>JADLZK010010756.1:0-243379 GCA_015847255.1 Hyparrhenia diplandra | reverse complement strand
TTTTTCGTAGAGCAATTAGTGGCTGGAGCAACTAGGTTACTGGATAAATGTGTATCGATGAAAGTCTACACAGCACGTGTATTTTATGGTTAAATCGCAAACGCTAGAAATGCTCACATCTGTGTGTCTGGGAGTATAATAGCATACTAATTAATAAGGATGGTACACGAGCTGGTTGTTGGCATGGGGGTCTCGTGTGTGTGTACGTGCGCGCACACACTTTGTTCTCGCATCTCCTGAGGGGATTGCCTTGATTCTCTTGTTGTTAGCAACGGCAGGTACCATGAGCTACCCTGTGTGCGTAGAGAACGAATATAAATCATATCGCAGTCCTAAAAGAAAGCAATAGGGGCCTTCTTTGTGGTGGAAATATTCCCTAATTAATGATATATATATACACGGGACCTTATGGTCGCACTCTTTATCTTACAAATACTGTCGCTTTCATTTTTCATGTAACTCTTTATATGTATCTATACCGGTACATGAGGACAGTAAATATTCCATTCCCGATGTATACATACTCCTATATCTATATCAAACATGGTAACATCAGCATCAAAGTCGCAAGGCAGCCCAGCAGTCGTATACAGGGAAGACGGCATGAAAGATTCGATCGAGGAAGGAAGTGGGCAAGTAACTTGATCAATTATTACCTGTCATTTCTTCGTCCATTACCGTTGTTGTTTTTCTGCTCATGATTCAAGCTAGATTGCGGTGCAAGCAACACCTATCTTCTTTCTCGTCGAGAGCGTGACCCCAGCTTGTAGCAAATGAATAAATAAATAAATTCGCTAGAAAGCGAAGATTGCGAACAACGGAAGACGCAATTGCCCCAGAGTTGCCATTGGGTTTAAGTTTACCAACGGAGATGGGCGCGCAAGTGCAACGCACCATCATCTCCAGCTTTCATTCGACATTCGAGGACATGCATGGAAAGTCAAGACTGGTCGCTTCTGTTTGACCGGGAACCGTCCAAATCCGGCGATTCCGTAGCGCCAGCCGACCACCGCTGGGCCGCTACGCACGGATGACCCCACACCTCGCCCCGACCGAGAGCCAGAGCCAGAGCCTGCCTGGGTCCAGTCGTCTCGTCCAGGACGACGACCGCGACGTAACGCACTCCCATGTACAGTAACCCTTGTGCTCTTCTGGGAACTCGATAGATATGGGTATGGCGACGACGACCGCGGCGTGAGGAGCCGGTTGGTTCCCTGTACGTGCCGCGAGAATGCGAAGCTTTAACCTGGTGGGGCCCTGCCCGCGTGGTGGTACCACAATTCGACAAAGAAGCTGTATAAACCTGCATGGTGTGCACTATTAAAATTTGCCGTTCAAAAATATGGTAAAAGAAAATCAGTAAATGACATCAGTTTTTAAACTCTGGGGGTTTGGGAGACAAAGTCATCCTCGGCAAGGCGGTGGGCGGAATAAGTGGCCCGTGATACAACAAGACATCGTTTACCATGGGATGGGTTTGGATTGCCTCCAGTGTCTAGCTAGTGTTTCCTTCTTCCTTGGTATGCGGCAACCCAATCCCGACAGCTCCTCTCGCAGGTCGCTTTTCAAGCTATATCTGGAGTCGCACCCCTGAACACCACTTCATTTCGGTGTTTCCAAATTTTCCAAGTCAAGAGGAGGACAGGTGTTGCAACGCCCTTGTGCACCAATGGTGGAGGTTGTAAGGTCCAGCTCTATCACTTTGGCAATGTCCGCCGTTCCAACCGACAGCCCAAAAGGAGGAAACGGCCGCATTCTCGAGATGATGTGATCAGCCGCCTCCCTCTCGCCGCCCGCAAAAAGCTCGCATCGGCAATCATCCACCACATTCTTCTTGGCGAGGGCGCCACGGGAGTTGATTCTCTCTTGTGTGAGCAGCCAGAAGAACTTGACTCGGGGAGGAGCAAAGTTCTTCCGCAATTTGCCAGTATGTAGCATTTTGGTGATCTCCCTTCATCGAGGTTTTGTAGATGAGGTCCGCCATCAAGCTTGGCCGCCATCTTCAAGAAACCGGGGTACGCCATCCGGGCAGGTGGTGAGGACGACACACCTTGAGGATGGGTGCGAGCTCAGCCAGCTCCTCCTCCGCTGCCCGTCGGGCCGCGGTTGAAGAAGCGAACGGAGGGCGGGCGACGACGCCGCGGACCGATGCCTCGCCATCGTAGTGGCTGCGAACAGGCGGGGAACATTCGCCGAGGGGCATCCGCGCTCCGCAATCATGCCGTGGGAAAATCGAAGCGCCGCCCTCACTGCGACCGCCGTGATCTTCCCGTAGGCCGGCAAATGTGTCGCCAGAAAGCCGCCAGTGGGTGCCTTGCGCCTTCCTTCCAACGTGACATGTCCACCCAGCCCCCGCCCATGCTGCCCATGCCGAAACCGCGGTGGTGTAGTCGTGGATCGCCTCGCAGGAGTGCATGCATTCCTCGTGTCGGCGCGCTTGATCCCCGAGGCCACCGTTTTCCATGCGCGTCTTGGCGACGCTCTCCCATGCGACCAGCATTGCGCTCCATTCGCTCCGCCGCCCCCGGTCTGCAGGAAAGCTCTACTGCCTTTCTATCGACCGCGAAAGAATGATCCCTGGCAGCTCCATGGCGGCCATGGCATAAGTGAGCAGCCGCCAAGCAATCGCTGATGAGTGCGTGACGCGCTCCGGGCTTGGAGCATGGCCTTCCAAGTTGACAGCACCGCACGGTCCACGGGCGGCGATCACGGGCTAACGCCGAGCGGAAGCTTGACGTGACGTGAGGTAGTCCCGTGCAAGTCCTGGGGAGCTACCCTTGCTTGCATTGGGCAGATGGCCACGCCGCTTGGAGCTCCTGGCCGGGCATCGCATTGAGGTAGCCGTGCTTTCCCCCGTTGATCTTGAGCCCGGTGGCCACGGAGAAGTCGCCCGCCACTCGTTGAGGAGGCCGACACCGCGGGTCGGCCCCTAACGAGGATGATGGTGTCGCCGCATACCGAGGATTTGCGCGCTACCTTGGGTGAGCGGCATGATGTCGGCACGGACTTGATCAAGGATCAGGGACGCCCGCGACGAGCAGAAATGCATATGGGGGACAACGCGCCCCCCGGGCGCAGCACCACGGCGCGTGATCCATGGCCCCTGTGATGCCATTCACGAGCACCGCCGACTTGAGGTGGCGAGCAACGGCATCCAAATGCACCACTTGTCGGGGAAGCTCTCTCGCCGGCAAAGACTTTAGAGGTCGGGCCAATCGACAGAGTCAACGCCTTGGCGGTCGAGCTTGAGCACCAAGGCGGGAGCTCGCACTCCGGACACAACCGGACGAGTTCGTACAGGATGAAAGCCTTCTTCGAGATGGAGCGCCCTGATGAACCCGTTTGGTCAGATCAATCAAGCGAGCAATCCCGCAGCCGCAAACGAGTGGTGAGAAGTTTAGTTGATCTTCACCCGCGTTTTGGAGGGAGACCGCGCGTAGTCACCGTGTCACGCCGCTGGCCAAAGGCCCGGATTAGGGGCGATCAACGCCCGCTGATGTACTGCGGCGTCGGACTCGTCGTGGGAAGCGTGGAGGAGAGCCATCACCTCCGCTTGACTGCCGGCCAGGGCCGCTTTGTAGAGCCGGACCAACCCCATCCGGGGCGAGCCGTCCGGCCGCATGGCCGCGACGCCCACGCGCTCCCCTCGCGGATCGGCGCCACCAGCCGGATCAGGGTCCCCCGCGGCCAGCCGGCGAGAGGGTGTCGATGTCGACTCTCCGCCGGCGGGTCGCCTCAAATCCCAAAATGACATCAGTTGCTGAATTAAAACTGAATCTTCACGTGTAATAAAGACGCAGTACATCACGAAACCACAGATTGCAATGGAATCGCAAACAAAATCACACAACACTCTTTCACTCTTTGTAGGATTGCATGAATCTACTCAACTACTGCCTCAAAATTACTACTACACGATTAAAACTAGTTATGGTTTTTTAAGACCATCTTCATTTTCACAACGACAACATAGTAGTGGTTCAAATTCCAAATCTTTAGAGAAAAATAAAACATCCTAACATTTATGCCAAAATTTATGAGTTTTTTAATACTCTTTTTTTTTAGGGGTATGGTTTTTTATACTCGATAAATTCTTCATACGCGAAATTTCGGGAAGGATGAGCGTCCGGCCCAACTGGCAGCAGCAGTCTGGAACATTTGTTGGGCCAGGAAGCAGGCCAGCGGCCCAGCTTTCTCCTCTGCCTCCGTCAACTGAGGCATCACCGCCGTCTCCTCTCTCCCGCTCCTCCTCACCGCTGCTTCCTCTTCCCGTGCCCACCGCCGTCTCTCCTCTCCCTCTCCCCGCTGCTGCTCCTCCTCCCTGCATCACCAGCCCGGCGGCAGCCTGCCCATTCTCCTCAACCGTGTCCGCGCTCCACCACTGCGCAAATCGAAATGGGCCGCCACCATTTCTCCTCTACCTTCATCTTTCCCCACCGTTCTATGCGCCTCGGATCCTAGCCTCCACGGCGGCCCGGCCACCGTGACCGCAACGAGTGCTGCTGCCTTCTCACCACACCTTACAATGCACCGCCGCGCCCTGCGGATGATCCGCCGGGAGCCGCTCCTACGCCTGCTCCGCTCGCTCGGCGCTCAAGACCGTCGCCGGTGGGGTCAGCGTCGGGCAGCTGCTGCAGGAAGTCCATATCCAGCGGGCAGCTCGCCTCGTCGCCCGGGACCAAGAGTACGAGACAGAAGCGCATTGGACGTTCGCGGCGGCGATGGAGTGGAATGCCACGGTGTGGATTGCAGTCATCTCCGGGCACATCGCCCAGCAAAGTGCCATCAGTCCACTATGCCAAGCAATGAAGCAATTTCAGGTATCAGACACCTTTTGCTCCTACTTTGTTTTGTTTCGTTCATCTTGTGTGTCAGAGATACATTTATAGAGTATATATTTTTGCTACTCTGACAAACTTATGTGTCAGTCTGTCAGACTACCAGTCTAAGTGCGAACTGCCCATGATGACAATGAACGAAAGATCAGAACTGGTCAAATCTTTTTTGTGATGCGTTTACTTCAAGGCTTTCATGAACTTAAGGTGTTTGCTAAAATCATAGTAATAGTAAATATACAAAAGCTTAAACAACAAATGACGTTTCTGCATGACTGCTCTGGCAAATTTCATAGGATATGTAACCCTCTTCCAAATTCATGGTGTCTTCATTTTTCCACATACATTTCACATCTGGGTGCCTTCAAGCATTGCGCACCTTTTGCTTTAACTTGTTTATTATGGATCATAAACATTGAACTAAGTTGTCTTTTGACCCATTTTTTTAAAAGGTCCTGCTAATTTATCATTGAACTTATCATCTTAGCTGAAACTATGGAATAAATTGAATTTTACTTCGAAATGGAACTTTAGCCTCTGAATTCCTTATTATGGATACTAGGGGATGAATAAGCTTTACTGAAATATTTTACAAACTAAAGCAGCAGTTAGTGTTATTGCCATACCCCATCTACGTGACATAGGATGTTCTCTATCTTTGAATTCTATATTTACATTTAAGCACTTTTTATTATGGTTGTGGATATTGTATCATCCAGCTGTCATATGATCCTAGTTTTAATTTACATTACTGTCTCTTTGGTAGGTTTAAGCTTAGACGTATTTAGCTTCTTTTTGCAGGTTTGTTGGCTAGAGTAAGTTAAATATTTATATTCAACTAAGTATGGTTATTGTTCTCAAAGATCATGACAATAATAGTTAAAGGTAAAGTTCCTTATTACCATTTTTAGTGAAGCCTTTTCCGATATACTTGATTTCAGTTCTCTTCTATCGCTACAAGTTTACTTCTTTTTGCCACTAAAGTTGGCTGTTGTTATTAATTGCACTTACACATTCTCTTTTCTAAGATGACAAAATTAAGTGCATCTCATCTCATGACATCTCCATGAACAGCTTCACCATTGTTGCAATCCACCACCATGGAGGAGGGTACACGAAGACATAGTTTGAGACTTATATAAAAGGATGATTGTGCAAACCTCAATTTAATATTAAGATTAACAAACTTTAACACGAGTTTAAATTAAATTCTGGTATTGGAAACTCTTAAAACATACATATATATATTTTCCTGTTTTTTACAAACACACAGGAGAGATGTGTATCGTTATATTAAGAAGAAGAAAAGGTTTGGTAAATTGTAATGTGTACACCAAAACAGGCAAAACACTCGAACAAGAAAATACAAGCTTGACACTAAACTCAATACATTAAAATTGACCTCAGCCAAACATCAATTGTCACTTGGCACAACCGGGCAAGGGCAAAGAAATGAGGAACCCCTTGTGCTCCAGCCAAACACCAAAGCTGTAGCTCCTCCCTGATGAAACCGAGCACCTCATTCAAGCTTAGCAAAATTCAATAAAAACACAACGATTGCATTGATTACAGATTGCCATGCTCTAAAATGATGGTGGAATTTAGCTTTTGAACAGGACCACTCACTCAAAATAAAAACATCATGTTCAACTTTATATACCCACCATCTTTAAATTTTTTTGGCTAAATCTGATATGCCAAAAATCAAGTGCAGAGAATGAAGAAACGCTAGAGTGAAATATAGCAATCCGCCTCAAGAATCGAATCCAACCTCAGCCACTTCTAAAAAGCATATATACTTCTATGATCCACTAATCCTTGCCTGTCGCTGGCATCCTCAATATCGATCAATGGCTAGTGAGAAGATTGTAGTTGCAAAATGTTGAATGCAGAAAGGATGGGTAGATTGTATCATAACCATGGCTATAGTCTGAAAGGGGGTATGTGAATGCATGGAAGCAAACAATTATGTGGCCGCAAATCTTGCAATCAAAATAATAATAGCATATATGGAACCCACGGCATATAACCAATGTTGTTTTGTCCCAAATAATTGAAACCTAGCCAAGATCGATCCATGTATTAATAAGCATGCACCACAATGAATGGAGGAGATACAAGCTTTCTAAAAAGTAAATCATGGAGTTTATGTTTGGCTTTGTATCCAGGTTAAAGGGGAAATCCGTAATTACCACTTTTACGAAGCCTCTCTTTGCTATACTTGATTTCCTTTTGCTGTTGGCTTCAGTTTAGGTTTTTTTTTTTTTTTTTACTAAAGATGACTGTTATCATTGCATGCCCTGTTTTCGTTTTTGGAAATGTCAAAATTAGGTGTCCTTCATCCCATGAAATCTTAGTGAGCAGCTTTGCCTACATGTTGCAAGCTACCTGCATAGAGAGGGTACACAACGACCTGGTATTGGAAGAAACACATGCATATTTTCCATGGTTTACCTTTTATGATTTTTATTGTTTACTTCATATATCCACCGTGTTTAAACAAAAAAATGAGGACAATATCTGATGCATAAAAAAATCAGGTTGGAGGAGGAAATAAATGCTAGAATGAAACATAACAATCCCTTCAGCAATCGAATAAAAGATCGACCACTTCTAAGCGCATATATACTTCCAGGAGCCACTCGTCCCACGCCTGTCGCCGCATCCTCAAGACTGACGAATGGTCTAGTGAGAAGATTATAGGCACAGAGATGTTGAATAGAGATAGGATGAAGAGATTGTATCATAACCATGGCTATATAGTCTGAACGGGGTTTACACAAATGCATGCAAGCACCCAATTCTGTGGTTGCAAATCTTGCAATGGAACATAATGATATTTAGGGAACCCACGGCGTGTGGCCAGATTTATATTTGTCCTATTGGGAATTGCAAAGTAGATGAGACCAATCCATTCATGTACTAACACATGTGCCAAAATGGATGGGGACGTATTATATGCACCCTGAAAGTAAATAAACGGAGGTTGGCCTTTTTGTAATCAGGTTAAACTGAAAAGTCCTTTTTTTTTTAACCTTTGTCATAACCTCTCTTGCTATGCTTGATTTCCTTCTTTGCTGTTGGCTCCAGTGATTTTATGCTTTACTTTATATCCAGATTTATATGTTTTGTAATTTGTATATTCACCAGCTTTGAATAACAATGTTGGATCAAATATGATGCAGCCAAAATCAAGTGAGGAAGGGGAAGAAATGCTGGATCGAAATATGGCAATCCCGTTCAAGATCAATTACTTCTAAGCGTATATATGCAATGGCAAGACTGCAGGCGCTAAAATGTTGAATGAAGAGGACCGAGACATGGTATCATAACCATCAGGGCATGATTTTTAGAAAATTGAGCCATTGATATAATTGTAGCTAGTCTTTCTAGAATCATACTATATAGGATGGTCTATTTGGGGGTACAATTCAATTGGTCCAAAGTCATTGCTGTCTTGAAATGTGGCTTTGCCTAATGATAGCAATGTATATATGGCTGTACTCTGGTCTGAATGGGGGCACGTAAATGCATGCAAGCACCTAATTCCCTGACTGCCAAACTTGCAAAATGGAATAGAATAAGCTGGTGATCTGGTCCGCATGACAGCATCGTCGCTCATCAGGAGCGAACGCCAAGCCTGGAAGCGTCCCAATCATGGCCACGCATCTTGGCTTGTTGGTGCCTCGGTACCATCCGTCCCTCAAAATATAATCACGTTGCATAATTGCATTATTTGTTGATAATCATCGTGTCGTCTTGAGCACGCTGGAGAAAAGATGAACAATGCGTGAGAAGCTCGATGAGCTAGCAGAGAGTTGTTGGTGCCTGTGTGTCGCTATTGTTCGTGCGCCTATGGTGAACTGCGAATAGGATGCGCCGGCCGGGGTTTCAGTAGAGTTGGCTATGTGCACCAAAATATCATGAACTGCATTCTTTAATATGTAGGCTATCTGATTACTATAGGAATATTTGATTACTATAGCATTTCAATGTTTGGAGAAACTGGCAAGATACTTTTCAGGGCACGTAGGTGATGATCTAGTCTACAAACTGATAGTCAGTATTGTGCTTGTATTTAGTATCAAAGCTTCATTTATTTATTAGGCTGTATAGAGGTCTTGGAATTGATTTCAAAATGTTTGTATCATCTTGATCTAATTGTCTTGATATCAGTTAAAGTTTCTGTTGGAAAAACAGCATTACCATATCTGAATAGCAGTGACACAAAATGGCCACAGATTTCGATGTTAGCGACGGGTGATTAGAAGTTTAAGAGTGAGATTTCAGTGTTCAATTGTGATAGGGAAGATTGTCTCGATGGAGGACCCGTAATCAGATCACTAAAAAGAAAGCTATATTCTCACACAACAGAACATGAGAACAACTCAACACAAGTGCTATCTTAAATTCAAAAAAAAAAAAAAAAAAAGTATGCTATCTCTGCCCATACAGCCATACTAGTCGTAGACCATGTTTGTCAGAGTCCCAACAACTCCAAAATTCGTAGATATAGAGTTGGCGGATACGCACATGATCGAGTTGTTTATAAGTTGAGCTAAAAATAAGAATCAGTGTTCTTGATTTTAGCTGACAAATCTATTATCTGATGCGAAGCTTGAAGTCAGAGCTCTGTCGAATATCAACTCTAGCGCAAAGAGAAAAATCAATATTGGGGAGCGTGTTGCATTGCGAGTCCTATCCATGTCATCTTTCATTCAGGAGTCTATTCGTGTAGCCTTCTTTACCTTAAACCGTTTTGGTCCATAGTGTTCACACAAGTGAAAGAGAAAATTTTGAGATAAAGCAACATTGTGCCGGACGCTGAAAAGGCATCGTCTCAATTTTTTTTTAATAAAGGAAATGAATCCGGCTTCATCTATCCGTAGACGTAATCGCACCAATTATTACGAGGGTTTGAAATAAAATTAAGTTTTGCTAGAAACAACTTCCAGCCGCCCTCAAGGCGTAAAAACAAGGAAATAAAAGTTTTTGACTAAACATATCCAACATGTCTCCGTGAAAGCCAACCACGTGAGCCGAAGAACTCTAAAGTCGACACTTCTAGGTGACGTCTTTGCGGATATTAATTGATCCCGAAGATCTTCATTCCGCAGAAAGCTTGCCCATTGTCAGCCAATGGGTTCCTCGGAATAGTACCGCAAAAAGATATTTTGGTTTGCATTTGTCAAAAACTACTCCATTCCTTGTTAACCAAATTGCCCATATAAGTGCAGATGTCTTGCTTTAATAACAATGTATTGTACTTTTTGTTCCCCTTTTTTAGACCAAACAATGAACAAATCTCTTATATTTAAAGGGGTGCTATTCCAAAAAGTAAATTACGTAGCGCCACAAAAATTTGGCATAGAAACAATAAAAAAAAATAGGTGTTGATTAGTTTACGGAAGATGACAGAGAGAGCATTGTTTATCACCATTCCAATTTCTCCTAGCCAGGTTATCCTTGCTTAGAACAATACCTTTTTTGATATACCACATAAAAAAAAATTTATTTTCATTGGTAATTTTGTCTTCCAAATATCCCGTGACACTCGACCTCATTGTTAATTAAAGCATCATACATAGACTTGATTTGAGTAAAACAATCCAGAGGCCTTTAAATCCCAAACAAAGACATCTCGTTCCTGTGTTAAGTTAATTTGTTGTAAGGATGATACAATACGGTTGCCAGTTTGATAAGTTTACCCCACTAGATTTCTCCTAAAGGAAATATTTCGTACAGGGAAACTTAGTATGTTAGCTATCGTATCTTGTTTTCTCCTTATAATATTAAACAAACCCGGGAACTTATCTTTGAGTGTTTTATTACCTAGCCAAGTATCAATCCAAAAACGTGTTTGTGACCCATCTTTGACATTAAAATGACCCAACTTAAAGAAGCTATCTTTAACATTCATTAAACTTTTCCAAAAGTGAGAGTCTCTGTTGATTTCTTCTCACAGCTCCCTAATGTTTTATTTTTTTAATATACTTATTTCTCGGTAGCTCTTGCCATAGCCCATCTTCATTTAGCAATTTAAATAGCCACTTGCTAAGCAAACATTTGTTTTTTGGGTTTCTAGGTTTTGAATACCTAGTCTACCCTGTTCTTTAGGTTGGCGTATAATATCCCATTTGACCTGGAGTGCAGACTTTCTCTTGTGTTGGTCATTTTGCGGAAAAACGAGACCTGAAGCATTCAATTTTGTCTAATACCCCTTTTGGTACTTCAAAAAAGACATCATAAACATCGGTAAACCGGAAAGCACCGAATTTATGAGAACTAACCCGCCCCTACGATCCCATTAGTTTACCTTTCCAACTACTTAGTCTCTTCTCAATTCTCTCTTCTATAAATTTCCAGTCCTTATTAGATAATTTCTTAAAGTGCATAGGTAGACCTAAGTATCTAAAAGGGTAATTGGCAATGGCGCACCCAAATAATTCGAATAAAATTCCTTGAAGTTCTTGGCACATCCAAAGCAAAAGATCTCACTCTTGTGAAAAATTATTTTTAAGCCGGATAGTTGTTCAAAAGTGCTTAATAACAACTTCATGTTAACTGCCTTTTCAACATCATTGCTCAAAAAATCATCAGATCATCCGCATACTTGAAGGATGGATAGTCCATCCCGAATCAAATGCGGTATATATAACCCTTCTACTGTCCCTACCTCCTTAGCTCTCGCAATTAGTACAGCCAACATGTCAACTACTATATTAAATAGTATTGGAGACATGGGGTCACCTTGCCTAAGGCCTTTTTAGTTTGGAAATATTGGCCAAGTTGATCATTAATCTTAATATTAACATTACCCCCGAGTAAAAATTTTTATCCAAATACACCACTTTTGAGAGAAGCCCTTCATTCTTAGGTCTCATTTGTAAGAAATTCCAGCTTAACTTTATCATAGGCTTTCTCAAAGTCAATTTTAAAGATCACTCCATCTAGTTTCTTGGTATGCGCTTCATGAATTGTCTCATGTAATATGACAGACCCCCTCCATGATGTTTCTACCCGATAAAAAGGCAGTCCTGGGTTGGTCTAATCAGTTTTGGGCAATAGAAGATAATCAATTTGTTGCCACTTTAGTAAAGATTTTAAAAAGATACATTCAACAAAAACAGATAGGTCTATATTGTTGAACAACTCTTGCATCCTTTTTCTTGGGTAATGTAATTATATTACCAAAGTTAAGGCGATTAAGATGTAAAGTTCCTTGATGAAAATCATTGAACATTGCCATCAAATCCTCCTTAATTAGATCCCAAAAACTTGATAAAACTCGAGGGAAACCATCCGCCCGGTGCTTTATTATGCTCCATCCGGAAAATTGCCGCTCTAACTTCTTCTTGAGTGAAAGGCTCGGTCAAGGTATCGTTTTCCGCGCATCCGACACTTGAGGGATGTCGGGCCGCCTGAGATTCGCGTCTAAGGAAATTGACGATTCATCGGGGACCAAAAAGATTTTTATAATAACTAGTAATATGCTCTTTAAGTTGAGCATCACCAATTATAATATTATTCCCATCCTCAAGTTGAAAGATGTGAGTTTTCCTATGTCTATCATTGGCTAAAAGATGATAATACTTAGTATTTGCGTCACCTTCTAATAAGTGTTTCACCTTAGCCCTTTGGTACCACTTGAGTTCCTCTTCTCTAAGAAGTTCACCCGACCTTTCACTTAAAACATGTTTTCGTGTCTCTCTCGTTTTTGATTAGCATGGTAAGTTCCGCTTTTTTTTGTCTAGTTCATCTAATTTATTTAGCGATTTGCTTTTTCTTTTTGTAAATCCCACTAATATGCTTTTGCCCAACCTCTTAGATGTTGACAGAGTTTTCTAACTTTTGCTTGCCAACGCTCAATAGGTGACCCCTAAACTACCATGTTCTCGCCATACTTGAGACACCATCTTACAAAACTTCGTCTCTCAACGACCAAAATTAATTCAAATTTTAACGAGGTTGATAAGTTGTAGACACACTATTAGTAGATAGTAATAAAGGAGTACGGTCTCGAGATCTCTCTGAAAGAGGATGTACTGTAGTAATAGGGTATTGAGACTCAAAATCTGTGCAAGTTAAAACTCGTCTAACTTTTCAAAAGTTTGATTTGGCAAATTATTAGCCTGTGAAGTTCCTACCGGACAATTCTAATTCTCTTAGGTTGAGAGTATCAATTACAGCATTAAACAAGAACGGCCATCCGTCATTAAAATTATCATTATTCTTCTCTTACGGTTCATGCGAATAATGTTAAAATCACCACCTATGATAATAGGAATGGTTTCTTTTGAACATACTCGCACCATCTCGATAAGAAATTAGATTTATGTTCTCGCTTGGGCCGGGCCGTATACTTGAAAATTAAGTTAAACTTGAAATCAATTTCCTTATGACGGCAAAAACGAATAAAAAATTCTCCCTCCTCAATTTGACCAACATCAAAAGTTTGTGAATGAACTCCTAGTATCATGCCACCGGATCTACCCCGTGGAGCCAAACAATGCCAAATAAAATCTCTACCAAAGACAAATGGTATTAAGAGTCTTTTGTGGAAAGTTGGCTCTCACATTTTCGATAAGGCAATAAAATCTAGGTCTTTTTCCTTAGTTAAATCGAGAAAGAAATCTATATTTTTTAGAGTCCATAAAACCGTTACAATTCCTTAAAAATGCCTTTCATTTTTAACAACTTTTGTTTTTTTTTTTTTCTTACTAGGCTTGGGGTGTCTTTTTTTATCCGATGATGATACGAGAGTTTGTACGATCAATGGATCACTACTCCCATCGTCTCAATACTCCATAATCTGGAAAGCGGATATAGTGTCTTAATAATATAAAATAGACCCGGATAGCCTTGCGAGCCCCCACGTCAACCCCCGGCCGGGCGACTTCGGGCGCGCCGCCGCTGCCTCACCTCGCCCCCTCCCGTCCTTCTCTTCCCTACCGCCGGAGGGGCCAACCGGGGAGCCCGTGTGGCCCCCCCGGGGCCAGGCGGATGTAATCCTTCCAAATTACAAAGGCCCACATGTACTAATTATCGGTTCAACAACCTTTAATAGTCACATATGTTCACCTATAACCCGAAAAGCACTATTAACTATTCCAACCAGGGATCCGTTACAAGGTCATTGCGATATTACAACACTTTTCAAACATAATCGAGTAAAACAAATAAGATTTATATTACAATACTTTTACAACCATTTATTTGAAACAAGTTTTAAAAAAATAAAAGTAGGAGTAGTGGAGAGTTTATTACACAAAGATACTACTAGACCCTCGCCCACGGGTCTCACCTCTCACTCATCATCACTTTCTTCTGAAGAACTGTCATGCAAAGACGTTCGGTGCAAACATGACTCCTTTATCCCGCAACATGGGTCAACAAACCCCGAGCACGGAGTACTCAACAAGTCTTACCCGACTAAAGAAAATAGGAGAAGACTTCGTGGAATGTTGGTGTAATAGGAATCAAGGTAAGGCTTTAGCAAGTATCAAGGACTCTTTTTTTTGAGAAAAGCTTACTAATAGTGAGTCCTTACTTTCAAGGTTTTAATCTCAATTTAGTATCTCACCTATTCTAGGTGATCTTGTACTAAAACAAACACTTGTAGAAGTTCCAAGACTTATTCCTTCTCTTCTCTGTTCCATAATTAAACTATGATATAAGTCGGAAACCGAGTCTCCATATCCGAGAAGTACGGCGATTTCGAAATCGATTAACCCGGTGGGGAGTTCTTTCCACCGCGATATATGTAGCACTTAAGCTTGCATATATCAACCCTTTCTTGGATACTCAAAAGCGGAACCCGTCCCTCGCCACCCGAGAATGCCGTACACCTCCAATCAGGGACTTTAACCCACGAGGGGTAACACGCATACTCCCGCCATCTCTCCACTCCCGGTCTTGGCGGTTGTACGTTTCGATTTGACACCCCCAAGATCGGGCTTACGGAGTATGTGTCCTGAACTAGGGTCGGCTTGTGATGGGGGTAACACCCATGACAGACGTGCCATTAGTCCAACGACCGGTAGCGGTGCGTTCCCACGGTCACCGGTTACCGGGCCTACACATTTCAGCCCTTAATCGACAAGCGGAAATACTACAATCGAGACTCCATTCTCAATGCAAATTACCCGACGGTCTCAATTTCAACACCATATCCCGGTATGGTTTTCTCATATAGCATCCTTTCTCATCAAATGCCACCGGGCTATCATAAGAGACTCATCACATTTTGACTCAAAAGTCTAACTAATAAAGCCAGGCTAAAAGCGTTCTAGTATTTTAGCAAAACAGTTTTATCAAGGTAGATATTGAAATAATCAAGGAATGGTAATGCATCAATTAGGTTGTCACTCAACTCCTATCACCTAATGCAAAGCATAAAGCAAAGGTGATATAAAGCTTTGTAAAAATACAAGGAAGGTTTAAATGAACCGGGGCTTGCCTTGATCGGTGAAGAAGCTTGATTCGGACGGCCGGATCTCGATACTGGAATTCGAATCAACGAGAAAAGCCCTCTTCGGTGACTTGATCGGCAATTTCACGATCTTCTTCGTTCACTATACGAAAAGAATAGTGCATGCTTAATATGATGCCATGCATAAAAACATGGGGTGCAAGGGCGCATAGAAAGATAAACAACTCGAGTACAACTTTCCTTCACGATAAAGTTGCAACCTAACAAAACCAACTTGTTGAACTACCCTACGAGATATCATCACCATTGCCTCACGGAGTTCTCAAGGACCATCCGGACGGTGGTGTGGTTTAGGGTTCACAAAACAACCCAAAATTTTCCCAAAACCCTAATTTAGAAAGCATTAAACAATTTTTTTTTTTCACATGAAATGATAGGTTATAACATAATAAAATTTTTTTAACTTTCTCAAAACAAGCTCAAAAATTTTATACAGGTAGGTCATGTCCTAAAACAGTACCAAAATAATTTTCATGATTTTTGGATAAACAAAATAATTATTAAAAATCAAGGAAGATGCATTTTTCAATTAAAATTTGTATTTTTAAATCATGCCAAAAGTATTCAAATTTCAAGTTTCAAATTTTTCATGGATAGACATACTCATGGGAAGGCTACACAAAATTTTCAGAATTTTTAAAGCTATATTTGAATTTATATGAAATTTGGAAAATCGAGACACTATTCAAAATAAAGAAATTGGATAAATCATTTGATAAATGAAAAATGGGTTACGGGCGATTTCGCCTCGTTATCTTGTGCAGCCCGATTCTTTGTTCACGGCCCACAAAGGAACAATAACGGATCGGCCCTTAGTGGAACAAAGGTTGGGGCGCCCAGTGTGGCTGATCCGCCCGACAATCGTCACGTGCGGGCGCATGCTCATCGGGCGGCGGCGGCCACGCGCCCGGGCCACCGGCGGCGCGGCGGCGTGTTCGGCGCCCGGCGTGGTTCGAAAAAGGAAAACTAACTTCAAAACGTGGCGAGGGGCTCACCGCGGTTCTAGGGCCGGGCTTGGCCGGGCGGGTGAGACCTGAGAGGGTTGTCGGCGGCGCTGGGTGCAACGGCGTCGGCGGCGGCGTTCCCAAGCGTCGGGGCTTGATCGTGAAACCATCGAGCCGCTCATGGACCACGATGTCAGCACGACGCAAAAGAGCTGCCGCTTGGACTAAGGCTCACCTGGAAAAGGTCGGCGACCAGGTCGAGGCGCGAGGCGCTTCCGGCCGCAGCCCGAAGGAAAGACGGCGACTCGGAACCGATTCCGACCCACGGGGCGAGGGTGGGCTGGGATTCCCAGGCGCAGGAGGCTTGGAGCTGCTGGGCAAGATGGTTTGGCAAGAAAGTCGACGACCGACGGCGTGCGACCTGGGCAGAGGAGGAGGACGAGTCCCGGGCCCGCGGCGATTTTGAAAAAGAGTAAAAACGACCGCACCACGTTTTATAGGCATGGAGGGGTCTAGGAGGTGGCGGAGGGGCCGAGAAGGCTTCCAGTGGGCGGCGTCGCGCGACATCGCCCTGGACGGATCGGCGCGAACCTTGACACCGCGGTGGCGAGGTAGGATAGGTCCAAGCTACTGTCACCATCAACCCTAACTCCGAAAATTTCAAATTACTCCCAAATTTTGAACTGAACTCAAAAATTTTCAAAAAAGTAACCCCCCTTAATTTTTCAAGATCTACAACTTTCATAATTGGACCATTTTCAAAATCTGCCTAGAAATATGACTTTTTGAAATGCAGTTCAAAATTTTGAAATTTGAATTCAAAATTACTTTTAAAATCATGTAACAACTTGAAAAACTTTGTACATGACTTTTGTTCCTCTCAACAAGATCTACAAACTAACTTTTGAAAGTTTTCTCAAATTTTGCATAAATTTTGAATTATAGAAAAGGGGGGTAATTAGGGTTTGAAAGAAATTCAAAATAACTTTAAAATTTTGAACTAAACTTTAAAAACTCAAAATACCAACTTTGTTCAGTTTTGAAAACTCTACAAAAAATGCTTTAATAACCATACCCACATTTTTGATAAAATTTGAATAAAGTAAAAGGGAACAAACTAGGGTTTGGAATTAGGGTTTCCTAAGAAGGGGACGATTTCTAGAATCTGTTTCCTCTCGCGTCTTTTTCGACCCGACATTACAATCAAGCATAAAATAAACTTATTTTAGTTCAATGCAACACATGGTGGGCTAATCATGGATGCTTTGCAATGATCATGATGACATGTCGGGGTTTAGTGGAAATAACACCGGGGGTGTTCTGACCCTTCCCCTTAAAGAAATCTCGTCGAGATTTAAAGTTCTAGGGTTTAATAACGGCAAAGGAAATGTGTCGGACAAAACACATTTCTAACAATTTCATAAAACAAAAAGGAGTCTTACATTTACAAGGATTAAGAAAGTGGAAACTTGGGAAAATTTTCCGTTAGGAAATCCTCGATTCCCAAGTAGCTTCTTCTTCGAGTGTTGATTCCATTGGATCTTGTACCATTTGATAGTTTTGCTTCGGGTAACTTCGAGCTTTACGGTCTAAGATCCGGATAGGATATTGAGTAGGTCAAATCTGGTTCTAAGTTAACGTCTTGAAATCAACCACTCGATGCGGTACTTTCGTAAGCATTTCTTCAATTGAGATACATGAAACACATCATGTGCTGGCGATAACCTTTACGGCAACCTAAGTCGATATGCAAGCGGTCCCTGTTTTTCCAAGATTCGAAATGGACCAACATATCGAGGTGCTAGTTTACCCTTGACTCCAAAACGATTCACCCCCTTTCATGGGTGACACTTTCAAGTATACATAATCTCCTACTTCAAATTCCAAGGATCTACGCCTCTTATCGGCATAACTCTTTTTGTCGAGATTGTGCTTCTTTTATTTTGGCTTGCACAAATCTCACTTTTTCTTGACTTCCTTTACCAAATCTACTCCGTAGAACCATCTTTCTCGTGTTCGACCAATGCGGTGGGGTTCTACATCTGCGACCATATAAAGCTTCAAATGGTGCCATTTGAATACTTTCTTGATAAGCTTTGTTATTATAAGCAAACTACGCTGGGGGTAAACATTCATCCCACTTTTTCTCGAATAATTAAGAACATACGCTCTCAACATATCTTCCTAAATCGATTCACTCTTTTCCGTACATCTCCCCGTGCGGGGATGATAACCCGAACTATGATTTAATTTGGTACCAAGTGACTTTTGCATCTGTTTCGGAATTTGGACATAAACAAAGGACCTCTATCTCATTTTAATATGCTTAGGGGCTCCATGTAGACTGAAAATTCGATGGACATATAGCTTAGCATAATCTTTTTGCGTTATATCCATCTTTCAGCGGGCAGGAAATGAGCTATCTTGGTAAGTCGATCAACGATAACCCGGATGGAGTTGAGTCCTTTTGATGTTCGAGGTAACCCAACAATAAAATCCATACGATTTCTTCCCACTTCCAAGAAGGGACGGGCAAAGGATGCAATTGCCTGCAGACTTTCATGTGCCGCGGCTTTTACTACGTTGACAAGTATCACACTTTCGGCTACATATCGTGCAATCTCAATCTTCATTTTTGTCCACCAAAATCTCTCGTTTTAAATCCCGATACATCTTGGTGCTTCCGGGATGAATAGAATATCTCGGTTAAATGGGCCTCATCCGAGGATTTGTTGGCGTAACTTCGAGGATTCTTTGGTACTACTAACCGATCTTTAAACCATAGCACATTCGACTCATCAATTAAAAATGGTAGGGTTCCCGCTTACGACTTTCTCCTTAATGTGTGCTATACCCTTACTAATCTTCGAGCCTCAATAATTTGATTCTTGATAGTTGATTCTGCTGTGGCATTGGTTACCATGCCATGCTCAACGATTCAATATTCAACTTTTCTAATTCTTGACATAGGGTTTTATCCCTTATATTGGCTATAAGACAATTACACCGAGGATTCGACTAAGTGCATCGGCAGCAACATTTGCCTTTCGGGATGATAATGCACTTCTATGTCGTAATCCTTAATTAATTCTAGCCATCTTCTCTGGCGCATATTCAAGTCCGATTGGGTAAAGATATATTTCGGACTTTTATGGTGCAAGATATACATGACAAGTGTTACCTAATGTATAATGACGCCTTGATTTTTTAGTGCATGGACCCACTTCGCGCTAACTCCAAATCATGGGTTGGGTAATGCTCTTCATGGCGCTTTAGTTGGCGTGATGCATAGGCAATAACTTTGCCTTCTTGCATTAACACACAACCAAGACCAATACCCGAATCGTCACAATAGGCGTCAAATGGTTTCTCAATATCGGTTGAGCTAAAATCGAGCGATGGTTAGTGCTTTCTTCAAAATCAAAAACACGCTCACACTCTCGCGTGACCATACAAACTTGGTCTGATTCTTTAACAGGCTCTGTAATAGGCTTTGCCACTCTTGAGAAATCCGAATGAATCGGCGGTAATATCCCGCCATTCCCGAAAAACTACGGACCTCATGAACCGTTGTTGGTGGTTTCCAATTGAGGATATCTTTCACTTTACTCGGGTCAACGGCAACTCCTTGGATGATAGCACATGACCCGGGAACTGTACTTCCTTCACCAAAAAGCACACTTGCTGAATTTAGCATAAAGGTGATGATCCCTCGGTCGTTTTAAAACTATTCTCGAGATGCTTTCGGCATGCTCTTCTTCATTCTTGGAATAAACAAGAATATCATCAATGAACACCACCACGAACTTATCCAGTTCGACATGAACACCGTATTCATCAAATACATGAAATGAGCCGGCGTTTGTTAAACCAAAGGACATAACCAAATATTCATAAAGACCGTATCGGGTGGTGAAGGCGGTCTTCGGAATATCTTCGTGTCTAATCTAATTTGATGATACCCCACCTCGGATCAATCTTGGAAAAGACTTTGGCTCCGGCTAATTGATCAAAAAGTAAATCAATCCGGGCGAGAGGATACTTGTTTTTAATCGTCACATCATTAAGTGGGCGATAATCTATACACATCCTCAAAGTCCGATCTTTCTTCTTCACAAAAATAGCCGGACATCCCCAAGGTGAAGAGCTTGGTCTAATAAATCCTTTGTCTAGTAACCCTTGTAATCGAAGCTTTCAATTCGGCTAATTCCTTGGGTGCCATTCGTAAGCTCTTCGAGAGATGGGAGCGGTTCGGTTTCAATTCTATCTTTGAATCGAACATCTCTTTCCGGTGGTAATCCGGGCAAATCATCCGGAAATACATCCGGAAACTCACATACTACTGGGATGTCTTTGATTTCCTTCACACAAGTTGCACAAACTTTTTCAACCGTCCTCTTCACAATTGGAAGTTGAATAAGGAGTTCGAATCTTTCTCGGCGACTTTACCTTGGCAGTTCTATTGACGGTATCTATAATAGTACCGTATTGGTACAACTTTCCAGTTCATACCAAGGATCACGTCTATATCTTGATCCCTTAGAACTATCATATTGGTGGGGAAATCATATCCACCTAGGGTTATGGGGATCCGATATACCACCTCTTTAGTACTCATACGTCCCCCGGGAGTGTATAATAAACTCATCATTCATTTCCCCAATGGCTATCGCATTTTTCTCCACAAATGTTTTTCTTGACAAATGTATGCGATGCACGAGAATCAAATAATATTACTTGCGGGGTGTCGATGCGACGGGGAACATACCCATCATGATTGGTTCCCCCCGGGAATATCCTCCACATTGGTATAGTAGACTTTTCCGGTTCTCTTTTCCCCTTTCCCTTGATCCTTACGGGTATTATTCTTGTTACGTGGTTGAGGCCGACTTCCGGAAGGAACACGAAAACTGGGTTATATCTTCGAGGGTAGGACATTCCGCGAAATAATGTCCGGGCTTTCCACGGTTATAGCGGATGGGTGTATGGCTTTGTGGGGAAGGATTACGAATGCTAGGAGCATTAAACCGGCGTGAATAAGGAAAAGTTGCGGCGAGGTCGAATAAACGGCTCTTTGTCTAGGTTGAAGCCGTGGGGTGGATCTGTAAGAAGGGCGGAAGTGATTCACGGGATGATAAATCACTTTTCGGCGCTTTGGTTTGCCACGGAATATCCGGAGGAGAAATTTTTCTTTTCTTGTCTTCCTTACGCTTTCGTATTCCATAAGAACACGATTCTTCTCTTCACGGGGATATGGCCATGTTTACCACATCATGATAAGAATCAGTATCCCTGACATTCATCATGGCATGAAGTCTTGGATGAAGGCCTCGAATAAACCACTCCTTCTTCTTTCCATCTGAATTCACAAGTTACGTGGGCATACGTGACAGTGATTAAACTTGCCCACATCTTGAAGTACCGAAGTCTTCTCCTTGCTTTAAAGCTAAGAACTCATCTAGCTTCTTGGCCATAACCCCTTTGGAATGAAATGAGCACGAAAGGCATGCTTGAATTCATCGGTGATTTGGTGTCCAAAGTAAGCTGCTCGGCTTTGAAATTATTCCACCAAGCTCGGCATATTCCGAAGTTGTTGTGCAAAAGAAAGAGGGGCTTCGATGATCCGTACAAGTCATCAACTCAAACTTTTCCTCCATAGCACGAAGCCAATCATTTGCCTCTAATGGCTCATCAGCTCTACTAAAGATTGGAGGTTTTGTGCCTGTGAACTTTGGATAAGAAGTTTCATCTTCCTCATCATCATGTCGATCCTTGTGGTCACGACGATTGTTGTTCGACTCGAGCTACTTCTTCGTGACGGGGCGAGAGTTTTCGATAGTAGCTTGAACGAGCCGCAATGGCATCGGTTAGGTTTGTTGGGACTGGTGGAGGGTTTGGAAGGTCACCCCTATTCTGAGAGGCGCCGTGTTGTGCGACATCCGCTATTAAAACAAAACTATATAACACCCAACCAGATTTATTGAACTTCAAAAGAAAAAAAAAACAAAAAAAACAACACATATAACTTATTCTTAAAACAGGGGTTCCATTCTACATCTACCCCGGGCTCATCTACGTAACTTACTATTAAACAAGTTATGTTACATATCCTACAAAAACCTCACTCCTAGTTTAAGGGTTATTCTCGACTCATTATCACTAACGTGAGGCTCCTCTTCTTACGGATTCTCCTCGGCTTCCACATCCTCTTGTATTACTTCACCCAAATCCTCTTGTACTTGCTTGAGGTTGATGATTTGGGTTGAGAAGATTGTTCATATGCTGAATTTGCATGTTGGGGATTGACCTCTTGAGCTTCCAACCTGAATTGCATAAGCCACCGATTGATGATTGTCTTGAATGAGATGGTCACACTGATGTTGGAGTGTTATCTTCTCGTGGACCGTCTCAATCGATTAGCTTGACTACATTCCCCATATTTTTGAGCACTTCGGTTCAACTCAACTTGCGGTCTTCAATTTTAATTCCATCACGGAGCCTATCTCTAGCGACTTCATCCAAGTCCCCTCGGTCGGGCGTTCGATTTCTTTTTTGAAGATCTTCCTTGGTCTTGCTCTTTGCTTCCTTCATGAGTGTTGACATGACTAGTGCTTGCTTCAGATCATTCCTTGCCGCAAGGCGATGATGCGGGGCGCCCTTTGGTCCCGTCTTCTTCCTAGGGGTCAATTTGGTACGGGCCATCCTGTAGAATAGTTAAGATCAGATTACCGGGCTCGGGTAGGAGGATCTAAAGGTTTAGCAAGAACGGGATTGATATTACTTAACCCAAACCACATTAAAGGGAAGGTAATATTAACAATTGATTTAAACATGATGCATGAATCGAACCTACGTAACAATCAATAAAGACTTTTTGCATTAAAGATTTTATAAGTAGGGCTTTTATATAATGCTACTCCACTTATATCCTTTTGAAATCGGATAAGAAAAGTTTTTCAATAGATTAAGATAAGAGAATAAGCAATTTGGACCAAAGTAAGAATAAAATTAGTTTGACCCAAATCATTTTGAAGTTTTAAAAGTAATGCTACAAAGAACACCGGTAACGGAGGCTCGATGCCACCGTGATGTAACCTTCCAAATTACAGGGGCCCACATGTACTAATTATCGGTTCAACAACCTTTAATAGTCACATATGTTCACCTATAACCTTGAAAAGCACTATTAACTATTCCAACCAGGATCCGTTACAAGGTCATTGCGGTATTACAACACTTTTCAAACATAATCGAGTAAAACAAATGGAAGATTTATATTACAATACTTTTACAACCATTTATTTGAAACAAGTTTCAGAAAAAAATAAAAGTAGGAGTAGTGGAGAGTTTATTACACAAAAGATACTACTAGACCACTGCCCACGGGTCTCACCTCTCACTCATCATCACTTTCTTCTGAAGAACGTCATGCGGCACGTTAGGTGCAAACATGACTCCCGAGATCTGCAACATGGGTCAACAAACCCCGATGCGGGAGTACTCAACAAGTCTTACCCGACTAAAGAAAATAGGAGAAGACTTCGGGGAATGTTGGTGTAATAGGAATCAAGGTAAGGCTTTAGCAAGTATCAAGGACTCTTTTTTTTTTGCGAGAAAAGCTTACTAATAGTGAGTCCTTACTTTCAAGGTTTTAATCTCAATTTAGTATCTCACCTATTCTAGGTGATCTTGTACTAAAACAAACACTTGTAGAAGTTCCAAAGACTTATTCCTTCTCTTCTACGTTCCATAATTAAACTATGATATAAGTCGGAAACCGAGTCTCCATATCCGAGAAGCACGGCGATTTAAATCGATTAACCCAAATTGGGAGTTCTTTCCACACGATATATGTAGCACTTAAGCTTGCATATATCAACCCTTTCTTGGATACTCAAAAGCGGAACCGCGTCCTCGCCACCCGAGAATACCGTACACCTCCAATCCGGGACTTTAACCCACGAGGGTAACACGTACTCCGCCATCTCTCCACTCCCAAAGTCGCGCGGTTGTGCGTTTCCGATTTGACACCCCAAGATCGAGGCTTACCGGAGTATGTGTCCTAACTAGGGTCGACTTGTGATGGGGTAACACCCATGACAGAGGCGTGCCATTAGTCCAACGACTTCAGCGCGGTGCGTTCCACGGTCTCGGTTACACTGGGCCTACACATTTCCGGTCCTTAATCGACAAGCCGGAAATACTACAATCGAGACTCCATTCTCAATGCAAATTACCCGACCGGTCTCAATTTCAACACCATATCCCAAGATGGTTTTCTCATATAGCATCCTTTTCTCATCAAATGCCACTTCGGGCTATCATAAGAGACTCATCACATTTTGACTCAAAAGTCTAACTAATAAAGCCGGGCTAAAAGCGTTCTAGTATTTTAGCAAAAAAACAGTTTATCAAGGTAGATATTGAAATAATCAAGGAATGGTAATGCATCAATTAGGTTGTCACTCAACTCCTATCACCTAATGCAAAGCATAAAGCAAAGGGTGATATAAAGCTTTGTAAAAATACAAGGAAGGTTTAAATGAACCTAGGGGCTTGCCTTGATCGATGAAGAAGCTTGATTCGGACGGCGGATCTCGATACTCGAATTGAATCAACGAAAAAGCCCTCTTCGGTGACTTGATCAGCAATTTCCACGATCTTCTTCGTTCACTATACGAAAAGAATAGTGCATGCTTAATATGATGCCATGCATAAAAACATGGGGTGCAAGGGCGCATAGAAAGATAAACAACTTCGAGTACAACTTTCCTTCACGATAAAGTTGCAACCTAACAAAACCAACTTGTTGAACTACCCTACGAGATATCATCACCATTGCCTACGGAGTTCTCAAGGACCATCTGACAGTGGTGTGGTTTAGGGTTCACAAAACAACCCAAAATTTTCCCAAAACCCTAATTTAGAAAGCATTAAACAATTTTCTTTTCACATGAAATGATAGGTTATAACATAATAAAATTTTTAACTTTCTCAAAACAAGCTCAAAAATTTTATACAGGTAGGTCATGTCCTAAAACAGTACCAAAATAATTTTCATGATTTTTGGATAAACAAAATAATTATTAAAAATCAAGGAAGATGCATTTTTCAATTAAAATTTGTATTTTTAAATCATGCCAAAAGTATTCAAATTTCAAGTTTCAAATTTTTCATGGATAGACATACTCATGGGAAGGCTACACAAAAATTTTCAGAATTTTTAAAGCTATATTTGAATTTATATGAAATTTGGAAAATCGAACACTATTCAAAATAAAGAAATTGGATAAATCATTTTTTTTTTTTTTTTGAGAAATAATTGGATAAATCATTTGATAAATGAAAAATGGGTTCTGGCGATTTCGGCCTGTTACTTTCGGCAGCCCGATTCTTTGTTCACGGCCCACAAAGGAACGATAAAGGATCGGCCCTTAGTGGAACGATGTTGGGCCGGCCCGGTGTGAGCGATTAATGCGGCGACATTTCACGTGCGGCGCATGCTCACCGGCGACGGTCGCGGCGCCACCGCAGCGCGCCTTGGCGGCGCGGCGTGTTCGGCGCCCGGCGTGGTTCGAAAAAGAAAACTAACTTCAAAACGTGGCGGGGGCTCACCGCGGTTCTAGGACGGGGGCTTGGTCGGGGCGGAGTGAGGCCGGAGAGGGGTTGTCGGCGGCGGCCGGCGGCACAGCGGCGGCGTCGGCGGCGGCGTTCCGGCTTTCGGGGCCGGCTGAAAACCATCGAGCCGCTCATGACCACGATGTCCGGGCGCCAAAAAGAGCTAGGCTGGTTGGGCGGAAGGCTCACCGGAAAAGTCGCGGCGGCGACGGGTCGAGGTGCGGCGCGGCGCTCCGGCGGCGGCGAGGAAGGAAGGCGACTTCGGGGAACGATTCGACGACGAGGCGGGCTGTGGCTAGGTTCGAGAGGGCGCAAGGAGGTTGCGAGGAGCTGCTGGGCAAGATGGTTTGGCAAGAAAGTCGACGGCGGCGGCGTGCGGCGGCGGCGGAGGAGGACGAGTCCGGCGGCGATTTTGGAAAAAGAGTAAACGACGGCGACCACGGCGTATTTATAGGCATGGAGGGGGTAGGAGGTAGGCGGGGAGGGGTCGCGAAGGCTTCCAGGTGTGGGCGTCGCGCGACATCGCCGGTGGACGGCGGCGCGAACCTTGACACCGGCGGTGGCGGGGTAGGATAGGTCGGGTTCTTGTTCACCATCAACCCTAACTTTGAAAATTTCAAATTACTCCCAAATTTTGAACTGAACTCAAAAAATTTTCAAAAAGTAACCCCCCTTAATTTTTTCAAGATCTACAACTTTCATAATTGGACCATTTTCAAAATCTGCCTAGAAATATGACTTTTTGAAATGCAGTTCAAAATTTTGAAATTTGAATTCAAAATTACTTTTAAAATCATGTAACAACTTGAAAAACTTTGTACATGACTTTTGTTCCTCTCAACAAGATCTACAAACTAACTTTTGAAAGTTTTCTCAAATTTTGCATAAATTTTGAATTATAGAAAAGGGGGGGGTAATTAGGGTTTGAAAAGAAATTCAAAATAACTTTAAAATTTTGAACTAAACTTTAAAAACTCAAAATACCAACTTTGTTCAGTTTTGAAAACTCTACAAAAAATGCTTTAATAACCATACCCACATTTTTGATAAAATTTGAATAAAGTAAAAGGGAACAAACTAGGGTTTGGAATTAGGGTTTCCTAAGCAAGGGGGACGGTTTCTAGAATACGTTTCCTCTCGCGTCTTTTCGGCCGACATTACAATCAAGCATAAAATAAACTTATTTTAGTTCAATGCAACACATGGTGGGCTAATCATGGATGCTTTGCAATGATCATGATGACATGTCGGGTTTTAGTGGAAATAACACCGGGGGGTGTTACGGCGCGGCTACCACGTTCGTTGGCGCCGTCCTCCGGGCGGCGGAGATGCTCGGCGCGACCCGCCCGGCCATGGTGGCGGCGTGGTGCGGGAGCGGAGATCCGGCGCCCCAAGGCCGCATCCGGTCCTCTCTGGCGGATCACGTCGGGCGGCGGAGGGTGGCTGATCCGTGGCGGCGCCTCGGCCGGGAGGCTCGGGCGCGACTCGGCGGCGGTCGCGGCAGCGCAACGGTGGAGGATGCCCGCCCGGCCTCGCAGACGCGGGTCCCTGGGGGTGGCTCCGTCGGCCGGGTGGGAGTGCTTTCGGCCTTGGCCCGGCGGCGATGAATGTGGCTTTGTGGCGGCGGGGCCACGATGTGGTTCTTTGGGTCGGTCGCCGCGGCTTTGCTGGTCGCGCGGCCGGGCGCGCGGCGGCTGGGGGGCTGGGAGGTGCGGCAGTTGGTGTCTGGACTTCCCGGTGCGACGTGGAATTCGACTGCAGGAGTCTTTGGCGTGGTGGGCGGTCGCGGCGGCGGTCTTGGTGTGTCTTGTTGTGCGCGTCGTCACGCGGGCCGGATGCTCGCCGAAAGCATCTTCATCTGTGGCATGGTGGCGGCGTCGTGGCGTCGGGGGCGCCATGGGGAGCTACAACCCCGCCGCTGGCGCCTGCGGGTGAAAACCCGTCCATCTATGGGACGCGGCGACGACGACGCCATCAAGGTCGTGCCTCCTCGAGGCGTCATCTCTAGACCCCGCCGCCGGCGGTCTTTGCCAGTCCACGGCACAGCGGCTCGCCCGGTCGGCTCTTCTTCGTTGTTCGAAGGTGTGAAGGGTGTTGGCTTCACCGCGGGGAGGAGGCTGCCCTTTCTTGTCGGTGGACATGTGTCATCTCTTTGTCGTTCGGGCGCTTGCGAGGCTGATTTGCGGGTCGGGCATGGCTTACGCAATGGCGGTCTTGGTGCGGAGTGCGTCGTGGACGTGGGCGACACTTGCGGCGAACGAATAACGGGGATGACTCGGCTTCACGGCCGGATCGCGGCGGGTCTTTTTCAGCATGGTTTGGAACCACCTGGTGGTACAACGTCGGAGAAGATGGCGCAGCGACAACCCTGCTCTTCCGTTCGCCCCGGCGACCTTTGCACGAAGATGCTACGAGGAACGTCGACTGCGGCGGTCCGGTTGCTTCAAGATGATCATCGTGGGTGGGGCAGCTTTGCTCGTTGTTTTGACGGCAACCTTTGAAAGCGAGACCGGGCATGAGCGTTGTGGCGGGGGCGTGGTAGGGAGGCCCCCGCGCATAAGAGAGGAGAGTACAACTAGCGGATGCGATGTGGTCCCCGCGCCCGTGGAGGCTCTGGTCTTGGTGTTTCATTCCGTCGGATGGCGGCTTTGTTGCAGCGGCACTACGGCATAGGGTCCCGCACGGCGGTGGCCTTCTCGGTGTGGTGGTGTTCGCCCCCTTTGTTATCCTTGTAACCGGATTTTTAAATTGATGGTTTTTCGACAAACCGCACTTGTGCGGATTGTGGGTGGTTGTTGCGAGTTGTTTTTACGCCTCCTCATCATTTGTGTTTGTTTAGAGTCTTGGCTATGTTGGCCGTTGAGTGGTAACCCGCGTTGATGTTCCAATCCAACCGGGTGAGTTTAGTTAGTTTTTTTCTTCCTTTCTTTTGGCGTTTGTTTTCTTTGCAACTTGTGTCGCCCTCGCGTCTCCTTCTTTTTAATATAGCGGGCATCTCTCCCGAGGGGGTCGTTTCAAAAAAATTATATAGAATTGATATTAGTGACAACATTGCTAAGAGATAGATACATAATTAAATGGATGAATAAAAAAAAATCAAAGCAACTTATAATTTAAAATAGAGGGAGTTAAACAAATTACTCAAAACTCCCACTAGTACTTGTACAATATACTTTTAGGGAAATCCAATTGATTTTGATATACATGACTATGATAGTTGCCATTTAATATACATGCTGCCACATAGAATATTTTGTTGATGTGACAACAATATATTTTTTTTTAAAAAAAGAAAGAGAGATGAAAAACCAGGTCTTGCAACAAAAAACAAAGTTTAAGAAACTACATGAAATCCACTAGGTAGGCATGACTGATACCAAGACCCAATAATAGGGAGAGGTGAATAATTGAGAGAGAAGACAAAGATGAACATTGGAGTTTCTCATGTAGCCACAGTTAGGCTTTCCGCAATGTTGTAGAAGTGATGTGACAGATACAAAGAGAAGATTAGAGGCATGTTTGGTACAGCTCATAACAACTTCATGAGTTGTTTTTCTTTTACAAACACCTCTTTCCAAAACATTGTGGCTACAACAGCTACATGAGGCCTCCCTCTCACAATAGAATATGGAATGGGAGAGAGCTGAAAAGTAGCTTATCCAAGCTCTCTCATCCATTTTTCTCTCATATCATGCATGAAGCTGTTGGTGAAGGTATTTTGCCAAACAATTTTTCAAAACTGCTCAACTTCACCTAGATAGTTGCTTATTGCTTGTTTGGTACAGCTCATAACAACTTCATGAGTTGTGGTGAGCTGTTTTTTACACTGTTATGGGCTGTTGTGAGCTTCATAAGCAACCGATGATCCGACACTATAGCGGCTTATAGAGACCCTTTTTGTGATGTTGTAGATTGACTGTAGTACAGCGTCCATAGGGACTTATCTACCAAAGAACATGAATATGGAATCCTTATAGATACACAATCCAATTTCCTAAACAAACTCTATTTTCTTTTATTTTTATCTACTCTTGTCCCTAATCCTTTTCTTATCTAACTCCTCCAAAGGGGAGGAGGTTGACAGTTCTAGAGGAGCCGTCAACCCCCACCAGTGCACACGGCCAGGGTGCCCTAGACAAGGTGTTGGCCCAACACTTATTACGACTAGGAAAAGACCCGTAACAAATATCCCATGATTCTGTAAAATGACAAACTGATCATGTATTTCATTTGGTTAGGTTTCTTGTAGCGCAATATATCTATTGGGTTCAAATTCGATACTTGGCATGGTGTTCATAGAGTTAGGATGTGCGTGTGCACATGCATATGGGTTGTGTTTAGTTTTCTGCCTCAGCTCTGGCTAGGCTCTAGCAATGTAACTTTGATATGTTTGGTTGTCTCTTTAGGTTCACCCTTGGCTACATGCAGTCAGTCAGCCTTTGTGGCTTTGTGTTGACTTCCTATCATGGTTGTCCTCCTCCACCCCTAGGCACTATCAGTGTGTGCCCACTCTGGACGTTGTTACCATTATTGATTGATTTCACTGGCGTTGTTGGATTGAATGTGTTTGTGCACAGTCTGTATTTATAGTGCTTTCGAGAAATTTTAGGACAGATTAAGACAGGACACAAAGACGCATACCCTCACTATTTTCCTAATAAGGCGTTATCATCAACATGATTAGGGGTGATTGATTGATGAATGGAAAGTATTTAATGCAAATTTGGTTTTTGTCTTCTAAAATGCATTACACTTGAGGACAAATTTTGAATCATGTGCTATATTACACGACATTTTTACCTTTTATAGGTGCAGTTTGTACTATATATATCTCGATATATTGTATCTCTAAGTACATAGCAAAATCTACCAAAGAAAAGAAATTTAAAACCGAGAGAGTGAAAGTTACGGTAAGTGTAACTGAGGTAACCAACCAACAAAACATGGTCCTCACAATCCAGAATTAGCCAAGGTGAACGAACCAAACAACACTCCCTTGCATATTACTCAGATCAGAGTCAGGTTTTAACAGCCCTGGCTTATCTCTGTAGCCAGCCTAGGTCTAGAAGACGCCCATGATCTATCATATTTTGTATGTGCGCATGACATCTGTATTTGTATCTAAAAAAATATCTAGCCCTCCCATATCCCATTGACATCCAAGTCTATATAAACAATAACCTGTCATTAGCAGGTTTGCATGTGTGCGAGGCCTCTTGAGCTCACAGCCAAATTAAAGCCCTAGCTGAGATTAACAATAATTACTAAAACGATATACTATACAAGTGTCAGTGTTTAGCGCGATGTCGTCCTCGTCGGAGCCGCAGCAGCCACGGGCAAGGTCGTTTGGGATGGCGGACGTGGAGGAGCAGAGCGACGACGAGAAGCGTTGGGTGGGCTGGGTGGAGAAGAGCCTGCGGCACGAGACGGCGGAGGCGCTGGGCGCGGCGGCCAAGGTGTTCAGCGTCCCGCGCTCGCTCCGCGACACCAACCCGGAGGCGTACGCGCCGCACGTCTTCTCGCTGGGCCCCTACCACCACGAGGCCCGCGCCGAGCTCATGGACATGCAGCGCTTCAAGCTCGCCGGCGCCAAGCGCTTCGAGATGCTCTTCGCCGGCGGCTACACCATCGAGCATCTCAAGGACCGGTTCCTCGCCGGCGGCCTCGAGCTCAGGATACGGGCGGTGTACCACAGGTTCCTGGACCTCAACGACACGACGCTGGCGTGGATCATGGCCGTCGACGCGTGCTTCCTGCTCGACTTCGTCGAGAACTACCGCCGCCGCGAGGCCACCGACGTGGTGTCGTCGTCGGCCAACTGGATCAACGCCGTCGTGCGCGACGCCATGATGCTCGAGAACCAGATCCCGCTCTTCGTCTTCGCCAGGACGCTCGAGCTCCGCCATGGAACCCGCCACGAGGCCGCCAAGGCGATGCACGCCGTCGTCCTCCGCTTCATCATGGATGTGTCCCCCTTCAAGATCAGCGACGCCGCCAGCAATAAGCGCGGGTTGGCGGCGATCGGCGACCTGACCAGGCACGCGCACCTGCTGGAGGTCCTCTACCACTTCCTCGTCCCGGACGCCACTCTCTTGGACGACGGTGCCGGTAATAGTGGTGGTGACCAGGTGGTGGAGGAGGAGGAGGCACCCGCTCCGTCGGCCGACGGCGAGGAGGTGTTGTCGGACGACGTCGAGGCGCAGCAGGCGATGAAGAAGACGCTGGAGGAGGAGGAGGAGGACTTCGACAAGGTGAAGCAGCTCGTGTCGCAGACGTCCAGGCTCAACGTGGCGCCGGTGCGGTTCATCAAGAAGAACCTCACCAAGCTGGTGGGGAAGATCGGGCGCAAGGCGCCGGCGCTGGCGGCGCTGTTGCCGGTGCTCGGCAAGCTGATGCAGTCCGTGGACGTGGAGGCCCAGCTCAACGGCGGCGGCGCGGAACATCCAGAGGAGGGAGCCATGACGGCGCCGCGGGCGGACGAGATCCGCATCCCGTCGGTGGAGGCGCTGGCCCGGTGCGGCGTCCGGTTCACGCCGGCGCCCGAGGGCGGCGGCATCGAGGGGATCACCTTCGACCGCGCGACGGCGACGCTGCGGCTCCCCGTCATCACGCTGGACGCCAACACCGAGGTGGTCCTGCGCAACCTGGTGGCCTACGAGGCCGTGGCCGTGCGCGGGCCGCTGGTGCTGGCGCGCTACACGGAGCTGATGAACGGCATCATCGACACCTCCAAGGACGTCAAGATCCTGCGGCGGAGCGGCGTGGTGGTGAACCACATGAAGAGCAACAGGGAGGCCGCGGGCATGTGGAACGGGATGGCGCGGGCCACGCGGCTCACCAAGGTGCCGCAGCTGGACGCCGTCATCGCGGCGGTGAACGCGCACCGGAGCCGGGAGCGCGGCTGCGCGGCTGAGGAAGATGCTCAGGAAGTACGTGTTCAGGTCGTGGAAGGTGCTGACGCTGATCGCCTCCGTCGGGCTGCTGCTCATGACGGCGCTGCAGACCTTCTGCTCCGCCTACCCGTGTGAGAACCACTGGTTCAGCGGCATGGTGCTGCCGGGGATGACGGACGACCCACCGCAGTAGCAGCAATCCGGCCGGCTACTCAAGCAAGAAAATAGTAAGATCGAACAACTACTTAAAGGTCTGTGCTGATTAATGTCGTCATGTACATGCACCGTTACGAACTTACGACGTGGATGTAGAGATTAGTCGGCAAGCTATATGTATGAGTGTGTGATTTGCCGAGTCATGTGGTCAAACGTGTGGCTTTGCTTGTGGTTCAGCCATTGGCCAACTAATGCGCGTGCAGAGTGTGGTTATTTGTACTTATTGTGTAATCAGCTTGTTCCTTTTTTTTCATGCAAGGGTTGTGATGAGCTTGTTATCAGTGGCGGCCTAGGATTTTCCATTCGGGTATTCAAAACACGACAGAAATTTATTTGACAACCTCAATTCTCCTAAATTTTAACACTTATATCATGTAAAACACCTAAAATTAAATCAAGAAAGAGTACATTAGATATAATCACCACAACATACTAGTAATATAGGTTGAGTCCAGAATACTCGTTTTAACTCTATTTTCTTTATTTTTGTAATACATATACATGTATAGACTATATATACTTGTTTTTGTCTATTTTTTTGGGTATTCAATTGAATGCCCTTAAATTAATATAGGCCAGCCACTTCTTGTTATAGTGGTTTAATATCAGCATGGACTTGGTCTTCATAGAGACGGTATTGATAATGATACAACACGGGGCGTCCATTACTCCAGACACGGCCACAAGTGTGTCACTGCAACCAGCAATACCCAATGGCCATTGAAATGGAGGGGCCTCGGGGTGGTGGGCAGACATGCAATGGTGACGGTTCGACTAGCGGCGGAGCTACACAACATGTGGGCAGTGCCGGGCAAAGGGGATAATAGGAGAAGGTAGGTCGCCATTGGATTGGATTAGGAACGACAAGTGAAGGAGGGAGAGGGGAGGGGGTCGAGGGTGAGGTTGCCCGTGGCCATGTATGTGTCAACTACCTCCTCCTAACTCTCCAGCACGTCCGTCGCGGCAAACGCCCAACATGAGCCGCAACGCCACTAGCCCATGATTAGCCTTTTGTAGCTCTTGCTACGCACGTAGCACCGGCAGAGCTTCTCGATGGTTCATGTAGCATTAAGGGCGGATCCAGTACATAAGGAATGGGGACACATGCCCCCCTCAAATTCTAGATTTTGAAAGAAAATAGAGCTTCCATCGGTAAAAAAACACCACTCAAATTTTGTACTAGTTCTTCCCCAGCGTAGTGTCCACCCCACCCCTCATACAACTACCATAATTAAGCATTGGACATAAGGTCGTTACCGGTGAACTTCACTGGATTGGCTTTTTTTGCGAGCCCAGTGGTAGGTATACGACAAAGGAATTGGGTAGTCCCTCAACCACACTAAGGGTCTGTTTGGTTAGGCTTTTGGGACTATTTTGCTTCCAAAGGCTAAAATGCCAACCATGGGGATGCTTTTAGAGGGTGCTTTTCAGAAGCAGTTTATTTTTCCATAGTATATTTATGAAAGCACATTAGACCCAGCATTTGGGTTTTGGCTTATGCAAAATGGATGGAATAAATAATTTTATGATAGTTGTTAAAGAGAAATAACGATAAAAGTATAATTTAGACTTGTTTCAACCATACAAATCTTAGCTTTTCCGCGGCGCAGAACCCATGATGTCTTTTTCACATCTTACAAACCACAACACGTGACAACTAAGGGTGTAAAGGGGTATCCTTTAGGTGCACCTCCAAACCTCTTTATTTCAAGTATTGGTACTATTTCTTTAAAAATTTAGACAAGTAGTACAAATATTTGAACTAAAGAGTTTTGGAGGTGCAACTAATTGACACCAATTTGCACCCCTAGTGACAAACCACCATCGAGCCTGACAACCACCTTCTGCCCTTGCGCTTTCACAAATATAAGTAGAAAATAGCTATCGTTCTAGCTAGCCGGTACAAATTAGTAGAACTTACACCTCTGCGAAAAATTTGTACTCCCTCTGTTGGATGTATCAAAAAAAAAAAAAACAAAAAAAAGACGACTTATAATTTGGAATAGAGGTAGTAGATTTTAATCTCCATATTATTCCAATTAGTATCATAAGATGTGAAGAACTCCTATGTGTTATGTGAGGCTAACTAAAGCAGTTGGGTGATCGCATGAATCACCATTTAGAGCATTTTGCTGAACCGTGGTGTCACAAATAAGCATATACGTATTTTATAGATAGAAAAGAAAGAATTATGCTTATAAGCGAAAGAAAAGACCCTCCTATATCAGACCATACCTTGTCGCCAAATATCTTTGTTACTTCTTTAGAAAAAAAAAAAAAATCGCTGAAAGGAAAAATAAAAGAGAGGGTAGGAAGAAGACACTCCTGTACCAGACCAAACCTTGTATCCAAATATCACATAGCAACAAGAAAAGAATCTAATTATAAAAATAAAAAGAGATGGTAAAAACAATTGTTGAACAAAAAATAAAAAGAGATGGTAGGAGGTGTAGAGGCGAGCTCACGTCCCACGGAGCAGGGCTCCGCTAGTGATGGAGCGCCTAGGCAAGCGCCTAGGCAACAGTAGCAGTACACCACTGTGGCGGATTGCCCCGGTTATTACGACTCTGTGGAAGCCCAGTCTAGAAATCGAGGGGTTCTTGCTGTGTGATTACACACAGGCCCGGCTTCCGGTTTACAACGTGGGCTCAAGCCCACTTTCCCCTCCTACCATCTCTAAAACGTGGGCTGTGGTGTGCTTACTTGAGCAGGATTTGATTGGGCTAGAGAAACGATGTGGGACTAACAAGAGAAGACCAGAAAGCGCACGTACGTGTCCATGTAACGTACGTGTATGTATTTCTCCGGCCCGGCCCATAGCTCTCTCTGCGTTGTTGCACGCTTCCCGCCCGACGTCGGTTCCGATTCGCGGTAGGAACGGCGTCGGCGAGCCGCGACGATGGATGCAAACCCTTGCTACCGACAGCGCTGCCCCTCGCCGGGCGTGGCCGTTGACCTGGCAAGGATCCCGCCTTCGATCGCCGCCTTCCGACGATGGTGGCCGGCCGGTCTGAATCCTGAATATATGTAGGGGAAAAATGAGTCAGGGATTCCATACCACCACATCCTCCTTTGCTGCAAAACGAGTGAATCTTCCAGTAGTTCAAAGTGCTCTGTGTATACACCATTACTTCTGTAGATTGTAGAACATGCTCTGCAACATCATCGCCCTTAACGAGAGTACGAGACGGTTTTGTTGCGTGGTAACTTCTGATCGATTGCCAGTATGTCTGTGTGTTCCGTGTACAAACAAACAAAACTACTTCACATACATACGTTTATCATCTCGTTTTGGCCTTCCAACACAATGTGTTCACCATCTCATGAGCAGTTTGTGTGATCACATGAACCACCAATTAGATCATTACTGAACCGTAGTGTCACAAATATGCATATGTATAAGTGAATTGATTCATTTTCTTCCAAACGTTTCTAGATTTTCCTTGGGACAATACTCATGATATGGAACGGGAATGTAGAATTGCTGGGGAACAAATTCAGTCTATTTTGCAAAGTTGACCATGCAAGTTGCAACCAGAACAATCAAAACAATAATAAGTTGACAGGCTTAGAAGTTCAAGTCATTCCCACTGTTGCATATAAATAGCTACAATTTTTCGTCTTTTAGTCAAAGACCTTGTCTCCAAATAGATTTGCAATTTCTTTTAGTAAAAAATGTTTAAAGGAAAATAAAACGAGATGGTAGAATATATCACCTTGTCTGAAAATAGTTTTTTGTATATCTTTATTTATATATAAATAATACAAATAGCATTGCTATTAGTTTCTTTAGAAAGAAAAAAAAAGAATAATTGTTGAACGAAAAATAAAAGGAGATTTTTTAGAGGAAAAAATAAAAAGAGAGCCGAACCCACATTCCACTGAGCAGGCCTCTGGGTGCCTAACAACAGTGGCAGTACCTCAAGCCCAGACCATCCCTACCATCTCTCGAGACATGGGCTGTGATGTGCTTACTTAACAAGGTTTTCATTAAATGGAGAAACGATGTGGGACTAATAAGACAACCGCAAAGTTATCTTCTTTTCTTTTTTTTTTTTTAGCATCAGAAGAAAGTTGTCTGTGCAGTATCCGTAACGTGTACTATGTCCGGCCCGTTAATCCAACAAAAAATCTCCGACCCGGCCCAGCCCGTGGCTCTCTCCCGCCGGGACGCGTCCGTTCCATTTCGCATCGGGAACAGCGTCGGCGACGCGGCGGTCGATGAGATGGAAACCGCCTGCTACCGACAGTGCCCCACACCGTCGCCGGTGCTGGCCTGGCCGTCGGCCTGGCAAGGATCTGTCATCCTCCCGATGACTCGATGAGCAACTGCCTCTGCTTAACCTCGAGAGGGTTCCAAGTCTTTCTGGCTCCTATGTGACTCGATCACTTTCACCAATGGGGATTTGGATTCAGTTCTTGGTTTCCTGGCTACCTGACTATGTGACAAAATAGAAATCCAGATAATCCTCGGTGTAATGCTCATTAGCACGCTACGGCGTCAAATAGCGCGGCGCTAATAGCACAGCTGTAGCATTTTGGCCAATCTCCGACTAAATTCTATAACCCGTGATTTTAAACATTGGTATATACATATCTGCTGGTTTCTCAGCTTTCAGAACATATTTATGTAGTTGATTGATGTTACTCAATTCCACAAATAGTATTGTAGAACATAACTGTCCTTCATGTGCTACAAGTTACAAAAAATTCATTCTTTGGGACGTACTATAAGCTACTCCCTCCGTCCCTAAATAGAAAAAAGTTTTTTTGGGGTGCGTGCGGCCAAACTTTCTCAACTTTGACTAGGTTTGTAGAAAATACGTGCAACATTTATATCTCCGTATAAATTTATTAAAAAACTAGACGTAAAGATCTTTTCAATGATACTAATTACTTAGCATAAAAATTTATATATTTTAATATATAATTGCCGCGATTTGAAAACGTTGACTTCTCGGGGCGAGAATGACATCTATTTAGGGACGGAGGGAGTATATGAAACTTGAATGCTTTAAGTTTGTCGGCACTTGGATTGAGAAGTCTAGCTGAAGAGGGGAAAGTTATATTGTGCTAAGCTTGATTAAGTCCTGACGAAAAAACTCGTAACTTCGCTAGCTTCGCTTGACTCGCCATTAATGGTTCGCTCGTTTTATAACGAGCCACCATTTTGTAACAAGTTAGGTCGTTTTATAACGAGCCAGCTTTCATGGGCTGCTCGCGAGCCACAACAAACCAAGATAAGTAACAAATATTATATGGATCAATGGAATAAATCAATGGAAGATGATGGATCATGATCATAAATGATAGCATACTTATATTTTATTTATTTCATTTTATATACGCATGTGATGTGTTTCTCGCTGATTTACGGTGTTAATCTTTATGCATATTTTTTTTATGTTTTGGCTCACGAGCCAAAACGAGCCAGCCTCGAGCTCACTAACAAGCCGAGCCGAAGCTAGCCTTTCCGACTTTCCCAGATAACGAGCCATAACGAGTCGAGCTATAACGAGCGCTCGATATCTAGCTCTATGCTTGATAAGCAGGTGGATCCATAAGTCGTTTTTCTTTCTCTAATGGATGGTCTTGGAAACATCGTAATCTGAATCTCGTGTGGACGTTTCTTAATCATATATTGGTACCAGTTTCTACTCATATATGTTCGCACTCATTACTTTTTTATTTGTTTTTGCATATAGGCTTGCCGGTGCATTGCTACGGAACTGAAACAAAAAAAAGAGCCTGGAGCTAGCGCCATTCCTGGAGACGAAGCACGCGTGGATCTGTACGTAGAATAAAACAATGTTTGTTGCCGGAGAATTTTAGAATAAAACAATGTTGCTAATGTAATTAATATGGTAAATTTGAGACGAAAATGTATGCATTCCCAACCTATGATATTTCTTATGGCTTTGTGTAGTCTTTTTCTATCTTCTTTGTTAAAGTTTTTTTTTGGTTAGGGCTCTTAACCCCTCTTGTTCCATCAAAAATAAGACTTGCCAATCTTTGTCTCCGAATAGCTTTGCTATTTCTTTCTTTATTTTAAGAAAAAAATAATTGTCGAAAGGAAAAATAAAAACTTCGAATGGCTTTTTGCTATTTCTTTCTTTATTTTTGAGTAAAAAATAATTGTCGAAAGGAAAAAGAAAAAAGAAAAAAAAAAATAATTGTCGAAAGGAAAAATAAAAAAAAGAGATAAAAATAATTGTCGAAAGGAAAAATGAAAAACTCCGAATAGCTTTGCTATTTCTTTCTTTATTTTTGAGAAAAAAAAAAAAATGTCGAAAAGGAAAAAAAAAGAGATGGTAGGGAGGGTTGAGGCGAGCCCACGTTCCACAAAAGTGGCAGTACCTCAAGACCGTCCCTCTCCCTACCATCTCGAGACATGGGCTATTGTCTCCAAATATATTTGCAATTTCTTTAGTAAAAAGTATTCAGAGGAAAAAAAAACGAGATGGTAGAATATATGAGACCAAACCTTGTCTCCAAATAGCTTCACTATTTCTTTCTTTATTTTTGGATTTGCAATTTCTTTAGTAAAAAAAGTATTCAAAGGAAAAAAAATAAAACGATATGGTAGAATATATGAGACCAAACCTTGTTTCCAAACAGCTTCGCTATTTCTTTCTTTATTTGTGAAAAAAAATTGTTGACAGAAAAATAAAAAGAGATTTTTTTTTTTTGAGAATAAGAAAAATAAAAAGAGATGGTAGGAAGAGTTGGGGCGAGCCCACGATCCACAAAGCAGTGGCAGTACCTCCAAGCCCGTCCCTCTCCTACCATCTCCGGCGGGCATGCGCTATCGTCTACTTTCTTGAAGCGCTTTTCTTTGGGTTCGGTAAACGATGTGGGACTAACAGGAAAACACTGTTTATTCAGTATCCATGTAACGTGTATGTAAATCTCCGGCCCGGCCCATGGCGCCATCTGCCTTGCATGCACACGCCTCCCACCTGGGCCACCCCCTCCTGGGAGCGCGTCCTTGGGCCTCAGCTAGATAAAATGGGCCGCGAGGGAGCGATGGGCCTTCAATATAAACAATGTTATGCGCATAATTTCTCGTTTTACTCCCTCTCATCCTAAAAATAAAAAACATTCTCGCCTCCCCGGTAAGTCAACGTTTTTAAAATATCAGAAATTATATATTAAAATATATAAATATTTATGTTAAGTAATTAGTATCATCGGAAAAGATCTTTAAGTCTAGTTTTTTTAACAAATTTATTTGAAGATTTAAGTGTTGCATTTATTTTGTACAAACTTAGTTAAAGTTAAGAAAGTTTGACCGACACGCTTCTCATAGTGTCGTTTATTTTGGGACGGAGGGAGTACAAGTTAAACATGTACTGTGCTTAATTATCTATTCACAAATGGTCAAACTTTGTATTTATATCGCTAAATTCATCGTGAGAGTGCGAAGCGCATTTAAACTCTAGTAAAGCGATTGAAGCAAAAAGAAAATGAACGGGTTCTCCGGCCGCGTCCATGCGTCGTCCCTTGCCTGCCTGCCACTTGACACGCTCGTCAACAAAACCAGAAATGGACACTTGTCAACGACATCAACTAAAAATGGAAAAGAATTGAAGGATGTCAGAACGTTTGTTGAATAATATTCTTTTCACTAATGATTGGTATATTTGTTAAACCTACTGATATAGCTATCTCGCCATAATATATACACTTCAAATCAAACATACAACCAAAAAAAGTTAGTAACAAGCTATTGTAAGATACAGAATTTATATTCTTCAGTCCTTGCTCACATGAATTTGCAGCCTCCATAACTTGCAACGGGAAAAAATGCCACACGTAATGATATATACAGTACCAAAATGCATTTACATACAGAGTTAATCATGCATCACTACGGACGACTGCTTCTTTGTCGAGTGCCACGGGCACTCGATAAAAACCTTTGCTTCACAAGAAAACCTTTGCCGATCGTGGCACTTTCGGCAAAGAACGTCCAAAAAAATCGGCTAACGGTAGAATTTCTTTGTCGAGTGCCTTTTTACAAACACTTAGCAAAAGACTTTGCCGAGAGTTCGATCCGCCCCCGGCAAAGAAAAGTGACCGTTAACATCGGTTATTCTTGACATCATATTTGTTGATTGACTTCATCCGACACTTTCGGCAAAAAATTTTCTATATTTTTGCACATTTATTTTGCCGAGTGACTTATGACTTGGCACTCGGCAAATTCTCCACCTTTGTCGAGTGCCACGGCGCACTCGGCAAAAGCGACAACTTTTCCACCTTGACAAACAAACATAATCACATATATACCATATCCATTCGAGCATAGAACACAAATATATCACATTCATCACATATTTGACTCATCTGTCGCATATAACACATCCATCATCACATATATAGCAATAATTAGTCAAATCCGTCTAAAAAAAAATCCACAAATTCATCTAATGTACCATAAGTCTATCACCACATGACCAACAAAGGATAAAAAAAAAACAATGACCAATGTTCATTCGAGAGGTGATGAAGGTGGAATCTGAGTTGCCGGCGATCCACCTTGAAGCGTCTGATTGGAACCTGTTGGCGATCCAGGCGGTTGACTAAGTGTCTCCAAATATATTTGCAATTTCTTTAGTAAAAAATATTTAGAGGAAAATAAAACGAGATGGTAGAATATGTCAGACCAGGCCTTGTCTGAAAATAGCTTTTATATCTTTATTTATGATATAAAAATACCTTCAAATAGCTTTGCTATTTATTTCTCAAAAAAAAAAAAATAGCTTTGCTATTTCTTTCTTTATAGAAAGAAAAAAGAATAAGAAAAAAAAAAAAAAAGATGGTAGGAACGGTAGAGCCGAGCCCACGTTCCACAATGTAGGCCTGGGTGCCTAAGCAACAGTGGCAGTACCTCAGGCCCAACACATCCCTACCATCTCGATACATAGGCTATAGTGTGCTTACTTGAGAAGGCTTTCAATGGGGCCGGAGAAAGCGATGTGGGACTAATAATACAACAGAGAAATTTATTTTTTTTTAGCATCGGGAAAAAGTTCTCTCATGCGGATTACTTTTTTTTTAAGCATCGGAGAAAGTTCTTTGTGCAAAGATCCACGTAACGCGTGTACTATGTCCTACCCATTGATCCAACAAAAATTCTCCTACCGTGGCTCTCTCCCCCGCCCGGCCAGCGTCCATTCCATTTCGCGCCGGGAACAAACGTCGGCGACGCCGGCACTTTCGATGAGATGGAAACCACCGCCACCGGATGGCGTTCTTGTTGTAGTCCCGACTCGAGGCGAGGTCCACACGCCGACACCAACCTCCCCGCCGACGGCCACCCGGCCTCCGACACGACAATGTGCGAACACATGGTTGATTTAGGTCACATGTGTTTAGTTTTGTGATTGAGTGATTGTCAACGGTCAAGCATTTTAATTCTATTTTCTTTTATCTTTTTGCTTCAGTTTATGTTCACCCAAGACACGTGGAGTGTGTCGAAGACATATCTCTTGGTTCGTGTTGTGCGTAAAAGTGTGGAGCTCGGAGATGGTAGGCGACGGCTGGTGGAAGGGGCCAAGGAGGACGTGCGCCGACGGACCGCGGAGGTGAAGGGACTGACGTGAGGCTTGGACCGAGGGACTGGATCGTCGGGCGCTAGCCATGGTGGCTCGACATCCGGGACATCGACCGGATGCAAGAGAACGTGGCGGGACCGTGTCGACGGTCAAGACGGGCGGCGTGCGAGGGCGAGCGGGGAGCTCGGATGACTTGGCGACTGGCTGGCGGCCAAGATGGCGATGACACGTGTCGAGGAGGTTTGGTGGTTTGTCCTCAAAACCACGGGTGCGGGTTTGGTGGTTTGGGCCTCAAAACCATCTACGGGGTTTCACGGGTTTGGGCCTCAAAACCCGGCGCCCGGTGGACGGAAGGATTCAAGACGCATGCATCTCGAGATTGCGTGGAGCAAGGTCGCCAGATGAGGAGGCGCGGTGGCCGTCGGATCGAAAAATATCCGTCGACCAAAATAGCCCTGCAGGGTTAGTGGTTTGGCTCATATGTATCGGAGGAGAAAAATAGGGATGAGAAATAAGGACCATATATAGAGGATGGCGGCCCATCCTCCCCTAACTCTCATTTTTCGTTTTTATTTTTCCCCATTTTTAGGGTTCTTTGTTTTTAGAGGTCCAAAACAAATTTGTGGATATTTTATCTTTGTGATTTTTCGTAGGAAGAGTGGCCCTTAGGCCCACCTCATGCCCTCCTGGGCTTTCGGGGGTCAGATCGAGTCATTTTATTTGCTGCGATTCGAGCTGTGTTCTTGTGTTCGTGAGCTATTTTCGTGCATATTTTCGATCTGCTTTTCCCGGAGTTCGGATGGATCTTAGGTGATGATTTTTGGGGGATTTGTTCGTAGCTATCTCAATTTCATCTGTGCAGATTTTGAGAGCGAGTCCTTTTGAGCTGATAGAGATTGAATCGATTTTGTGTCCGTCGTTTTTCTCTGTTCGTGGTGTGCGTCAGGCTGTTCTTGATGGGGGACGAGCTTTAGCCCTCTGTCGATCGAGTGCCCAGCACTAGTTAGTGCTTGCCCGTCGATCAGTGAAGTCCCCGTCAATCTTTGTCTTGTTTTCTTGTGCGTCCAGGTGTGCAGGTTCTTGGATTTTCGTTCGTCTTCTGTTCTTGGCGCTCCGGGTGCTCTGGTTTTGTTCGTCGTGCTCTAGCTCGTGCAGGCACTCGTTCGTGAGGATCCAGTCACGTCAGGACAGCAGCTCTCCAACACCGAGCCCTCAGGCAGCTTCGTCAGGTTGCAGCTCATTCGCTCCCTCTCTGCATATTCCAAACTCACGACAAGGTAAAGCAAGGTTGCGATTTTTCTCTAGCTGCCTTGCAGATTGCTCTCTCTTCGATTGATGCAGCAACAGTTCAGTTCGTCAGATGGCAGAGCAAATGTGGTTATGCATATGTTAATCCTGTTCGGTCAAAAGCTTAGCTTGCTTTGGTATTTCAGCTTTTCGGCCTTGTCACCATCATGCAATAGTAATTCCAATTGTTTAATCTGATTTTAACGTGATTTGTTTCAAGTGCTAGTCTCGGTTTGCTCCACTCACAGCTTGGTCAAATTGTTGCTTGATAATTAGTGTCTGTGGTTTGGGTTTGTGAAGCATCAGGTCACCGTTCAGGCAATGTTCAGAGTCAGATGCTATGCATCCAGCACTTGACGCTCTGTCTCGTGCCTAACAGAAGCAAGCAGCTTTTTCTGCTTTTTGTGTCGGCTGTAATTCCCGTGCTTCTTGTTTTGTCCGTGATTTGTGCGTTTGAGCTCCGATTTGCTCTACTCTTGTTTCGATGGATTCGGTCCGCCCAACTCTTCGTTTGTGACGACTTGCTACCGCTTAGCACGCGTGTTACTTCTAGATCTCTGCGTGAGTTCGCTTTTGAGGTCGGGGTTGAGCCGATGACCCAAAAATTGAAAAGGAAATCGAGGCTCCCATTCACCCCCTCGGTCGCCGCCGTTTTGGTCCTTCAATTGGTATCGAGCCTAAGTTAAGATCATATCCACCTTAATCGGTCCGTGATCCGCAGAAGGCGACATGGAGAGGTTTGGTCACTATGGTGGCAAGCCTCCTGAGTTCGATGGCACCAACTATCCCTATTGGAAGATTAAGATGCAAGCACATCTTATGGGGATGGATTGGAGAGTGTGGGAGATTGTCGAGGATGAGAACTACCAAGTCTTGCTAGCCGCCGAGTGGGTGAGGAACAAATAGCCCAACACAATGCCAACAACCGAGCGAGGAGTGTCTTGTTCTCTAGCCTCAAAGACACGAGTTCGAGAGAGTTGCCACTTGTGAGACCGCTCGTGAGGTGTGGAAGACACTTGAGAGCTACCACGAGGAACCCCACAAGTCAAGGCCCGCCTATATGAGACCTACAAGAGAGAGTACAACAACCTAATCCAAATTTTGATGGTGAGTCCATCAATTCTCTTTTTGCTAGGTTTGGGCGATCCGCAACAAGCTGCGGGCGAACAAGCCTTCTGAGAGGCTTGATGATCACGAAAGGCGATGCGGCTCTTGTACGCCCCTGGATCTAAGGTGTGGGATGTGAAGGTATCCGCGATCATGGAGTCCGCCAACTACGACACCCTCACACCCGACGAGCTTTACAAAGAAGCTCAAGTCCTCCGAGATCGAGGCCCGGATCCAGCGGCTCAAGAACCAATTCGCCGGCGTTGCACTTGTCTCGTAAGGGCGCCCAGGTTCTTCGCTAACCCATCACGCGATCTCTTTTTGCCCGTCTTCTTTGGTGTTCGGTGGATGAGGAGCAGTTTGATCGCTTTGAGGGACGACGAGTTGGCTTCGTCATCGCCGATTCTCGCGGTTCCACAACAACCGCTTGAACCGCTTGCGTGGCGGTGGTCCCAAGGGAGGATGCTTTGAGGCGGGCGATCCGGACCACTTCGTCGCCGCGTGCCCAAGAAGAGCAAGGACAAGTACTCCGGCGAGAAGTACTACTCCGACAAGCACGACTCCGACAAGCGCAAGGACAAGCGCGAGTACACCGTCGGCAAGCACAAGTCTAAGAAGGGCTTTGACAAGGAGGCAATCAAGAAGAAGTACCTCAAGCGTGCCAAGGAGAACAAGGACGCCTTCTTCCCTCCCTCGGCGACCTCGACAACGGCGGGCAAGCTTCCTCCAAACGACGAGCCCGAGCGCAAGATTGAAGACAAGCCGAACGGACTTTGCTTCTTCGCACTCAAGCACGGGGGGCTTCGCACCATGGCCCTCGACGGAGCGGTGGATCGACGGTCGAGCCACCACAGCGGCGACACTTCTTTCCCCGAGGTATCTCCTACAATCGAATCTCTCACCGATGAGGTTGACTCTTTGGGCGATGCGCTTTGTGTGTCGGGAGAAGTTGCTCAAGCGAGCGGCTAGGGAGAGAAAGGAGTACAAGGAGAAGTGGGAAATGGCGATGGTGGAGATAGAGTTGCTTAGGAAGCCTTGTGGATGTGTCGATGAGACGGAGTGTGACACTTGTGCCATGCATATGTCTAGCATCATGTCTTTGCAATCCAAGTACTCGCTTTGCTAGATGAGCACGCGTTGATCCAAGACTAAGCCTATGTTGTTGAGCGCGTGCAAGTCTTGTCCGCACTTGCGATCCGAGTTGGCGAGAGAAGGCCGCCAAGCTTGCCGTGTTTGAGAAGGCCAACTCGGGTAGCACCGTCTTTGAAGTGTGCTAAGTGTGAAGCTTTGGAGATGGAGGTCATGTCTTGTAGGCATGACAAGGGGAGAGTCGAAGAGGAGAACAAGTACCTTCACTGGTCCCCGAAGTTGGGTGTCTAGTGGAGAGCCACAACTTGGCATGATGATGAGTCGAGTTCAAGAGGGGGACCGACACAACGGGATTAGGCTTTGCAATAGGTGGGAAGGGTGAAGTAATCTATGGCAAGGTTGGTCAAGGTAGTGGTTTGAGCTCGAGTGAGAAACCTATAAGCACTCCCAAGTTGACCAAGATCATCCCACCTTATAAGCACTCCCAAGTTGACCAAGATCATCCCACCTGAGCCTACCAAGCCTATTGTGCAAAATAGCATTCTTCAAGAGACCCCAAAGACTCCACCTCCCAAACAAGTGTGGCTTCCTAAACCAAACCACCTCGGGGAACCCACTTAACACTTTGCCCAAGATCTCACGAGGAAACCCTTCCTAGAGCTAAGGCCACAACAAGAGTGAACCATCCACCCAAGAGAGTGAACCAACAACCACCCAAGAGAGAGGTGAGGTATCACTGTGAGTACTGCCAGAGAGATGGTCACTTGTTTGAGTTTTGCTTTAGGAGGAAGAGGGATGCTAGGCGTCGAGTTGAGTTCGAGAACCATGACTTGTATCACCCACCACTTGGCATGTATGAGAGGGGCGTGCGGTCGGTTCGTTCGAGGCGGTTTGCTAGGCCGGGAGGTAGGAGGCCTCGGGGGCTAGGCCACGGTTTGTGAGACCCCCGTGGTGGTCGTGTGCTCGCGAGTGGATGTTGATCCTCGCTTTGGGAGCTTTGAGTTTGACAGAGGAGTGCACCACACTTTGTTGTGCGTGGTGAGCACTTTGGGAAGAAGGGTCATGGGATGTTTGTCGTGCCTAACGCCTATCTTGGGCAAGATGGTCGACACTGGTATTCTTCCATATTTACTAACCCCAGTGTTGTGCCATTTGCTCATCCCATGTTTTTCCAATGATGTAGGTGACTAAGTCTTGGGTTCCCAAGTTTATACTTGTTAACCCTTTGGGATCCAAGACTTGAGTTTCTTTGTCCTCTCATGTGTAGGTATGAGGACATGGGGTGGAGAACACGTGCTTGGTGGAACTTGATTCTTTGTCGTGGTGTGATCAAGACTTGATGGTTGTCTACACCACTTTGATGGCCTCCAAGAGGCATGTGCCTACACATACGGTGAGTTATCATATACACTCATGCCTTGTACATTCATGATTTCTCTACTTGTGGTATGAGATAGTTGTTCATTTGCTCATTTGTATATTGCTTGCATGTATTATACTTGTATCATGCTTTTATATCCTTTTTAGCATGTGTTATCTTGTGTATTATATGTCATGCTAGCCTTTGTGCCCTTTTGTTTCCTAGTTTTTTTTTTTTAGGTGACTTTGCTTGAGGGGAGTTGGGAGTTTGCTATCCTTTTGAGGGGTAGTTTTGTAGTTGATGTACATTTGTAGCTTTAGGTTTGTTTTTGCTTTGTGCATCATCTTGTATCATATTGCATTCATCATGTACACTATTGCATTTTGAGCTTCTTGTTTATGTTGATCACAATGAGACTATGCTCGCTTTAGTGTGACAATTACATGTTGGTGCTTATAGCTTGTGCTCTTTACGCTTAATTGATATATGTTATGAGCAAAGTCGCTTTTTCATATGAACTTGCTTAACAACGATGAATCTTGCAAAATGTTCACCATTGAGATAGTTCCTAGCATGTTTAAGTTGTTGAGATCCTTTGTGCTTATCATGTATATGCTAGGTGACTATGTCTCATTCATCGAGTTATACACTTGCTTAGATGACCACATGCTTTTATCCGCTAAAATCTAAAATCTAAGCCGAAAGTGTATGGAAAAGATCGAGATGGGTCCATACCGCCCCACATCCAAGTCTTGGGACTGCTTTGCTCATTGCACTTGAGTTGAACCCGAGCTTGGTAGTGTTTGACCCGCACCATTGTCTTAAGCTTCGATTGCTCACACGCATAGGCTTGACATGGTTGATTAGTAAGGCCGACGGTTGTGGATAACCACTCGCAACATGCTTTCTCCAATGCTTATAACCGCCGCAACTCCGATAACTTTAAAATTTGACAAGTGTTGGCTTTGTCTTTTGCATGATGTATAAACGTTGCTTGGGGTAGTTAAACTTGATATACATGTGTAGCACTTGGTAGATTTCCAACTTACTTGTGCTATGTGCTATTCTTTGTGGTGGACACCTTTTAAAATGCTTAAAATCGAATCAAAGTGCTTTCAAGCCATATTTCATATCTCTTGATCGGTTTGAGCATCGTGTTAAGCACTTGATTTTGTTGCCTTGACACTACCTAGAGCATCTTCTCATTTGGATTACTATAAACTTGAAGCTCCCTCATTGCATTTTCATGCATTTCATAGCTTGATTAGTGCATTTGCCAACAAGGGGGAGAAAGATACAAAGACAATGGATCGCATTTGTCCGGGGGGAGTAGCACTTTGAGCTAGATGTGTTGAGCCTTTTGTCTCTGTCTTGAGGGTCTAGCTGTTTGTGTGTGAAAGTAATTGGTTTGGAGTTGTGCTAGTGGTGTTGAGCCTATTCTACCTCTTCTTGAGGACTAGCTGTTTGTTTAGCTTGGTTGTGTCGAGCCTTTTGCCCATGTCTTTGGGAACCAAGTTTTTGCTCCATTTTTGTTATCCAAAGATTTTGTCTTAGCTCTTGTCTAGCTTTTGTTCACTTGGATGTGCTATCTTCTACCTCTTACGTCTTTGTGTTGAATGTTGACAATGCACTCATCAAGGGGGAGATTAAACACATGGTTGATTTAGGTCACATGTGTTTAGTTTTGTGATTGAGTGATTGTCAACGGTCGGCATTTTAATTCTATTTTCTTTTATCTTTTTTGCTTCACTATGTTCACCCAAGACACGTGGAGTGTGTCGAAGACATATCTCTTGGTTCGTGTTGTGCGGGTGTGGAGCTCGGAGATGGTAGGCGACGGCGAGGTGAAGGGGCCAAGGAGGGACGTCTTGGGGCCGACGGACCGCGGTGAAGGACGGACGGGCGGAGGCTTGGACCGGGGGACCGATCGTCGGGCGGCTAGCCATGGTGGTCGACATCCGGGACATCGACGGATGCAAGAGAACGTGGCGGGGACCGTGTCGACGGGGGTCAAGACGGCGTCGTGGCGGGCGGGGAGCTCGGATGACTTGGCGACTTCGGGGCGGTCAAGATGGCGATGACACGTGTCGAGGAGGTTTGGTGGTTTGTCCTCAAAACCACGGGTGCGGGTTTGGTGGTTTGGGCCTCAAAACCATCGGCGGGTTTCACGGGTTTGGGCCTCAAAACCCGGGCGTTAGTTCGGTGGACGGAAGGGCGGCACGTGGCGGCATCTGGGAGATTGCGTGGAGCAAGGCTGCGAGATGAGGAGGCGCGGTGGCCGTCGGATCGAAAAATATCCGTAAGTCGACCAAAATAGCCCTAGGGTTAGTGGTTTTGGCTCATATGTGTATCGGAGGCAAAAAATAGGGATGAGAAATAAGGACCATATATAGAGGATGGCGGCCATCCTCCCCTCTTTCCTCTCTCATTTTCGTTTTTATTTTTCCCCATTTTCGCGGGTTCTTGTTTTAGAGCCCAAAAACAAATTTGTGGATATTTTATCTTTGTGATTTTTCGTAGGAAGAGTGGCCCTTAGTCCACTCATGCCCTCTGGGCTTTCGGGGTCAGATCGAGTCATTTTATTTGCTGCGATTCGAGCTGTGTTCTTGTGTTCGTGAGCTATTTTCGTGCATATTTTTCGATCTGCTTTTCCCGGAGTTCGGATGGATCTTAGGTGATGATTTTTGGGGATTTGTTTGTAGCTATCTCAATTTCATCTGTGCAGATTTTGAGAGCGAGTCCTTTTGAGCTGATAGAGATTGAATCGATTTTGTGTCCGTCGTTTTTCTCTGTTCGTGGTGTGCGTCAGGCTGTTCTTGATGGGGGGACGAGCTTTAGCCCTCTGTCGATCGAGTGCCCAGCACTAGTTAGTGCTTGCCCGTCGATCAGTGAAGTCCCCGTCAATCTTTGTCTTGTTTTCTTGTGCGTCCAGGTGTGCAGGTTCTTGGATTTTCGTTCGTCTTCTGTTCTTGGCGCTCCGGGTGCTCTGGTTTTGTTCGTCGTGCTCTAGCTCGTGCAGGCACTCGTTCGTGAGGATCCAGTCACGTCAGGACAGCAGCTCTCCAACACCGAGCCCTCAGGCAGCTTCGTCAGGTTGCAGCTCATTCGCTCCCTCTCTGCATATTCCAAACTCACGACAAGGTAAAGCAAGGTTGCGATTTTTCTCTAGCTGCCTTGCAGATTGCTCTCTCTTCGATTGATGCAGCAACAGTTCAGTTCGTCAGATGGCAGAGCAAATGTGGTTATGCATATGTTAATCCTGTTCGGTCAAAAAGCTTAGCTTGCTTTGGTATTTCAGCTTTTCGGCCTTGTCACCATCATGCAATAGTAATTCCAATTGTTTAATCTGATTTTAACGTGATTTGTTTCAAGTGCTAGTCTCGGTTTGCTCCACTCACAGCTTGGTCAAATTGTTGCTTGATAATTAGTGTCTGTGGTTTGGGTTTGTGAAGCATCAGGTCACCGTTCAGGCAATGTTCAGAGTCAGATGCTATGCATCCAGCACTTGACGCTCTGTCTCGTGCCTAACAAAAGCAAGCAGCTTTTCTGCTTTTTGTGTCGGCTGTAATTCCCGTGCTGCTCTCTGCTTGTTTCGATGGATTCGGTCCGCCCAACTCTTCGTTTGTGACGGCCTCTACTGCTAAGACGCGCGTGTTCTTCGTATCTCGTGAGTTCGCTTTTTGAGGTCGGGGTTGGCGATGGCCCAAAATGAAAAGCGAAATCGAGGCCCCCCATTCACCCCCTCCTGGTCGCCGTTTCGGTCCTTCACAATGTCGACGTCCCCGAAACCCAGCCGCCTGACCGCCGAGTGCACGGCGTCGAGCTGCGCGTCCAACATGTTGCCTTGTCCACGAAGCCGTCGTTCACCCGGAACAGCGCGAAGTCGAGGCTGCGGCTGTCGTTGGCGAGCCCGTAGAATAGAACGGGTACGCGGTCACGATGAACGGCGCGCCCGTCCGGCGGAGGAACCTGAGCATCGGTCTCACGATGGCCGTGTCGTAGCCGTCGCGGAACCGCGCCGCCGACGGCTGCTCCATGGTGGTGAGCTGTCGTTGGAGACCTTGACGCGGGCGTGCAGGGAGGCGGCGACCAGCGCGGTGTGCAGGTTCTGCATGGCCGGCAACAGCGCCGGCAGCAGCGTCCGGTTGGGCTCGGTGGTCACCTCGTCGCCGACCAGGAGCCGCGAGATGTTGGTCGCGCCACGTTGTCGCGCACCCAGCGCCGCGCGAAGGCCAGGCTCACCAGGCACGGGACGACGCCGTTGGGTCGGCGTCGAATAGCGTGACGCGGTCCACGATGGTGTCCCGGGCTAGGAACCGCGCCACGTCGGCCGGCACCGGGAGTAGTTGACGCCGATGCCGCCGGCCCGCGATTGAAACGGTGTCAAGATGAAAGACAGCTCGACGAGTAGCATCATCCCATGATTTTTTTTTTTACCTGTGATGGCAGTGCAGCGCTGGGAGGAGGATTTGGAGCAAGACGGTGCACAGTGTCATGGTGGCCAGAGCTTGGCTGCTGCCACCTACTGGTTACTCTACTAGAGGTTACTGTCACCAGCAGCACTCTACTACAGTATACTTGTGAGAACGGCTTGCAGGTTGCAATTTCTAAAGAGGGTGAGAGGAGAGCTGGGCAGAGCACCGGTGCCATGACCACGATATCAGGCTATGCTGTTGCGTGATGCCGGAGCAAGATGACTCTTCTTCAGCAGCTTCAGTTTGACATGGATGCCTTTCTTTGGCTATGGATTTACAAGCTTACAGGTTCCTGCTCAGCCATGCCCGGCCATCAACTTGTTCTTTTCGTAACCCTTTGCTTGCAAGCCAGTTTTGTGCCTTCCTTTGCAGTGGCAGTGTTGTGTTGCAACCCCCACAACACACAATTATTAGCAGATGCAAATGTTAACTCTCCAGCAACCAGCTCAGAATTCAGACACCCTGATTAAATGGCGAGATGTTGGCATTGCAAATGTAGCATCCCAACACCACAAACATTTTGGCAGGTGCAACCCTCAACTCTAGCAACGAATTGAAAAGCGAGCACGCCGTGGTGAAATGGTGTTAGAAATTTAGAATATGGAATAATAAATACATATACACAAGTGTATGCTTTTTAACATTTCCACCTGTCACGTTTTGAACATTTCCTCGTACGGGGCATTGGCACCCAACGACATCCTGTTATCACAAATAATCCCCTGTATTCACACGCAAACAACACAATTCAGACGTGTTTGTTGCTAGTTTTTTAAGGGGTTTTTTTTCCCCAACTACACAACATGGGATCGGTGTTCGCCTTGTTTAGAGGATCTGCCACTCCTCTGCTTCACCAGAGCCATCAAATTCATCGTCATTGCCCATGCTACTGCCGGAACAACCCAGCCCATCATCCTGTTTATACATTTGCTTTGATGGCTCGATTGACTGCACAACAGTAAAGAGTGGCGCTGCATTGGCCTTCTCTGCCAACTCAGAGGCACGAGAACAGAAATCATCAAAGTCGTCTGCATAAAAAGACACAAATAGAAAACAGTGATTAGAGCTTCAAAAGATGACTGAATGGGCATCTACGAAACTACAACAACTTACCTTTGTCACGGCAGTAAAAACCAATAGCTAGGGATGGATCTATTTGTTCAAGACACAAATCTCGGACAACACTGTACAAGCGCAGACACATGAATCAGAGCCCATCATTTGGGCATGCATAGAGAATGAATCAGCAGTTCCATTCATCAGATTTCATTTCACAAACAACAGCACACATACCTGCAGTGGTATGAGGAAGTGTCGGCCTCCAAGTTATCTGGTGCAATGTCAACCGTCTGACACATAGAGAGCATTCTATTATTATATAGCTAAAAAATAATGCATCCTGGCCAATGCATTGGTTCATTATCCGTATTTTCGTAGCAATAAAAATGGTACTTCAAGCAAATAAGTGTGCACAAATTGAAAAACAGTAGTATATATACACAAGCAAAATTATGTCTAACAAAATCGGTGGGATACAAAATGGCTCATAGACTTAGCATATCTCCTGCTAATTAAGACCAATGAATATTGCTCTACAACCAGAATATGGAATCCTTGCAGATTTCACATGATAGTTGCAAAACCAAACAACAATCTACAGTGCTCTCAAATACCATGTCATCTTTAACTACCGATATAGTTTGGGCATGCCTTGACCTAAATCTTCAGCTGTCAAGTTCAGGGACCCCATTGGCAAAACCTAACAAATTTGTGGGACTCACAATGCACTTCACTCCAACAGAAATAATCAGATTCTAGTGGTCTATGGAACAGGAGTTGCTGAAGAATAGACTTGCCACTGTTGTCTTTGAATGAGAGAATGAAACTCAGCTCAAACTTGATACTTCAAATGTGCCAAATTGTATCCATGATCTTAGATAATAACAGCCAATGGCCAATGCTAATGGCATTCACATACATGAATGAACATACCATTTTGAATTCGATACTTCTTAAGTATGGTGTTCAGTTTAAGTTAGAAAGTAGAAAACTACAGCATTTCTGAAATAGATGCATCTGCTCGCTAAGTAAATATAAAATGTATGTAGGCTTACCATCTGAACATCATGGGGATCTAGGTAGAGGGCCCTATCATCCTGTACCCCAGCAATGTACGTTGATGTTCCAGGTTTTCCACCTAAAATGCCCAGGCTTTGTGGGAATGTAAATGTCTCCTTTAGTAATGGAATGTACCTGATAGAAAGGAAACAGGTAGTAGTTAGTTACATTAAACATATCAATACATCAACAGAAACATCAACTATTAGAGGCATCCTCATTCATTGCCATGATGGCTTCATGGATTTTTAGAATAATGTTGGACTACAGTACCACAATATATTAGTCCCAGGCCAGTTCACTGCCCTTAAGTTTTGTAGCACAGGAGTTAAGTGGTGTTTAGGTAGGTAAGCCTAGCTTAGGATGACTCTTAAATTCAGATAGCCTAGCATGGATCCCTATGCAGCATGCCAGCACCCAAAGCATGGAAATTTAGCTGATTACCTTGGATTAATTTTGTCAAGGCCAAGAACCAGAGGAACCAATAAAAGAATAGGTGACCATGTTGATTGTTCTTTGTTGAAATCAGAGCAAAGCTGGACAGCAACATCAATGCAAACAACTGGAGCTCCACCTCTTTCACCGTCTTCATCACCCGAAACCACATAAAGCGCCATAGGGAAAATTTCCTTCCATCAACAGCATCAGCTTGCTCTCTATTTGTGCGGATAAGGGTCTGCCATGCCCGGCACATAGCATATGGGCCCACCCATGATCCAGCAGCCAGACCATAATTCCTTCCAGCTTGAAGTAAATTGTGAATAGAGAAAGCACAAGCTTCAGAATCACCAAATAGGTGTAACACCCATATATAATCTGGGTTGTATGGCTGCATATGAACATTTGGTAATTATAAGCAACCCTACATTAAGAATTAAAAGAGCTCCATCACCTAGTATAACTGGGCAGAAATTCCTCATTGTTCTTTGCCTACATAGGTGAACCTCTAATACAGACCAGAATAGTCAAGTCATATATCTCTCACCTTCTCTGGGGGCTTTCTCCAGGACCTTCCAAGATGGTGAAAATCAGTGCCTGCAAAATTTTGCCCAAAGGCCAATAAAACTTGTCTGTTAGAACCTACAACTTTCCTTGGTCAATAAAGGGACACTTTGAAAGGGACAAATTCTACCTGAGCAACCAACATCTGACTGCTTCTAACCATGCATCCCCAGTTGACATCACTAGTCAGCTTGGAATCAGATATTGCATCAAAGCCTGGGACAATAAACATGTCGATAAATATCTAGCCACCTGTGTACAAGAAATTAAGTTTTCACCACGGACATAAGCCTAACCTTTCCGGTAAGTGATCCATATCCTGGAAGAGAAATCTTCCAGAAACGCAGCATGGCCGCTGTCAGACTCGGAGTCGCCAGACTCCTCTTCCTCAGGCGACACCTTGTAGCATTTACCAAGGAACCACATCACTGGAGGTGAGAACCCTGGCGCACCCCAGAAGACGCCACATCGAGCTGCTGACTACGAACCTCCTCGGAATCCTGGACCAAGCATAGGACCCCGAGGGACGGCTTTGCCGACCTGGCGTCTACACGCCGGCGGCGACGACGAGTCCTGCTGCTGCTGCCCCTCGAATATGGCAAAAGGGGGCGTGAAGACACCCGACGGGATGGAGGCCTTGGGTTGCCGGAGCCACCGGCTTCCTTGTGATAGGAGCCAGAGGAGGAAGAGGCAACAGAAAACTGGGACAGCAGCGGCAGCGGCGTCCCCTCGCGCGGTGAATCTGGTGGAGGTGCAGGTGCTTCTTCCCTCTCAAAGATGGGCGGATCCAAATGGATGCATGGGTATTCCCAATTATTTTGAGAAAAAATGAGTATATGTTTGATATATGTACAATGGGATCCCATGTACTCCCTCCGATCCACAAATAAGTGCACTTTTTTTACTTCTATCATTCTTGTTTGACCATTTGTCTTATTTAAATTTCTTCTGTAAATAATAAAACAAAAAATCATTATAAAAATATCTCTAAAGATAAATTAAGTCGAAACAAAATAAGTAATATTTATTAAAACTTTTTGAATAAGATGAAGGGTCAAACAAGAATGGTGAAGTCAAAGAAATGCACTTATATGTGGACGGAGGGAGTATGATATCTCTATAAGACAAAGCGGGGCCCAAGCTCGAGCCATCAATTGGGCCACGTCAACAACAATTTATCAGCCATAGGATATCAATCGAACGTCTATTGCAACAACTCGGGCCAGGGTATGTCCGGTGTTTCCAGAAGCAGCTAGCCTTCTTGACACTCGTTCCCCTTGCACGACACTTCTCGCCGCCGGGCGCCGGCTGAGCCTCAGCTGCAACCTTGACCTTGAGGGCGCGGCATTGGGGGCCTGGCCTGGTCTTGCTTACCTAGGCGACGGCAAGCGCCGCTTGTCAGTCTCAGACACGGTGGGCAACAGAGAAAGGAGCGGATGCTGTAGCCTGACATGAAGGATAAGTTTGCAAAGTCATGGCACAACCACATTGCCTCGCCATTTGCGGATTTGCCTGACATGATAAGCTCCAGCCCGCAGAATCTCCAGCCATAACACATAAGCTCCAGTCATGTTCTATGCCCAAAGCTTTAACAACTCTGCAGCTAAGTATTTAGAATTACCCCCATAAATTTATCTACCGTGCAATTCATATTAGTTTCTCTATTCATGATTAAAAAGTAAATATTTTATAACCTAATGGCGATTACTGTTACCTAACTATTTCCAAACAGACAACCAATCCATTATTTTACTCTGCTACTACTGCTGATGAGTGATCTGATACTTTCAACTTTTATCATTGACTGAGCAAAATTGTATATACTGCACTAATGATCAAATATTCCATCTCATGCAAATGATCGCTGACCAATAATGAAACACATTCTTATACAGTGAGAAAGGTGAATTAAATGTCTCACGTCATACCATACTTTCTTCGCACCAAATTGAAGTGCGAGCTTATTAACATATCATTCACACTGAGGACAGCCCCATGTAGTAGCTAGCTAGAAAGGTTCTTGGCAAAACAATAGTCTCCATCTCCATGGCAACAAAATCAACTGGATTGCATATTTAGAACATAACTGCAGGTATACACTGATTCACTCCAAATAGGCGCGGCGCCAGAGCTTTCTGGTATTGGTTTTCGAGTTGTCGCCTAGTGTCCAAATCCCCCAACGCCACGACCAAAATCCAGCAAAGCAAAAGAGGAGGCGAGGGAGAAGAATGAGGAAGAGGACCAGCAGGGTTTGGGGAAGGCCAAACTCCCATCTCCGCACCATCGGCTCCCATGGCCATGGCAGCTTCCGAACTGCAGGGGCAGCAGCAGGCCACAACAGCTCTCGATCTGCTGCAAGAGGGCCGCATGGGAGAAGGGCAGGGAGCGGCAGGGAGGACCGGAGGAGAGGTGCCGGCTGCAGATGTCAACGGAGGGGGCACAGAGAGAGAGAGAGAGAGAGAGAGAGAAAAAGAGGCGGCACCTGATAGAAGCAGCAGCGCCAGCATCGGCGGCGGCGGCCCACGCCTCGCCGGAGAGCGAGAGGCGGCGCCTTATTAAAGCCGTCCGACTCCAGGCCAAAAGCCCATAAAGATACGCATCCCCGGCCTCCCTGGCGCATTTTAGCAGCACCTTTTTTTATGCATTTGAACATGTAGACATTCACCTAGGCCTCGTTGGCAAGTCATTAGGAGTTTTGTTAGCAAAAGAAAAAAAAAGGGTCTACAATATGTAAAGGGTGTGGTTAGTTCACCAAAAATTTTAGGTTTGACTACTACAGCGCTTTCGTTCGTATTTGACAATTAGTGTTCAATCATAGACTAATTAGACTTAAACGATTCATCTCATCATTTATAGCTAAACCGTGTAATTGTTTTTTAACTACATTTAATACTCTATGTATGCATCAAAAAATCCGATGTGATTGAGAATCTTTAAATTTTATGGGAACTAAACATGGTTCTTGCACATACCGAACAAGAAATTACATACAAAAACTTCAAAATAGGGCAAGGCAATCAGGAGAGCTTGGCTTACCCTACCAGCCAGTCGATCTTTGTCTCATAGTATCAACAAAACACGTTAGGTAGGTAATACCTTTCTCTCGAAAACGAATCAGCTGCAGCCAGCCACCCAGCCGAACAGCCTCTTGCCATTGCGAGCACGTAAACGGATTTCCATGCCCCAAACCACGGCTGCCTGACGACGCGACGTGCACGCCAGGATTTCGGCCTAGAGTACAACTACAAAGATTCCCCGTCGCGATTAACGCCACACGTAATCTCGATCCGTTAACCTCGGGCAGGCTGAACTGAAACGACTCCCTTGGACCCATCCCAGCCGTTGATCATTCCTCGGACGCCTGTGATCGCCCCACGAACGGCGGGCCCCATCCAGCCGCGCGCGGCCGCAATGATTCCTCCCCGAAAGCGAAGTGAGCTCAGCTCCTCCTGCTGCAGATAAGGAAGGAGGGAGGCCGCGCCATTATCGCAGCACGCCGCGTCATCCATCAAATCGAGGAGGAGGAGGAGGAGGAGAAGGGAATAAAATCTTCGTCAAGCAACAGGGGGAAGCGAGACCGAGGATTTTTATTTATTTTTTTTCTGTTTCCTTTCCGGCGACGTCAGGTGAATCACCCAGCCGGGCTCCAAGGCTAGGGTTCCGGGGATCGCGGGTTTGGGCGGCCGCGGTGGCGCCGGCGCCGGCGAGCGGGAACCGGATGCTATGCTGCTGAGCTGCGGGTCGCTCTCCTCCTGGGTGCGCCGCTTCGTCGCCTGCGTTGGGTAAGCCACCCCCTCTCGTCACTTGATTGCTGGGCTTGTCTGCTTCCTACTGCTACTCTGATGTGATTGGACGTGGATTGTTTAGCTGTATCCACGCGATTGGCTCTGCGCTGTATCCCTTGGTGAAATCTGTTACCGTGAGTAATCTCAGTATCTGTTTTAGCGGATAGCTATAGCACTTAGCAGGTTCCAGTTTCCAAAATGGCTGTTAGTCTTAAGAACCCAGTTAGCTGTTAGCTCTAGACAACCCAACTCATGCATATTAAGGAAAAAATAGAATGGACTTATTGCAGTTGGTTGGGTGTGTTTCCTCTTTTTATTGCAGCAGATTGAAGTGCTATTTTAGTCTGGTTGCTTCTACAGTGGTCATTATCTCTGATCATCATATTTGGTGATCATCCAGCAATGCTGGTTATCGCCCTACACTTCGTGATTGCCCCCAGGCTTGCAATCAATGTCCTCCACAAGTAACCGGAATGATAGAAAAGAAAAAACATGTGTATTGATGTTTTGCTCCCTTCGATTAATGTTCTAGTGCACAGCACACCATTTCCAAGCTGGACCTCTTCCACACACATGAAAGCACAAGTGATCAATCCACATGTCTCACACCAAAGAAACACACCATCACACAGGGTCCAGAATGGAGAGCTAGAGAAGTGAAATGACCATATTAACCATCCATGCTGAACTACATTGCCTCCCTCACAGTTGACACGTAGTAGTCCTTGGCACCGTATTAGTCTGGGTAGTTTCCACTCTCATGAAGCTCTCACTTTACCAGTGCCACTCTGATCTAGATCCCCTGGTCCTCCTTATAGTCTAGAAATGCTGCCCTAGCTGACAAAAGTAGCACCGATGTCCTCATATATTAAAAATCACTCATATTGCTCTGTGCTTGACATCCAATCTAAGTATTCACTTCCAACATTTAAGCACCAGCACCATAGTAAAATTATCCTCCAGAAGGTTCTTTCAACACGAGCCCATCAACTAACAGGAAATGAATAGTCTGGTCATGCCTGGCAACTTACCTTTTTTTTTTAACATACCATTTCAAGACTAGAACATATAGTCTTGGCCAAAGTGGGAGCACGGCATCAAGATCATCATGGCACCAGGAAAGTGAGAGATCATGATCCTGGTGAACTTGCTAACGGGTGGTGGTGCCAACTGCCAACGGCATGTCCCACATGTTAATCATGAAGCAGTTAGTGAGGTCACGGCATGGCAGGATGAGAAGGCCCTTTCCCTTCTATTGTCCAAACTCCTGAGTTTCTGGGGTGTCAGCCATGCAGAAAAGGAACCACCCGGTGGAACACTTGTCGAGGTGGTCCAGCACCGCACCGGACTGTTGAGCTTTGTAGTGCGGCCTCGACTGAGTGCATGCCTGTACTATTTACTTGTTGAATCCCTACTAATTTCAGACTGATGAGTTAAAGCTTGGCCTACTAGCTGGTTCTGAACTTGTACTATTCCACCATTTGGAATTATCTAACTATTTGTCTCCAATGTAACCATTTTTATTTGTGCTGTTACTCGTCAAGTACCTTGTAGAGTTGTAGTACTAATCATTTCTTGGCCAATCCTGGCTTGCAACAGAGCAGAGGTTGTTTTGGTTGTTCCCAGCCTACTCCGATAATAGCTGTTGATGAGCCTACAAAAGGTTTAAGAATTCAAGGGCGCTCAGTCAAAAGGCGCAATTTGTCTGACGACTTTTGGAGTTCAAGCCCACAAGAAATGGAGAACAGTGCCTTGCAATCTCGACATAGTATGTCTTCATTCAGCACTGCAGCACAACCTAATGATCAGCATGCTTCTGGAAGTAGCAGCTCCCCAAGTGAATTTGTTAATCAAGGTAAACTACTTTCCATATCTACATCTCCAGAACAGATGGTGCTCATGTCAATTTATGGTGCACTAATTTACATTGTTTGATTGTCTGTTCCTTACTCCCATGAGTTTGAAACCAATATTTGTTTGTTGGAGTTGTGCTCATGCTTATTTAAACTGCATTATAGTATGCTGTGTTTGTGCTCCTGAAAATTCAGCAAAATGGCAATTTTACAAGATGCCATGTGATGGATGTCCTATGCAAATTATTACCTAGCACAACTGTTTGCTCTTATGACTCCTGAATCCCAACCCATAGGGTAGGCGCTGATGGAGAACCACTGGTGGTTCATTGCGTCATTTTATATATATATTAGAAAGTAATAAAACTACTGATGGTTCATTCACTGATATTCTGTCCCCATATTTGTATAAACATAGGTCTTCTACTATGGCACCAGACTAGACAGGAATGGATTGGAAAAACGAAGGCGTAAATCTCAGGGCCAACAAAGTCAAGAACCAAAAATAAGGTTAGTTGTCCAAGTTTACGTTTTTTAGGGAACGTCTGTGGTCTTAAATTTTCTATAAATCTTTGCAGTGGCCAAAATGTTTCCTTGATGTTGTAGTGTTAGTTTTGTGAAATACCTCCTCTTCATGCTTGGAAATGAATCAGTTGGTGCCACTCTTTGAATTGTCATTTGAAATACCTCAGTGTTGTGATATATTGTGGTTATCGATGATATGCTATTTATAAAGTAATATCCTTGCTGGACCCTTTTATGGTTTGATAGTGGCGCACCAGCAGTGTGAAATTTTGTGTCTAGTACTTTGAAATTAGGATAGCTTCTGAGTGCCTTTTGAACTCATATCTTCCTGGTGACTGCAGTTGTAATGCGACATATGAGAGCCTGCTCGGAAGCTCGAAACCATTTCCACAACCGGTCCCTCTTGGTGTAAGATATCTTGAAAAGCTACATTCCATCTTCCATTTTGACATATGCGTCCTGTTTATACAATGCATTGACTTCCCGGGCTGTCTTCTTTTCAGGACATGGTGGATTTCCTCGTGATCAGCTGGGAGCAGGAAGGCCTATACGACTAGAATTGGTTGAAGTGTGTTGTTTGGAGTCACGTTATGGATCGCTGAAATGTACGCAACTTTAGTAGTATGCGAAAACCTCTGTCGTGATGAATATGGACTGTCTCGGAGACAGAATGGCATCCCTCTTAAGCAAATGTAAAATATTCTTTGTTTTCCATTACTGTGCAGAGCCGACGAAAAGTGATGAAAAAAGCTATTACCTCCATTTCAAATTATAAGACGTTTTCACTTTTTTTTAGATACATTTCTTTTATTATGTATTTAGGCATAGTGTATAACCGAGTGCATAGAAATAAAATGTATCTAGAAAAGTCAAAATGTCTTATAATTTAGAATGAAGAGAGTACTATTCACACTGTGCTGGGCTGCAATGGTGTGGCCGTGCATATTAGCCCAATAGGAACCCTATATATAAAAGGAAAATTTGTTAATAGGACACCTAAACTGGCGCTCTTTTGGTTATGGATATTGTCTTTCTCTATATTTGTCAAAACATATTTGATGTAATTTGACCTATGGACACCGGGGGAGAAACTCACCACCAAAACAATCGGTCATTTGTAAACCCATAAGGTCAATGACTATGAAATTTTAAACAAAAAATACGATATGATAGTTATCTACAAATCATCTAATTCCACTTCCATAGAAAACCTAATTAAGGACATGATATGGCGGACTTAATTATTCTTATGTCATATCACGTCCTTAATTAGGTTTTGTATGGAAGTGAGTATTAAATGATTTGTAGATAACTATCATATTTTGTTGTCTTTGTTAAAAATTTTATAACCATTAGTCTTATGGTTTACAAATGGCAATTGTTTTGGCCTCATGGTTCTCTGTCCTCGGTGTCCACATGCTAAATTACATCAAACGGCAATGTGTTGTGGTAAATATGGAGAAAGGCGATGTCCGTCAAAACAAAAAAGCGTCACTTTAGGGTGTAGTACAAACAAATGTCACTATATAAAATGATTGGAGCGGCCAAACCGAATTGTTAATGTGGTCTGGCGGTGTCGCAAACAAAGGTTTGTGATTGGTTAGGTCGCGAGTACGATTCGAATTCTGGTGGATTATTCAAATTTTAAGTTTTTAGAATTACTCATATTATTTTTCCTATAAATGCTGATTTATAACGTTTGCTTGGTCTTGGACAGCCTGAGTTCGAAACCTCATTTGGTTGTTTGGAAGCTGGTTGTTGGACCGGTCCGGATGGGCATCCCGACGTAGGTAAATAACAATTGCGGTTAGTATTGTTACATATACTTTTTAAATGGTGTGGATGCTCCCCGGCTGGCGACCGGCCAGACCTGATCGAGATTCCGTGTGCCGCTGGCCAGGCCCAACAAGGGTCTGGGAAAGAGATGCGGGGGTGGAAACAAGTAAACTCGCATCGTGCACCATCGGATGTGTGATCTGCGGTCTGAGAAGTTCTCTATTACATTTTCGATTTCGACCCCGCCCTGCTTCAGTGTTCTTTGCGATGAGACCCCAGCCACAAGCTCTAATTGCAATCGTTCCCAATCTTTCCGCGCCGCGCCGCTGTTGTCCCTTGCGTACGGATTTGGGCGAGCGCAGCAGCGTCGCCGCCGCCGCCGCCGCCGCCGCCGCCACATCCCTAGCGCAGCGCGGCCGCCCTTCGCGCAGCTCCGCCTCCGGCATCCATCACTCCCAGGTCGCGCGCCGCTGTGTCCCCGGCCTTACGGGACGACGCCCGGATCTCCGAAGCCCTCCCGTGAGGACTCTCCCACTCTCCAGGTGATTGTTCCGGCTGTTCCTCTCCTCTCTTGGTTGGAAGCTGAAGATTCTAGGATTCATGTCCGCCGAACGTCCTTCCTGAAATTCACGTTGATTGTCCAATGTCTACACAATCTGTCACTTATGGTCTGAATTAAAGCTGCTGCTTGATTCCTTGCCTGCACACTCGTTGCAAATTTGCTGGTAGCTCGTGCATTTTGGCAGCTCTGATTATAATTTCTGAATGTACCCACAGCATCTGCAATCGCTGGAGGATCGCAATCCTGTTGTTTCTCTGTACCAGGAATCCACAAGAATTCATGTCGTCCTTAAGAGGTAACCAGACCCCCTCCTCGCCCAGCAAATTGTGAATGATTCATACTTTTCTAGTTTAACGTCTACTTCTTGGACTTGAGATTCATTCTGACACGGTAGGCATATTCAGATTCAGTGTACATGTATCTCATTTGTCCATCGTGGATTAATATTTTTTTAAATACTCTTGTGTATTAGAGTATTGATGTTTCCATACACTAGTGTATATTCTCTGACGAGGAGGCCCATTCAAATTTTGCTAATTTAGCCTCAACTTGGGCGCTTGGGCCTTACTGATCTCCTTATGATGGAACTCGATCGTTTCGGCTTGTTTTACAAACTAAAATTGCCGTGTGTGTTCTCTACTTGTTGGTTATGTCATATGTGAGCAAAACCCATTACATCATTTTAGTTTTGCTTATGCAGGGTGTTAGCCCGAACAGTATGGCTTCGACATGCATGACTGGCTGCAAATCGATGTTGAGGCTCCATCGCACAGATGATCATGAATGGGTAATTAGACGTGTGGTGACGGAGCACAATCATCCTTGCTGTGCTACTTATGTCCAGAACAAGCATGGATAACCAGAAACCTTACAGGTGACATACCAGAGTGGGGAGCTCTCTCCACAACAATGTTGGAGATGGAACAATAATTGTAAGTACAAAATAAAAAAGTTATCCATCTATGCTTCTCTTAATCTCACAACTCATCACTCGCAATTCAGATTATGATGGCTAAGCTGCTCTACATCCAAGCTCTCTCCAGTGGGACATTATCTTCCTCTTGGAGGCAGGATTCACCATTGTCGAAGGCTTCAAGTCAAGTGGCCTGACTGATATCCTCTCTGACAGCTCAAGATCCTGATGGGTGCAGAGACGACGGTCATTGTGCCTGTGGCTTGCATCGTCAGTGCCGTCATCAGAGTTCACATCGTCTGACAATGCGACCACAAAGCTTTAGATCTCTAAATTGGCAAAGGCGATCTGTATAGAATGTAAATTGGGTCCATACATGTGTGCTACTGATAATTTGTGTTGTCATCCTTTTCAAAAAAAAAAAAAAAAAAATTGTGTTGTCAGAGATCATGTATTCAATAATAATGGAGTTTGTTTCTATTGTCTGAGATTTGTGCTTGCTTTGTCTGTCATACTAGTGGTGTTCCAATGTAACAGCATGTCCGAGCTCCATCTGCAAGACCTTTGGGGCAGCACTGCTAGCAGACAATTCATACCAAACTTGGAATTAGTATGAGCCAAATATATTACGTAGGCAATGAACTCTGATAGCACTGCCAATTGCTCACTGTAATGTGGTTCTAGCAACCACTCAATTCCATTCCGGGGATCATATAGCTCTTTGATGTATTATGCTTGTCATTAAATGAAAGATACTTAATAAAGAAACAACACCTTCTGTAGCCAGGCCAACAATGGGACATTATGCTGCAGCCAAAAACCAGGCTATACTCAAACTAACAAAAGTCTTAACTAAGAAGCAAAGTATACACATAACAACTAGGAAAAAGGCCACCAAAAATATAAAACTTCAAGGACATTATGCTGCAGCCAAAAAACCAGGCTAGAAACATCTTTTATAGAAGTTCTTAAGTTAAAATTCCAAATTCACAACCACAAGGTTCTAGCATACCGACTACTAGGTTCCAAAGCCACATCTCACAACGGCAGATCATACCAGCATACAGGTTCTAAATTTATTACAAAAAGCATATCATAAGCTGCTTATAAGCTGTCGTCTTCACGGACCAGCCTCCTTATTGCTACTAACTACTATAGTAGGTGGGTTGGCTGTAGCCTTCTTCAGCTTCTTCTTGATGGATGTCTTCTTCTTTGGGATTCCTTTCATCTTCTTCTGGACCTTTTCTTCTGAACATACCTTTTTGTGCAGAGAAAATAATTGAAATAAATAATTGCTATTCTTCGGAAAGCTGGTAGAGTAAATAATTGAAATAAATACCAAACCTAGGTCATATATTAAATCGAAGAGTGGGGCACATTTGGCATTCAGCATAGCGCTAAAATTTCCAATCTGTTCCTACATTCCAAGCTGCAATGCCTAATTAAAGATTTTCTTTAAGTGTCACAGCTATCCATCAACTAACAGATATCTCCATAATCAAGCCGAGGATGGTAATCTCTGAATGCCCACATGTAAACACAAGCTCATACAAAAAAATGCCTCTAACTTTAAATGGCAGAAAAAAGTGAGATGTGGAAGAACCACAAAGAATAGCAGGTACACATTATTGTATACAGAAACTGCAGTGACCACACAAATGACCTTATAAATACTCTCTTCAGCATGTTATCGATTTTTTACAATTCGTATTGTAAGTTGATTCTTCGAGAATTATATGGATGTACCTTTGTATCATTGCTGTGGTGCTCTATTTGGACAGTTACGTGAATCATGAAGCGCAACTTGTTTGCATGTCTTGCACTTGCTTGGCACCCTCTGATTTTTCTTTTTCTTCTCATTCTTGTTTTGTTGTGTTCCCTTGTCCCGATGCCCTTTGATTCTCTTGATCCTACCCCTAGAACATGTGTCATTAGGTGGGTAGATGTCAATTTGATTTGGAATGGAACAACCAAGGTATGACTCAAATTCCTCAACCTGGCTCACATTGTTTTCTGGAACCATCTCACTGAGTTTTTGACCAATTGCAATTAGTTCATCTCTAAACAAACACATAGTAGTAGGTGATTGCTTAGCTTGCATGACAAGATTTTCCATCAGGTTGCAACACTCCGACAGCAATTTCTGCGTCTCAGGGTCATTCCTGTTGTTACTGTTTTCCTCCAACAAGGTACCGTCCACATCAAACACTGGAGTTTTCTTGCAGCCTTGTGTATGTAAGACATAATCTGCTGTTTGCTTGCTTGATGGCTGCATTAGGGAGAGGATTAGGAATAGAATCTTCATCAATAGTTCCCTGCTGTAGCAGTATGGCTGAATAGCCATGAGTATGGCCTCAACAGCCATAAAGAGGGATGGCAAGCCCATGCTTGTACCTTGAGACAGCCAAGTAGTGGGCTGATCTCAGCTATAGTACTAGGAATAGTTAGGGCTGTAGCAGCCATACCTAATGGTACAAATAGTTGCTAGGTAGCTTGTGTATAAATCAGAAACCCAATGCAATGGAAAAATCAGCTCATTGCCTCACTTTCTAGCCAAGTCCAGTGCTGTTTCAGTTCAGCCAACGCTGAACCTGAAATTGTGTGTGTGCGTGAGAGTGGAAGCAGGGAAGAGCTCCTGCTCTTCTTCTTCCTTGGTGCAAGGGAGAAGGGAGAGGGCAGTGGTGAGCTGATTGCTCACCTTGGTGCTGATTGTAGGGACCAACAAGTGGTATCAAAGCCGTACAAGTCGTTTCCGGCCCAGCGGCTGAGAGATGGCTGACGGTGACAATGTCACGGCGACCGGAGGTGGCGGCGCAGGCGGGAAGGAGCAGTCTGGAGCAGGCGGCTTTGGTGCAGCGCCGGTCCGGGAGATCATCGTCAAGACGGTGCGGGAGACAAGCAGCCGTGACTGGCCGTAGCTCACCCGCACCAACTACGGCGAGTGGAGCGCCTTGATGAAGTGGAGACTCAAGACGCGGAAGCTGTGGGTGGCCATGACGGAGGGCACCGACGTCGAGGATGAGGAGGTCCAGGCGATGGATGCTCTGCTCTCGTCCACGCCGTCGGACTTCCACGAGGCCATCGGGCAAAAGGAGACGGCGAAGGAGGCGTGGGACATGCTGGCCTCGTTCCGCATCGGCTCGGATCGAGCCAAGCGGGCGAAGGTCCAGCAGCTGCGCAAGGACTTCGAGGACATGAAGTTCCGGCACGGCGAGGGCGTGGAGGATTTCGCGCTCCGGCTGCAGTCGGTGGTGAGCCAGATGGCGGCGCTTGGGAAGGCGATGGACGAGGAGGACGTGGTGTGCAAGCTGCTCCGAGCCGTGCTGGCCAAGTACAACCAGATGGCGCTCACCATCGCGACGACGCTGGACCTGGACAAGGTCTCGCCGAGGACATCATCGGGCGTCTCCGGCCGCCGAGGGGCGGATTGACACGCCGCCGAAAGCGAAAGGACGAGCGGCAAGTTGCTGCTCACGGAGGAAGAGTGGAACGCGCGCATGAAGCGGCGCTCCGGGGAAGGCTCTTCCAGCCGCGGCGGGAACGCCGGCGGCGGCGGCAGTGGTGGCAAGAAGAAGCCGCCACAGGGGAAGAAGAAGAAGGCCTATGATCCCAACGCCTGTCGCAAGTGCGGCAAGGTGGGACATTGGGCCAAGGAGTGCCCGACGCGCAAGAAGGAGGAGAAGAAGGAAGAGGCTCACTTGGCGGCGGAGAGCGACGACGAGCACGCGCTGCTCGTGTCTTCATACTACGTTTTGTAGGACGGAGCAGAGGAGGTGCGAGCAGAGGAGTCCAGGCCGCGGGAGCCAGTCCACCTCGTCGAGCCCAAGGCCGAGGTTCATCTCGGGGCCGTGGGGAACGAGGCGAGCAGAGGTGGTACCTCGACTCTGGTGCCGCGACAATCACATGTCCGCACCAAAGCTCACTTCTCCGAAGCTCGACAGCAGCCTTCACCGCACCGCGTGAAGTTTGGTGACGGCTCCCGGGTGGACTTCGATGCTCGGGTCGGCCGAGAAGATGGTGCGGGTTTGCCGCACATCAGCCACGCCCGGCGAAGCCAGGCGACAACCGCCTGGCCGGGGAAGCGAGGGAGGCTGCCGTTCCCATAGGCGGGTTCCGCGCTGGCTGAAGCTCGAGCTGGTCCATGGGGACCTTTGCGGGCCAATCACGCCGGTGACGCACGGCGGAAGGAGGTACTTCCTCCTGCTCGTCGACGATCACAGCCGCTACATGTGGGTGCGGCTGCTCACGAGCAAGAGCGACGCGGCGAAGGCGATCAAGCGTTTCCGCACGGCGGGGCGGAGGCGGGGCGCGGGGGGAAGCGGCCGCGAGTGCCCCGGGCGGATCGCGGGGCGGCGAGTTCACGGCGGTGGAATTCGCCGCGCATCGCTGCAAGGGAAGGGGTGGCTCGCGACTGGATCACGCCCGTATATGCCGCAAAGAAACGGCGTGGTGGAACGCCGGAATCAGACCATCGTCGGCATGGCGAGGTCGATGCTCAAGGCTAAGAAGATGCCGGCGGAGTTCTGGGGTGAGGCGGTGAGCACAGCGGTGTTCATCCTCAACCGCCCCCCGGGCGTTGAAGGGGATGACTCCCACGGCTTGGCACGGGCGCAAGTTTAATGTGGCATATCTGCGCAAGACATTCGGTTGTCCGGGCCATGTCCGGAACACCAAGCCGGGACTCACGGTCGGGAGGACAGGAGCACCAAGATGATGTTCCTCGGCTACGAGGAGGGGTCCAAGGCCTATCGGCTCAACGACCCAGAGAGCGGCAAGGTGGCCGTGTCCCGAGACGTCGTCTTCGACGAGGCGGCGGCCTGGAGTTGGGATGCGATGGGGACAGGGAAGCGTAGAGACGGGCGTCACTTCGGGAGGTTTCAGCGTCGAACACATGGTGATCGAAAGATCGGCGCGGAGCGAGGAGGTGGTGCAGCAGGAACCCGCGGCGAGCCGGTGGAGCCGCCAAGTCCGGGTGCTGCAGGCCCAGGATCTCCGGGCTCTCCTGCATCGCCGGAGCGGGGGAGCGGGCCCGGTGGTGAGCGTGGAGTACGCCATAACCGCCGAGCAACGTCGCAGACTTCGTGGACGCCTACCATGACGGCGAGGAGTTAAGATTCCGCCGGGTGGACCACGTCGTTGGAGGTGGAGAGGTGCGAGGGCTGGCGTCTCGGTGACGACGCGACGACGACCGACCCGAGTGCCGCTTAGCGCCGAGGAACCGGCGACTTTCACGGTGGCGAGAAGGATCCCAACCGGCGGCGCCATGATCGAGAGATGGGCTCCATCGAGGAGAACGACACCCGAGGCGGTGGATCCGCGGCGGGATGCCGGCCGATCGGGCTCAAATGGGTGTACAAGGTGAAGCGCGACGAGAACGGCGCCATCGTCAAGCACAAGGCGCGGCTCGTCGCCCGCGGATTCGTCCAGCGGGAGGGGATCGACTTCGAGGAGGTGTTCGCTCCGGTGGCCCGCATGGAGTCGGTGCGGCTACTGGCGCGCCGGCGCGGCTGAAGAACCCGCAGGCAGTCCACCACCTCGATGTCAAGTCGGCGTTCCTGAACGGAGAGTTGGAGGAGATTGTCTTCGTCAAGCAGGCGCCGGGCTTCACCAAGAAGGGAGCGGAGAACAAGGTTCTCCGGCTGCGGAAAGCCCTGTACGGGCTGCGGCAAGCTCCGCGGGCGTGGAACGCCAAGCTCGACGCCACCATGGCTGAGCTCGGGTTCACACGCTGCGCCACCGAGCATGCCCTGTACACTCGACGACGGGGGAAGGAAGAGCTCATCGTCGGCGTGTACGTGGATGACCTGATCGTCACCGGGGCTCGGGCGCAGGACATCGAGGCTTTCAAGCGCGAGATGGCGGCTCGTTTCAAGATGAGCGATCTCGGCGCGCTCTCCTACTACCTCGGGATCGAGGTGAAGCAGGGGAGGACCTCCATCAGGCTGGGGCAGCGGGCTTATGCGGAGAAGCTGATTGAGCGCGGCGGCATGGCGGGATGCAAGCCGTGCGCGACCCCGATGGAGGAGAGGATCAAGCTCTCCAAGAAGAGCACGGCGGCGAAGGTGGATGTGACGCTCTACCGGAGTATCGTCGGCGGGCTGCGGTGGCTCACTCATACTCGCCCGGACATTGGTTTCGCGGTGGGTTACGTGAGCAGGTTCATGGAGGATCCTCGAGAAGATCACTGGGTGGCGGTGAAGCGGGTGTTGCGGTACATCGGGGGGCGCCGGAGATGGGGATCGTCTTCCCCAGGGGCGGCGGCCTGAACTTGAAGGCATTCTGCGACGCGCCGCCAAAGACCGGTGAGGGTGAGCCTGCAGACATGGCGGGCGACACCGACGGCCGGCGGAGCACCTCGGGTGTGCTGGTCTTCCTCGGCGCGGCGCCAATTGTCCGCGCTACGGGCGCGGAAGACCGGGGCGCTGCCGACCTCGAGGCGGAATACGCCGCGGCGGCCACGGGCGCGCGTGCCGTGGTCTGGCCGCATCGGTTCTTGGGCGAGCCGGATCGAGAAGAAGCTCAACCGCCGCTACCGATGGTGGACAACAAACCCGCCATCGCTCTTGCCAAGAATCCCGCCCTTCACGACGGAGCAAGCACATCGACGCCAAGTTTCACTTCTTGTGTGATTGTGTCGATGAAGGACAGCTGGTCATCGAGTTCGTCGAAACCGGTCGGCAGCTCGCTGACATTCTCACCAAGTCGCTTGGTCGTCTACGGTTCCTGGAGCTGCGGAGGCTGATCGGCATGGAGGAGATGGAAGTGCAACAGCAGGATTAGGGGAAGTATTGTAAGACATAATCTGTTGTTTGCTTGCTTGATGGCTGCATTAGGGAGAGGATTAGGAATAGAATCTTCATCAATAGTTCCCTGCTGTAGCAGTATGGCTGAATAGCCATGAGTATGGCCTCAACAGCCATAAAGAGGCATGGCAAGCCCATGCTTGTACCTTGAGACAGCCAAGTAGTGGGCTGATCTCAGCTATAGTACTAGGAATAGTTAGGGCTGTAGCAGCCATACCTAATGGTACAAATAGTTGCTAGGTAGCTTGTGTATAAATCAGAAACCCAATGCAATGGAAAAATCAGCTCATTGCCTCACTTTCTAGCCAAGTCCAGTGCTGTTTCAGTTCAGCCAACGCTGAACCTGAAATTGTGTGTGTGCGTGAGAGTGGAAGCAGGGAAGAGCTCCTGCTCTTCTTCTTCCTTGGTGCAAGGGAGAAGGGAGAGGGCAGTGGTGAGCTGATTGCTCACCTTGGTGCTGATTGTAGGGACCAACAGTGTAAACCTTTCTAATAAATAATAGCTTGGTAGCTCATTTATCCTGGCAGTTCTTAGAACTGGAATGATATGGCGACATGGTATGCCATGAGTTTCAAAGAACATACAGGTGCATGTTGCAACCATGGTTGATCTATTATAGCGCACAACTCTTGATTTTCGAGAACCTTCAATGATACCTGTGATTTTGACATCACCTTCTTGGTGCACGGAGTCAATTAGGCAATGGTCCCTAGCAGCAATCACCTCTTTCTGGAAATCACTAAAAACTTCATGGGTGAAAACCTCACTGCCATGCTTCTCTATCCCCCATGTTGTCTTCAGATTGCGGGATGTGTGAAGGGTAACATTGTCCATTTCTAGCTCCTTATACCTTTGTTCTTCCAATGCTCCATCAAACCTCAGCCAAAACTCAACCAAAGAAAGCTTCCACCCAATTAAGCGAGAGAAGAAAGAATTTGCACTCTCTGACCTTGAGGTGGTCCTCAATAGACCTGACAATGGTATGTCACTAAAATAAGCTGGCACCCATGTCTTCTTTCAATGCTGGCCCAACCCTGTCAAGAACCTTCATCAAAATATGCCACATACATAACCTGTGAACCGTTGTGGTAAAAACATCTTCAATTGCAATCTTCATGCTTGCAGCCTCATCAGTAATAATCAGTTTAGGTGCAACACCTCCCATGGCTTTCAGAAATGTATGAAACAGCCACACATATGACTCAGTCTTCTCATTCGATAACATTGCAGCACCAAACAATACACTATTCTTGTGGTGATTCACACCTGTGAAGGGTGTAAAAATCATGCCATACTCATTCGTGCTATACGTAGAGTCAAAAGAGACAAGGTCACCAAAGTGGGCATAGTTTTTCCTGCATGTTGCATCAGCCCAAAACACATGGACCAACCTACCTACATCATCCACAACATAGTCAAAATAGAAACCTGGGTTTGCAAGGCTCTTTCTACTTAACTGATCAACAAACATCTGAGCATCAGAAGACTTTATTAGTACCCTCAGAGCCTTGTGGTAATTCTGCAAGTCCCTTTTTAAGAACCCAACATTCTCAAAACCCCCTGCACCAACGCGAAGGTACCTATATGCTTGTGATGTCCCAATGCTTGTTTTATGGCATGTGAACAACGTGTGTTTTGCACGCGACGTAACCTTTCTATTGGACCTTATGAATTGCTGCTTGCTAGGGGTCACAAGAGCATGTGTGTGGTCTTCCTCAAATCTTATCACGGTGAATTCATGATCACCTGTCCGCTTGATAACAAGCATAGCCTCACACCCACACCTAGTGATTCTTTTCTCATACCTCTTTCTCTTGCTACTGGATTGCATATTGTTGTCATCACGAAAGCCTTCTTTTGCACAAAAGAAACGCTTGTATAAGACCACTCCATCAACAACCTTGTGCTGCCCAACACGAACTGAAAAACCCACATGATGAGCATAGCGCATATAGAACTCCTTAGCTGATTCAACATCTGTGAAAGTCATCCCAATATTTGGTTTCAAGGTTTCATCACAATCTGGAGTATAAGATGAACCCTACAACATACAAAGATAGATGTCGATTAATAGACATCTTGTAAAAAGGGTATTGACAGTACATAATTACATAACACTCACACAGAACGGGATGCTGAAGGATTTCTGTGGTGTGGTACATTCACGGTCTGAAATAATAGGAGCAATTGACTCAACATCTGAGTGTACATCATTAAAATCCAATTGCTTTGTCATGCTTACTTCAGGCTCAAAGATCATTGCAGCTACAAGATACAATAACAAGGAGGAGAAGTTATGAAATAAATGGGTGAGAACAAATGGTGTCTGACACACCATCGTAAGCACAAAATTGGTAGCAAAAGTATTATTTTTTGAAAACAATCAAACCATATTATGCTATATATACCCGAAAGTTCACCGACCCCGTGACACATTATTTAGGCCACAAGGAACTGTGCTTCAGCTTTATTTTTTCAAGTATATAAATATACTGTTTGGTTATATTGTTTAAGAAATATCATGAAAAATCTTACTGATCATTCAATTTGCTTCATTTTTTTCAAGCTCCATAACATGTGTCGTGTAAATATGTAGTGTAAACTACCCGATGGGGGTAAATATGTAGTGTAAACAATCTTGTGCACAACACCAACTAGATTGCATATTTTTAAGTAGTAGATTACATATTGTTAAGAAAGAACAAGAAGTACCACTATGACTGGTGGGCAGGCCGAACACGGATAGCTGGTGATGTCAGGACAATACCGCTAATGAGAGTTTCTACCTCTGGATGAACTGCAGCCTGTTATGAACCAAAATAGTTAGATTTAAATAGCAGAAAGGAAATGAGCAACAAGACTCCCGGAGAAGTAGGCACCACGATTGAACTAAATAAAAGGGAGCTTATTCATATTCAACATTTTGTTTTTCCTTAACTGTAAACACTACTACTAGCAGTCATGCATTCAACCCTGAAATCTAAAAAATGAACCAGGCCACCTGTGCAATACACCATTAATTATTTTACAATAAGTGTGAAATCCACAAAATCCAACCCAGAGCAACATTATCACAGCACTTAGCCCTCGAATTACAAGAATCACCGGCTCATCGCACATCTAATTAAAATCACACACATTTTAGCTCAATCTCCCATGGATTGCAACTAAATTATAGCAGAAAATTGCACGAAAGCAACCATTCTTGCCTTAAAAAATCCAGAGTCCCAACTGCAATAGACCTGAATGCAGCTGCAATGACTGCTAGTAATAGTGTTTTCTACAGGTCACCACTCTGACGCTTGTATAAGAAAAGATTGCAATCAAGAATTAGTACAGAACAGGTCTTAGTAGAAAGTGAATGTTTTCTAGGACAGAACAGGCCTCAGTAGCAATCAAGAATTAACCAGGTCACCACTCTGACGTTACCTTCAGAGTAACCATAAGAAAACTAAGAAGAGGAGTACATGCTGCTAGGCCATACCGTGTTTGGTGTTGCCTCGTCGTGGCTCCGCGTCGTGCAGGACAAGTCTGTGTCCCAGCTTCGTGGTCGGGGGAGAGCTGAGCGGCGGCGCCGCTGCAGCCTGCAAGGCAGCAGGTAGCCACGCTATCCCCAACCCTAGCCAGAGGGCGGCAGGAAGTGGCGAATCCAGGGGTGCAGGGGCGCTGTTTCGCTGGTCGGAGAGAACAGGGGAGGTGGAGTGGTGGACGCGCCGAAGGAACTGAGGTAGGGTACTGGCAATGGAGAAGCTTGGGCCGGAAGCAATCTTCTGTTGGAACGAAGCGATCGATTCAGATGGAGTTGGCGGCAATTTCCGGTGGAGTTGGAGGCAACATTTGTATGTATTTCAGGGTTCCTATAGCAAAAGGTACAGAGGCATTATTGGGGGGTAAATACAAATGTGCCAAAGTCCTCTGTACGCCACACATCTAGGATCCAACGGTACACAATCCAAGTTTCCAAGTTTGCACCTAGTGATGGGTTTCCACTAGATATCTTCCCTCGTGGGCATTTCGCAAATGCAAATCAAATGAAAAGGAGCTTATCTATACCTACTAATAAAGAGAAAATTTCGCCTCACCTCTTTTTTTCAAGTCACCTCCTTTTTACTCGTTGGAATAATAAAGAAGAGAAAATTTCACCACCTCTTTTTTCATCTCACCGGGCTTTTCACTGGCTTTTCATCCTTTTTTCGCGGCCTTTTAATAGAGAGAAAAATTTCAGTCCAATGTCTTTTTTCATTTTTTTTTTTTGCCTTTTTTTTCCGCCTCCGACGTCTTCTTGCAGCCGGACTCTTCTTCTTCCGCGCCTCGTGCGTATACTCCTATGTTTTTTCACTCCCTTCCGTCTGCCTTGCCTTCCGCGCGGACAACGTGGGCCTGCGCCCAGCCCAGGCGCCCACGCGTGCGACGTTGTAAATCCCGTGTCTCGTGCGGCCCGCTCTTGGCCGCGAGTTGCGCAGGGGATTTCCTTTGATACTTCAGTGAACCCCTGACGAAGGGGCCCAACCTGCAGATGAGAAGAAGCGGAACAGATTTCGCTTTCAACTGATAACGACGGATGCGTCCAGGAAGTCCCAGCCAAACGACACCACAGGTATATGTACGTATTATATATCAACCATCACTAAGCTCGACGGGAGGGAACATATATTTTGTAGCACACACACGTCTGAGTTCTGACTTGTTTCTTATTACGTTCATCTAAGCCACAAGTCTCATGTTTTGCCTAAAAAGAATCTAAGCCAAGCCACATGTTTTTTTAACAACAAAAAAGTCGTGGGTGAGATCCACACATTGACGGTCATTTTCATTAATTTTAAGAGAGGAAAAGGTTCTTATATACAAAGCTTAACCGAAAGCATCTTGCTATATACACATGAAGATTAACTCTAACCGATTGTAATAAATATTAGCTTTTGAAATTAGCCAAGCCACGTAAAAGTTTGAGATCACGCAGTGCAATGCACAAATATGTAGTATAATAGAAATTACAAAATTTAATATAATATTGCGAGATAATAAACTATAACAAAAAAATAATTAAAAGTTAAAATGTGAAAGCACTTGAGCATGATCTTCCGCTGAGAAGAGCTCCATGAGAATGTAGACATCGCCGGCCCGCCAATGCTTGATACGAAGTTCCAAAAAGCATGTTGTGATACATATAATCTTTTTCCCAGAAGAACGAGCTTTTCCTAAGGCTAAAAGCCAAAAGCGTGCCGTGCTTTAGCGTTTTTCCTTTAATCCTTTCCGAAATCCATCGAGAAATGGCGTATGTATAACACAACCCAATCTTTGTTTCAAAAAATAAAAAAATAAAAAACACCCAATCCAAAGGTGGATGAAACAAAACGGCACTCATGACTCACCCAACCACATACGTGTATCATTTGATTTTAGCATAGCTCAAGTCGCTTTCGACCCGCAACACTGGAGCCATCTTTTGCCAGAAAACTGGTCCGGAAAGAACTCCCATCATTTTCAAATGAATTCCTTCAAGTTGTGCTACTGATCCAGAAATGGATTTAAAATCTATTTTCTTGTGACAAGGGGTAGTGCAGATTACACAGCATATAGTTTGCTAACTTTTGCTAATATCAATAATATCTGTAATGTTATAGAAACGGATTTAGAATCTATTGTCTTGTGACAAGGGGTAGTGCAAATTACACAGCATATAGTTTGCTAACTTTTGCTAATATCAATAATATCTGTAATCTATTTTCTTGTGACAAGGGCCAAGCTAGGTGGGTTGTTTCACTGACATGTCTATTAACATCCCCTGCCTAAATGCAGAAACAAAACTGCCTTCAGCCAAAGTCAGAGGGTCACTTGATGCTCTGTTTCTTGTACCAAGAAACATCCCCCGCCTAAATGCAGAAACAAAACTGCCTTCAGCCAAGTCAGAGGGTCACTGATGCTCTGTTTCTTGTACCAAGAAACCCTAGTGCATCCAATAATTTCCTGATGAGCCAATCAGGCATTATTGTCCTTGAAAGAAAGGAGATATCATACTCGTCGATTTTGTCACCACAAGCTTTAGGATTCAGTGTTGGGCTATACAATCACCTCAAAAAGAGAGAAATGGGAGGAGCAAGCAAGCATAACCAGAAAGTCAGTCGCATGTCATCTCCTTTATTGTCTAACCAATCTAGTACTTGATGCTAATGCCATCCAATTCACAAACCTCTTAGCTTCTTATTTCAGTATCCATAATAATAATTTAATCGCTGGACTGCTTTTCTTCAATCCAAATGGTACAGGATACAGAAAAAAGCAAACTTCCAAATCCCATGTAATAGGTGGGTTGTATGTCATCTCCCAAAATGCAGTTGCAGGGAAACAGGGTCTATACGTAACTTAAAATGGCCATGCACTAGCACAATTCTTTTGGTTCAAATGATGAAGAAATAGCCATGCACTGATGCACAATACTGTCATTCTATATTTAGCGTAGATTAGACCTAGACATTAAAATTCCATCCATTGATGCTAGCTACAATTCGATGTTCTAGCTTAACCAGTCACCTTTACTATAATTTATTATCATCAGTTCACTGGACTACACAGATCGCAAGAAATCTTTCAGAAACAGAATTCAACCTTTTGGGAACTCATCTTGTCAAATCACCACTGACCAAGGGCAAGGGGTCATCTTTTATATACATGTCAGGTTGTATCTTATACGGCATCAAACTAGCAATGGTGCCAACAAAAGTGTTATGGCAGTTCGCACTCATTGAGGAAACAATGATTAAGGGGCCAGTAAAACAGTAGGGTGGCTGAGGTATTGAAGCTAAAAGATGATATGCAAAATCATGCAGATGACGGCTTCTATGTTTTTTTTTTCCCAAGAACGTGCCCAAGCATGTATTTCATTAAGAGGAAAACAAATCCACCACACAACTTCCACTGCCATGAGCTAGCTCAAGGTCAAGAAACTGACAGTTACAGGTTTAGGATTGTATTCCAAATTTATACCTTATAATTCACGAACTTTACTCTTGAGCACCAATGTGAGTCTTTGCTCTTTCCTTCAGTGTGCTTTTACTTGCCACCTTATCATCAAATCCAAGTCATACCCAGACCAATTGGTTATTGTATCTTCTTGTCTGTACTTGGTGTTACCACTCACTGAATTTAACTTGGGATCTATTTAGTTGCCTTAACAAGGTGTCATTGTTTTGTCCTTGGATCCTGGACAAGGTATATACAAGAATTCTCAGTTTATAATGAAGCTGAACATAACTTAGCATACAATTATATATTTAAGTTTTTTGATTCGTGATAAAATATGTTGCAGCTAACAGAAAGATCCATATTAACTTAAAAATTAATATTAACATAAAATATAACACTTCTTGAAATCAATCCAATGAAACGGATGGAAGTGTTATCAAGTCATCCAATTGATCGTGATTAGTCATCCTAGTTAGTATCCTGCACTCAACTAGACGCACTCGATTAGGCACATTAGTCTAGGGCTGGTGAGGGCATGGGCTGCATCTAAGATGGCTTAGGCCACTTGCGCTCATGTTTTTTCAGCCCAATTTGCAATCCTAGAGTTATCTCCATGCTTGATTTTCTAGAACATATAGTATATTAGTACACATTTGGTATATTAGTCCAGATATAACAACTGATGGCCAGAGCCACAGGTTGACGATTAACTGCGACTAGTCGTTTGGTCAGTCTCATGGCGACTAGGATTGACTGACGACTTGATAACACTTTATTCAATGTGTACCTTGAGCAGCCATGAGTTTTTGACACACAGATAGTGCAATGTTGTAGCTTGGATGGTAAGTTATTTATCTGAGACTCTACTTCTATTTTCTTCCATGATTTAAGCTTCTACCTCAAACAAGTTGGGAGCATAGCATATCATCAGTGGGGTGTTATATGTCGATAATGAGTATATGCTAAGGGGGCTAATATTCAAAGCTACAATCTGGAAGACAACATGTAACAATGGACAACTCAACTTGACCACAAAAGGCCTACACAACCCCATAAAAAGGAGCCTTTGCTAGTGAGCCTAGTGTTTTCTCTCTTTTCCTCAACTCATAAGTCATGATATTATGTATCTTTCAAATTGAATGCCGTATCCTTCTAAGGGTATAGAGGAGTGAAGTTTTTTTTTTCCAACAACACATTATGAGTAGTACCTAAAAGCTTCTAGTTCTAGATAATCCACACATAATTTAATCTAGAAGATAATTAAGGATTTGATAAAATGTTTATAGAACAAGCAACTAAGTAAAGTAGCACTTTAACCCAGATAACTATAACCGCTTGCACCCTCTACTAATTCTCTATATCATTAGTTGACATGAGATACCAAGAGGTACGATACAGGTACCTCCTATTTTATGATGAGGTACTGATGTTAATTAGCAACAGTTAATTGCAGGAAGAACTAATACATCTCGGAATTTCTAGAAGATTTTAATAACACTTGAAGTTCTAACTTTAAGTACTAGCTCACCTTGCAGGAGCCATGAAGATTTCGGTGGTTTTGAAGCAGAAATGTCCATTTCTCGAACCCATGGTGATTTACTTGGGCTTCACCAAATAAGATGCCCAAACCTCATCAGCTGGAGGGGATGGTTGAACCCAGTGCCCAGGTATACGGCTGCAGGCAAGTGCAACATTTACTATCAGGGAAAATATAATATGAGATTCGCTTAACACACCACAGCACTGATCCATTTTGTCACCCTAGTAAATTAGTATATGGTATTATATAGGAATAGAATATATTCGAGAAAAAAAAACAATGAATTTTCATGCTAAATTATATTTTTTCCAGCAGCAATAAGATAAAAGCCATCATAAGTGTATCTGACTTGAAAGTTGAAAACACAACAATGCATCAACATCGATGCACACAACAACATCAACATCGATGCAGTTGAACACCTAGAAGACAGATTAGATCTGTTTGGAACAAAACAAAGTTCTTTCACAGGAATAGGCAAAACTCCTTTGGATTTCATTCCGTCTCCTCCAAATTGAATAGCTCCATTCCAAACAGGATGCAATTGACCAACAAAGATGCACCTTTTTCAAGTGTGATTCCTAATCTAGAGTCTAGACCATAATAATGGTCAATAGATGCTATTTCACAATAAACTCCTCATGAGGTTAATCTTCCTTTCATCTTGTTACGGCTAACAAAATAAGCTCACAAACCATAACTGCAAAGAAACTTGAAAATACTTACAGAAATGCTTGCTTAATGCATCTAGCTAACTTGGAAGAAACTGTACAAACAAGTAGAAGTCTTACCTTCCTCCAGGTCTGATGAAAGAATCCCACATTCTACGGACCTACAAGAGACAATATAAAAGACAAGTTGACTGAATAGGTATATTGACTATTGAGTAATTGCCCGTGCCATGAAGTGAAAATTATCAGGTTATTGTTAGGTTACGAAGCCTAATTTGTATTTCTCTGGTTTGCACTGTCTTATATACGATTCGTAATAAATAGGAAAAGGCTTGCACAAAGTTCTGAAGTTAGCATACTTACCTCAATTAGTGTCCCCATATCATAGCTACTTCCATGATAATAATGGTAGAACTCAAAAAGGCAGACTGCTTACAGGGTCATGATGTTCATGCCCTTTTCCCTCAAATCTATGGCCTTCATCTTCATGTTCAGTTTTCTGGCTTGCCTGGTCGTTTCTCTCATTTATCCTGCCATCTCCCAGGTCCTTGTCTTCAGATGGTCCACTAGGTTGTTCAGAACCACCTTCTTGAGAATTTTCATTCTGTGGAAGCTTCCTTGATTCCTCAGCAGTCAGAATAGCGTCCTTAACAGCATCAGTTCGAGCAGCAGATGCAGCTTGGCGCTCCTCTTCCTCGACTGCAGCCTTAACACGCTCGAGGTATTTATCATCCTCTTCAGGAAGAAAATGACCTAAAATATATAACATAAAAAGAAGCTCATATATCCATCTCTTGTATTTACACTGAACAAAATAAAAAGGGAAAATCAACACAACCAATGGAAAAAGATAAGTTTGCAGTCTTGCAGAGACAGGAGCACTCATCATTCCAAAAAAGTTTGTGCTAGTGCGATCATACACAGGTAGGAGCAGATATTGTATTGCCAAAATGGGTATGACATCCTCTTCTCTTAAAAAGAGAAAATGCTTCAGAGGTTTAGCCTTCAGCATGAAAAATGCTAGAATGTGAATAACATAGTATGTAAGGTCAGAAAAACACAATGATAACCCATCTCTCACTTAAGTAAAAGTCCACAATGGGAATTGTTGTTTGACTGTGTAAGTCAACTAGGAAAATAAAGTCTAGTCAGTAGTCACCATAATTTTTCCCACCACTGCCCATGCTTTCAAGGATGAGAGAGAATGAATGATTAAGTACTGATATTTATTAATTAAACACAAAATAATCTGATTATTAATTATTTTCTAGATAATACAACTCATTTGTGTACAAAACATATTTTGTAAAACAGAGAATGTAAGTAAAGAAATAGGAAAATAAGAATATTTTACCTTGTTTTTTCATTTTTTGAACTCTTATAGACCGAAGCTCCTGAAGTTTCTCGACCATTAGGGCAAGCTCCAGCTGGAAGTACCAGATTTGAATTGCCAATCGGGAAAATTAGCTTATTCAGGATAAAGAATATTATGATCATACTATTAACTCAAAAACGTCCACAGAATCATTAGTAAAGTAAAAATATAAAGAAATTCAAATGACTACTCAATTCAAGATAGCTCTCTCCAAAAAAAGCAAGAAAATAGGTGAATGATATCCCTTAAGATTGATTGCATTAAGACAAGTATAGAGATCAGAGGGTTTCTAGAGTTATAAGAAAACTAGATAAAGGTCACTAGAATAGGAGGCACAACCTAAAATGTTACAACTAAACGTATACAAACAAAAAAAAAATATTGGTTTAATGGTTTGTATCAATGTTCAGTAGTATGTGGTATGTGCTTGCACATAACTACTTAACTAGTAGAAGACGGTTCTAAAAAAACCCTAGAGAATAGAACTTTCACAGGACACCTAAGCACAAGATTTTTATTCCGTAGTACCTCAGATTCTAGACGCTTCCTTTCCTCATTTGCTTTCTTTCTAGCAATCTGCTGCATGCTTTCCACCTGGTTTACAGGTACAAAAGTGAATACATTAGTTGTGAAGCAACAATTATGTCCTACTGCAATATATCTTTAACTGTGAAACAAATTTCACAAATACAAGAAAACACCTTCCGCTTTGCAATGTCCTTGGCTATTTGCTTAGCCCTCCATTCATCAGCTTCCTGGTCAATTCTATCATAATCTGCACGCTCCTGTGAAACAAAAAAAAGATTAGAGATGTCATCACATTTCACATCGTTGGATTTTTTAGCTGCTTGGAGGAACACATTCAGAAATGTATAATGAACCACAAAACAGAGATAATGATGAGTGGCACCTTCTGAAAAAGCTCTGTGACATGCTTCCTTCTCCTTTGCCTCCACCGTTTATTCCTCTTATATTTCTGCAGCTTCTGAGTCAACCTAACCATCGCTGATCTCTCCTCCCAAGGGCCACTTTGGCTAGTCGCAGAAGAGATAGGCCCAAGAAGACGCTGAAGCTCATGAGACAAGTAATTGGCTGCATCTGTTGCTATCGACTCATGAGTGTCCTGACTAATCCTCATGGACCTACCTAGCTCAACAAAACTGAGGGACTTGTCCTCCAAGGAATCACCAGACCCAGACAGCAATTCCACCGAAGATGAAGCAGATTCTTGTGTGGCAGCATCACCGGAATTTCTGGCTACTGCAATTTCCTCGAGCTCTTTTATCCTGCCAGGTCAAATCATCTCTTAAGAAATGGGCATAAATAAGCAAACAACATGGCGACCATCAGTAGCTTTCGAGGGTTTTAGAAAAAAAAAAAGGAACTCACAGTGCAGCTGATAACTCGATTGTCTGTTGCAGCTTCCTCACGTGATCCCGCACATTGTCGCGCTGCCAGAAGGTAACCGCAGGCGAAGGGGAGGGCAGGGGCGGGGGCGGTTGCTGCCACTGCCATGGTTGAGGCTGAGAAGGAAAGGGGCGCGGCGCCCCAAAGGCATTCGGCGGCCGGAACATACCTGGCGGCTGCGCACGAGGAACACGAAGACAGCCGTCAATAGAGGTCGTGGGAAGGCAAGCACGGCATCGCCCGAAAAACGGACGGCGGAACTGAAACTGGCAGAGAGGTCGTGCCTTACCGAGATTATTAAATGACCCAGAGGAGATGCGGCGGGGGAATAGGACGGCGCGTCTGTAGAACCGCGGCGAAGGCGGGCGGCGGCGGCGAGTGGCGGGCGGCGGCGGTGAGTGGCGGGCGGGCGGCGCGGTATCGGCGGCCAGTTCCAGTTGGAATTGGGGAAGAAGACGCGAGAAGCCGAGAAGGGGCTGGGTGCTCGTGCGGGCTCTTGGCCCGAACGCGTCCGTGGGCCGTCTCCCGCTTGGAACGGCCGGACCGGGCCGAGACTGATTCGCGGAATCCGACGCAGGCGGCGGGCCTATGGGCATGGGCCTGCTTCCTCTCTCCGTCTCTCCTCTCTATTTTGGCAAAAATATTGCTGGGCCATGTCACGCGCACAGTGAACAATTGTGAAGATCTGAGCCTATTCAGCTGCGGAAAGAACCGAACCTACTATTCAGCAACACAAGCAAATCGAAGCAAATCGAAGCACTTAGACGTCGCGGTCGCGGCTACCTGGGGACAGCGCGTGGCTTGGAGGGCGGGCTGCAGGGAGGGGTGAGGCCGCGCCGACGAGGTGCAGTGGGGATTGGGCCGAGGACGAACGTCGGTCGGCAGGCGGCGGCGGAGGACGGGCGGCTGCGGAGGACCGACGGCTTCGCGAGGGAGAGGGCCGGCACGTCGGGGAGAGGGCCGGCGCGTCGGACTGGCGGAGAAGGCGGCAGGCGGCGGCCACCGGCCGGGGGCAGCGCGCGCGTCGGGCGGCTGCTACGCGACTTCGCGACCCGCGAGGACGAGGAAGCGTCGCGTCAGGGGCGGCGGCAGCAGGATTGCCTTCGAGTGGAGTGGGAAGGGACCTAGGGTTGCCTGCGGTGATGGGCTGTTGTTGGGCTTTCAGTCACTGGACGTCTGGACCTCGTATTTCCATCTGATTTCGGTTCTCTTTCGGTTTACCGAGGTACGGAACCGAAAGTACCTCGGTAAATTCGGTTCCCAGGATCCTGAATCGAACAAGAACCGAATTTTTCGGTTTTGGTTTTTTTCGATACGGTTTTTGATTTTTCTTGGTTTGGTTCGGTTTTTTAGTTTTTCGTGTCCAGAGCGACCTCAGATCTTCACAATTGTTCACTGTGCGCGTGACGTGGCCCAGCAATAATTTTTTGCCAAAATAGGTATTGGTCCCAACCTCGTTACAAAAATTAACATTTTCAAAAATTAACATTAACAATTATGATTCTACAAATCTAGTTATGTGAAAATCAATAGCTAAACCACTTAAAGTGTGTTTTATTTGCTCCTTTAACTGGAAAAAATATTTTTTGAAATGGAAAATACGAGGAAACTAAACTGCATCTAGTGATCAATTATCCGTTTAGCAATCTAGCCAGCGTCTAGAAAACATTACAATGGAAATGTCGCTTCGTGACTAAGCTGATATCGTGCATTGGAATTGCTTTTTTTTCCCTTACTCAACCTTCTGAAATTAAAACTTTGAAAAATGAAACAAATAAAGGCCTGTTCAGATCCCATGGATTGAAACCAATATGTATAAAGTGCGTCCTATTTCATTAGTAGATTACAATCTAAAAACTCCACATAAAAATCCCCCACTGTGGGTTTATTTTAATTCTCGCCCTCCCCGACGGGCTCTCGTGAGTAACTGAAATCTACTACCCCAGTCCAATCGGCGGTTCCGCACAGCTCCACCCACAGGCGGTTCTGCAGTTGCTTTGCCTTTTCATTTTCTGTACTCTGGCCTTTCAGATTTCTAGGATGACACGAAGAGACAGCATGCAGCGGCACCGATGAATTTATATCCACCGAGCATGCATTCAATTCCATATATGCCTGTAGAATGAGGACATATGAAGGGTCATCGTGAATCCCATCCATCCATGCGAGCTCCATTCCACGGCAAATAAAAGAAGCACAAGAGAATGTTAACAAACAAGCCTGCGAGCGGCGGTGAGTACTACAGGAGGCGACGTACACCAGTTGGATCATCGTGGGTCGATCCATCCATGGCGCCCAAGCAGAGATCGTCGTTGTCGTCGTCCGGAAGCAGCGGCGGTGGAGCAGCAGCCCAGGCTCTGCGACATGGGGAGCGGCCGTGGGGCCGGTACGCGGTGGAGATCCGTGATCCGGTGCAGAAGGCGCGTGTGTGGCTGGGCACCTTCGACATCCCGAGGAAGCCGCGCGAGCGTACGCCGCCGCCGCGCAGGCTCCGTCTCGCTGCCGTCACCATCAACGACCCCAGCAGCAGCAGGCCACCTCGGAGTCGGAGCCCAAGGCTCGGCGGTGGAGGTCCTCGTCCTCGTGCTCCCGCTCCCTGCTGCCGTTGCCGATGCAGGAGTCGTCGTCGCTGAGGCCCGCAGTGACCATGGCGGTCGCGGTGCCACGCCCGTCGCTGGACCTCAGCCTGGCGCTGCCGTCGTCGTACCAGATGTTCGTGGACCCGGCGCCTGCGCTGCTGCAGTTCCTGCCTTTGAAGAGCGAGGATGAGCGAGCGCAGCTGCTGCTCTGTGTCGTCGTCGTCATCAGTGGTGTTTGACGCGGCGGCGGCGCCCGTGGGTCACGTGATGTGATTGCTCCGGCAGAGATGGTCATGTGATGTGATTGCATGCCGCCCCACCCGCCGTCCAGGAGACTAGCAAATCGATTGTGATCAATTATTATTACTGAATTTTAGTCGCTAGAATATAATCGATCGCTCGATCGAGGCAGTGATCATCAGGTGTAAAAAATAGGGCGCAGTAGACTTCTGTATTTCTTTCTTTTCACCGATAGACAACATCTTTGGTTGGTGCAAGTGATGCAAAAATGCCTGCAGCTAAGCAACCAAGAGCGATCCATACCAGCCTCCTGCCATGCACAGCAGCAAAGAGTAACTGATGGAGCACACCATCATTAGCCTGCTGCTGAACCGATGGAGCACACCATCCCTGCTGATTAGCGTCGAGCAAGATCAGATAAGCGACGGGTCTCTTAATTATCTATTAGTTCTTTTCACCTTTTATTGCTTAATGAACTTAATTCTTTTACACACCTTCTATACTAACTGTTTCATCCTCCGCTATTGTGTGGGCATAAAGCATCAATAAAGGCGTTCTTTTATCTATCTACTGCTTTGTAATGCCACATCGGTCTTATTATCGGTGGTGAATACATTGATGCTCTAGGTCTCATTTCTATAGTTAGAATCACTAAAATTTATTGTCAACCCTAACAACTAAGTACATGTTGGATGTTAATAACCTGTAAAATGTAAGCTGGCTTCACATGATGTAAATTGTGATTTCAACTGTCATAGTTTCAGAATTTTAATTGTAGCCAAGATACTTGGGCTGTCCAATCTATATAATAATTAAATTATATTTTTGCTTGATGCAGCCTACTATCGCTTTCTCTATGCAATTAAATAAAATTCTACTGTATACCCGCAGCAACGCGCGGGGAATCCTCCTAGTTCCTGTTTATTCAAGAACCAAAGATAAGGTTAGTTCTCCAAGTTTCTGTTTTTTTAGGGAACGTCTGTGGTCTTAAATTTCCTACGGAGTATAAATCTTTGCGGTGGCCAAAATGTTTCCTGATGTTTAGTGTTAGTTTTGTGAAATACCTCCTCCTTTTCATGCTTGGAAATGAATCAGTTGTGGTTTCTGGCACTCTTTGAATTGTCATTTGAAATACCTCGGTGTTGTGATATATTGCGGTGGCCAAATTCTGGTATGTCAAATCTGCTTTCCATTCCATGGATGCTCGGCGTCGGCGCGCCCAGAAGGTGATGGAAGTTCCTTTCCAGATGCCTCTCCGGCCTTCTCAGTTTGCGTCTGTCCTCTGCCGCTTTATATGTACACACAGTTGCCATCTGCATCTCTAAACAGAGTGAGGACTGAAGAGCGGCGACCCAGCAGAGTGACCAAGTGAAATCAAGTGCCTAAGTAAGCTCGGCGAAGGCTTTGACATGGCTTTAGCTCGCCTGTGCCTCAACAGGGCCCTCGCCGCCGGCCGCGCGCGCGCGCGCAGGCGCTGGCGAGGCCGGCGGCGTACGCCGCAGCCCCGGTGACGACAGATTGGAAACTCCACTCCCTTTTCTCAACGTCGGCAGCCGACTCTGCCGCCTCAGGCGAGGCGAACCGCCGGGAGGTCGCCGTGTCGGAGCGCTCCGCCCCTGCACGCCGCTGGGCGTGGCGTGACCTCCGCGACTTCACCCCGTTCCGCCTCGTCGACGGTACGTCGACTCTTGAGCAACCCTCATGCACGGCGGCCGGCTGGCCATGGACACTGAGTGACTAACGCACGGCACGCATGCAGGTCTCGGGAGCGCGCTGTCGCAGGTGGCGGAGACGCTGAGCCGGCCGCTGGAGCGCCTGGCGCCGTCGCGGCTGCTGTCGGGGAAGGTGCGCGAGGACGAGGCGCGTTACCGGCTGCGGTTCGAGGTGCCGGGGCTGGGCAAGGACGACGTGCGCGTGGCCGTGGAGGACGGGGTGCTGGTCATCGAGGGCGAGAAGCGGGAGGAGCACGGGGAGGACGGCGAAGGCGAGTGGTGGTCCGCCAGCACCGGGTACTACGCCAGCCTGCTGCTCCCGGACGACGCGCGAACCGACGGCATCACCGCCGAGGTCAAGGACGGCGTGTTGTACGTCACCGTGCCCCGCACTGGGGAGCGTAAGCGGAACGTCACCGAGGTGAAGGTCCAGTGATGCGTACGTACGTGTCGTGCGGTGTCGTCACGAACTCTTGTGCACGGTGCTTCTTGTTCGTGATGAGCTCGTGACGACCGTTGTGTGTACGGAGCGCGTCCACTGCACACCTGCACATGTCTCTCCGGAAATAAATCTCGTGTATAGCTACATGAAGTGGACAGTCGAGGCCAAATTTCCCTGAAGTGTCGGCATGTTTCCGTTCGAGAATGGAGTGCCATTCGGAGCCCAATATAGTTGGGCCGAGTAATGAATGGGCCCTGCCTGGGCTCTTCCCACCGTTGTGCAGCCCAACTTTCCTCCCATTCCCCAGTCCTCTTCGTCACACGACGGTCCATGGGTCTAACACACGTGCAAGAAAGGAACCCAGGAGTTCTGCTCCCCATCGGAGTGCGGAGTTGGAGATAACGCTGCCGGTCCCAGGTGCAGTCAGAACCAGCCAGTGCGTCGGTCTCGGTCTCCCTCCGAGCGGAACGCGCGAGAGCGAAGTGTGAACTCTTCCCGTCCCCGAGCAGTAGTGGTCTCGTGTCGCACCGTGCGGCGGCACCGACGGCGACAATTTTCCCCTTTTTTTTACTCGGTTTCGCCACGCGAACCACGGAATTACGGAAACACACCTACCCGCCTTCTTGTCCACTCCGTCCATGTGCGAATCACCCGCATAGAAAAAAAAAAAAAAAAAGAAGTGCATCTGGAACGTCCGTCGGGCTCCCTTTCCCGAGGCGAGGCGAGGCCGTGGCGGCCGTGCGTGGCGTTTCGAACCGCTGGCGAGCCAGAGCAGAGGACGCAGAGGCTGGCGGCGGATGGATCGCGGATGTGGGTGGGCAGACTGGCGGACAGCGACGCGTGCACGGGCTCGTGATCCAGGGCGCGCCGCGTAGTAGGTTCGTACTGTAGGCGCAGGCAAACGGCAGCATCGGCATGTGCCGTGCGCGCCGAGAGCACCCACCGAGCAAAGCAACTGGCCGGCACCGGCTCGGGATGGGAATGGGGAGGCGGCGGGACGGCCGTTTGTTTGCCTTTCTCTAGTCTCGGTTGTTCGGTTGTCCCATCCCTTTGGCCTCCATCTCCGTGCGCACAGCACAGCACAGGATCTGCTGCGCCCTGCACTGCACACATGTGTGTGTGCTGTGCAGTGCAGTGCACAATTTCATGTCCTTTGCAACACTCTCTCATGTCATGTCCTTCGCAACTGTGTCTCACAGTAGTAACATTGCTCGGAGCCAATGGTTCCGTTCTGGCAAGCCGAGATATTTCTCCCCCGAATCTGTGCACTGTGCAGCCCGTACGCTGGACAGCAGAGACAGACGGCGCATCGCATCGGCTGGCTCATCTCTGCAGATGCCGCGGTCTCTCTCGCATCTTCGAGCCCTGGACGCCCGCCCACGCGGCCACGCCCATGTGCCAAGATCAGGACGGGGCCGGCCGGCCGGACGGGATTCCGTCCATCCGAACGCCGAACAAGTGTGCTGCTTTAACTGCAGATCTCCCTCCCGAGCAGAAACGAGCATGCATGACCAGGTGCGCTGCACTGCACTCACTCGGTTGCGATCAGCCGATGATGATGACGACGACGATTCCGAATGCGGATGGTGCCGGCTGGTGAGTACACGTACTCCTAGCTGGAAACTTCCTGCCATTTGGGTCGTCACCGATTCATCATCATCAGAGTTGAGAGGTCGTTAAACAAGTGTTTCCGGAGCAAATCATGCATGCGTCGGCCCAACGAAGAAGCCACGCACGCAACAGCTTAATTAAATTGCAATTAGATCGACGCAAGTTGAGCGTTTTTTTTTTTTTGTTATTATAGGACGGAGAAGAATAGTCGTGCTGACTGCTGAATTTGTTTTACGTTCAAGTGCGTTAGGCTTTTCTTTTTATTTGACGTCTAGAGAAAACAGATATAAATTACTCCCTCCATTACACGTAGACGAACAGCTTTTTGGTGTTTTGATTTTTTTTTAACCGCTAGCATCCTAATTGAGGTGGAGAAGGTAAATAGGTGTGCAACATTTAATACAATATGCATGAATACGTACATTGCATGCAAGCTAGGCCTGGTTAAAACAGAGCCGTGCGTGCCCGTGGCTTTGTTTGGCTTGTTTAGTAATCAATGAAACGTGGGTTTGCATGCGGGCATGCAAACGTTGGTTTGCATTCACGCCCCATGGGTCTTCCTTCCTCCTGTTATCTCGCCGTTCCTTAAGTATCATCAGATATTGGTTAAACAAGCGCTTTACAAAAAATAATAGAGGGAGTATATATAAAAAAGACATAGCCACATAGACAGACTTAGTCAGAACTTAATTAAGGAGAGAGTTTTTTCAACCTGCTCGCTGCAACTTTTTTTTTTTTTACTACGGCGGCAGCTGTTCAAGAAGACAGTAGTTGCTTATAAAAACACATTTCATGCCAATCTGATAACATCTATTACTTGTTATATAAATATGACAGCATTGTCATATTTTTTTTTAAAAAAAAAATGTGACCTACTATATATTCCCTCGGTCTCTAAAAGACAAATTTTTAGTAACTTTAGGATATATTAGCTAAGAAGATAAAAAAAAAGCTACCCCTCAATAAAGTACTGAATCTTAGGGAGTAATAGTTCTTCAATTACCGAAAAGCTTAATTAAGTAGCGTTGTTTGGAGTATCTAATAGTAGGGCATGAGAGAAAATTATGTTAAATGCAACCTAGACTACAAGAGAGATTAATATGGATCAGCGGACCACTATAAAGCAATTGATTCCTTTAGAGACAAATTTTTTTTTGCTTAGAAATTAATTCTTTCAAAACGAAGGGAGTAGTTGTAACACAATTTTTAAGAACAGTTAATTCTCAAAAAACATATAGAAATATGATGAGCAAATCATTAAAAAAAGAAATTATCAATGAAATTTATTTAAATTCGGGATCGATTAATTTCAGTCGTCACCGATTACTTCATGCATCATCATCAAAGATCGTTAAACAAGTGTGTTTTTTGGAGCAAATTGAATCATGCATCGACCCAACAACTTGGTCGCGGAGAAGCCACACCAGCTTAATTAAAATGCAATTAGCACGGCGCAAGTTGAGCGCTTTCTTTTGTTAGGGCGGAGATGAGTGTAAATAGTCGTGCTGAATCTTTATTGATGTTATGGACTTTGATGACTTTTTTTTTTTGCAGCGAAAGGAAGACAAGATATTCCAATAAAAGACATAGCCACGTAGACAGAATTAGTCCAGATAAGTAGAGAATTTTTCGTCCAGCTGTAGCTGTTTGAACTTTGAATTACATACATTGCACTATGCTACACACTTTTATTATATGTACAAATTATACATATTCCTTGCATTCTAAATTATTAACTAGTCATTTTGATTTTTTTTTCATATCCATTGATTTTATCATACATTTGATAACCTTTTTTTTTGGCAACTCATTTCATGACAAATGTAATAACACTTTTTGTATACTATAAAATATTCATATTTTTAACATATATTATTTATTTATTTAAAAATCAATGGACCAAACATGGATCGCTTTATTCTTGGGACCACAAGGGATAATAATAACAAGTACAAATAAACAAAGCGTGGCCGAAGGAGGTGCACGTCGAAGACCATCTCAGCAGCGTTGCAATTGCAAGCTAGATCACCAACGACAAAACAGAGCCGGATCTAGCGTATCTCCACTAATTACTTGATTATCAACCCAAGGAAGATATACAAGTACAAATCATTGATCCACTTGGCCATTAGCCATCCCCCACCACCTCTAAACAAAGCGCTTAACGCGGCAACGCAAGTGGAAGACGAAGTATTAGGCACACAAGTGGCGGCGTTATTATCAAAAAAAAAATCGTCGTGCGATGCGATGCGATGCAAACACTGCACCTGGACTAGTAGTACTTGTACGCTTTTGGACGGAGAGGATAGGCGAGAATCACAAAGGAGTGGGTGGGTGTGCAGCGCATCCGGCTCGGTGGTGGAGGTGGTGGGTAACTTGAGAGGGAGAGGAGAGGAGGGGGGCTAGGTTCGGTGCACGCGCCAGGAGGGGTGTGACGAAACAGGAGTGACGCCGCGGGGGACCACGACCTCTCGCAAAGCGACCTTCCCTGTCTGGTGCCAAAACTAGGAGCTTCTTGCTCTTCTAATTTGGGAAAATTCGGCGAATTTAAAAAAAAGCTCGTTCCTCTCTCTCTCTCTGCCTATCTATCTATCGGACTGAAAAATGTAAAATATATATTGTTCCTATTTTTCAAAAGATGAACAAAATCCAGCACTTCGATCAAAGATGCTATCCGGTTCGGTTTTTTCCGTTTGTACTGTATGTATTTCCTTCGCGCCTCTGTTAGGCGTTCTCATTTTACACTATGCGTCAACCTGAGAATGGGTCAAAAACTGCACGAAATCCAGACCGAACTATTTGTTTCAACGTGACAATCCAATCCAAGCTGCTCCACCACTCTTGTCTCTCAAAATCAAACCAATCCATACCACTAGCCACTTTTGCCTAACTCAATCCAAACAAAATCTGCTCAACTGGGTTTTAAACTGTTCCTAAACCGTGGTTCTAACCTTTATTTGACGTATGGACGAGATCCTTACATCCTTACACGGCGGTGGTAGGATCTGGTTGTAGGATGTTGGGCCTCGAACTGTTGGTTGCCCACGGGCTTCCCAAACCAATCCAAACCATTTATTAGTTGAAACCAACCCAAACCGAATTATTTAGATTCTTGGTCTACTCCTATCCAACCAAATGACCCCAAAGCAAAACCCAAAAGAGTTGAACTGGTTTTAAACCAGCCCATTCCTAGGTTGTATGCGTATACGTTTTATATATAAGCGGTAGATAATTGCAGCTAAAAAAAAGCGTCTTCTTCAACACGACTAACATGCATGCGTATATGTTGTTCATCCGATAAACATAACCTTATCCATAAAAGAAAGGGCGGAAGAGTTTAGTGGAGGCCACACAGTTTGTGTACTGTAATGTGGATACAATGTATGTTATCCTTTTAAGCAAAGAGAATAATTAGTTATCATTAGGATGCTCAACCGTTATTCGATTTTATTAGAATACATTCATTAGTTGATTATTGCAACCGTGCCCATTTATCCAAGGTCGCTCGGTGTTAATTGTTGCGAGATTCCAACTATATTGAAAGGCAATGACAATTAGCAAGTTGTTAAAACACTACTGTTCAAATAACTCTGTTTAAAATGGTAGTTTTGGTTAGCTTCGCCTTCTTTTTAATCTTGTAGTATAAGATAAGCAAATAATTATATATAACAATAAGAAAGTGGTACTGTGCGCCAAGATAGTCAAAATTACTAGGGTAGAAGTCGGCGACGTTAATATGTTCCGCTGATGGATAAACTAGCTGATTTCGCCCGATTCAACCGTGTTCTCTAAGGAAGAATAAATCGAAACAAGCATTGTAATTTCACATATCTTTTCATGCAGGTTTGTTCATTTCTGCAACACAGATGGATTGGGTGCTGCTTCGGAAGCCGTTAGCCTACGAGTCCATATCAATTTTGGTAAAGGGCTATTAGACATCGCTAGAAACACTGTAACATGGTTTTCTGTCTCATTTCCTTTGCTCCCCGACCCCACCCCACTCCTTGTTCTTTATCTTTATTATCATTTTCTTCAAGGTGAAAATATGGTTAGATATACAAAAGGTACAGAGATGCTATGCACGATAGAAGAAAGGTTAGAACAACTTACAATTTAAAATGAAAAATAATGCTTATTGCTCGCTTTTTGCTTGTTATAGTAGCAGCAAGGCATAATACTCCCTCCATTTGAAATTATAAGTTATTGTTTGATTTTTTTGGTTAATCCATTTTACTATATATCTATTATTATATATAGATGTATAAAGAAAAATACATACATAAAAAATTAAAAATAATTATAATTTAAAACGGAGGGAGTTATATTTCATTATACTTTACTACAACTAGATGGTCGTACAAAAACCATAAAAAAACCATCTAAGTATACATTAGCTAAAATTAATGTTTTGAACTTCTTAAAAAATTAAATTTTAGAACAGCGTGATTAAATAGTAATAACCAGCAATTAGCTAAATCATTTGAGCTCATTTAAATTTAAATTTTACAAAAACGATACTCCTCCTAGTACGGAGTACGATTTGCCTTTTCTTTTGATTTGAAAAAAAAAGCTACTGTGACATGCATGCATGTACAGTACACTGGACTGGACTGGTGCGTTTATGCTGCATCGGCATCGACCCCAACGACGCCGTCCGTACCTGTCCAGCGCGGAGGTTCAATGAATCCAGCAGCCGCCGCGCGCGTTGCAACTTGGCGCCAGCCACGGGGGTCGTCGTCGTCGCCGAGGCCCCCCCCGCCCGCCACGCGCACTGTGTCCCTTGGGGCCGCTCCAAGGCTGCGGCGTGCTCTCCTCCCTTTCGCCCCCGATCCATCCGTCCAGGCGAGTCCCCCCCATTCTCTCTCATCCCATCCGCCTCTCCCTTTCTCTCTCTAACCGACTCGGCCTATATCCCCCTCCCACCTCCTCGCCATCTTCTTTTCTCCACCAGGTCGGGTCTCCCTCCCCTTTCCCCCCCCCCCCCTTCCCTTCCCTTTCCCTTCCTTTTTTTCCCTGTCGCCGGCGGCGATAGGGTTCCGTTTTCCTTGCTCCGGCGGGCTGTAAATGCTTCCGGCCCTCTCCGGCGCCTCAGATCCGGCGGTGACCGTGCTCTTCTTCTTGTTCCTTCTTCTGGTCTTCTTGGTTCGAGTGGGAGGGGAAGGGGTCCCTTTGTTGGTGGTCTTGGGAGATTCGGAGACATGCCTGCGCTCTACGCTTACGGAGGTGAGCGAGACGGCCAAAGGCCTCTTCTCTGTTCTTCTCTCTTTACTTCTTCGGAGCTCTATCGATTGATTTGAGATTTCATGCTGGAGAATAGGAAGTGATTATGTGTGATGTTCCGTTATGATGGTGGTTAATCGGTTGCTTGTTTGGTTGGATCAGATGGCGGGTGCCTCGTCTCGGCGCCGGCTGAGTTGGCCGGGCTCTTCTGCCGCGGCGCTGCCGTGCAGCAGCGGAAGCGCACGCTGGTGGCCGCGTCCGCGGTCGCCGCGGCGGCGGCGGCGGAGTGCGTGAGGGCGGTCAAGAAGCAGAGGCAGCAGATGCCGTCGCTCGACGCGCTCCCGGACGAGTGCCTCTTCGAGATCCTGCGCCGCGTGCCCGGGGGCCGCGGCCGTGGCGCCTCCCGCCTGCGTCTCACGCCGCTGGCTCGCGCTCCTCGGCAGCATCCGGGCCTCCGAGCTCAGCCAGGCGGCAGCGGCGGAGGCGGCGGCCCCCGTCGCTGCCCGACCTGAACGAGGAGTTCGTCATGGAGGAGGAGGAGGAGGGTAAGGAGGATGAGTCCCCTGCGGATCGGTGCGCCGTCGACAGGGTCCTGGAGGGCAAGGAGGCCACCGACGTCCGCCTGGCTGCCATGGCCGTTGTCGCCGGATCCCGTGGCGGGCTGGAGAAGCTCGCCGTCCGCGGCAGCCACCCGACCCGTGGCGTCACGGACCAGGGACTCTCGGCGGTTGCACGCGGCAGCCCGAGCCTCGGCTCGCTCGCGCTCTGGGATGTGCCATTTATCACGGATGCTGGGCTTGCCGAGATCGCCGCCGGGTGCCCCTGCTGGAGCGCCTGGATATCTCTCGGTGCCCCCTCATCACTGACAAGGGCCTCGCAGCCGTCGCGCAGGGGTGCCCCAACTTGGTGTCTCTCACCATTGAGGCATGCTCCGGTGTGGCTAATGAGGGCCTGAAGGCGATTGGCCGCAGCTGTGTGAAGCTGCAAGCTGTGAACATCAAGAACTGCCCTCTTGTTGGTGACCAGGGCATCTCCAGCCTGGTGTGCTCTGCTACCGCTTCGCTTGCTAAGATCCGGCTCCAGGGATTGAACATAACTGATGCTTCGCTTGCTGTGATTGGATACTATGGGAAGGCTGTCACTGACCTTACACTTACTCGTCTCGCTGCTGTTGGTGAGAGGGGTTTCTGGGTGATGGCTAATGCTGCTGGCCTGCAGAATCTGAGGTGCATGAGTGTTACCTCTTGCCCTGGAGTCACCGATCTTGCGCTCGCTTCTATTGCCAAGTTCTGCCCAAGCTTGAAGCAGCTTTACCTCAGGAAGTGCGGACATGTGTCTGATGCTGGCCTTAAGGTGTTCACAGAATCTGCAAAGGTGTTTGAGAACTTGCAGCTTGAGGAATGCAACCGGGTTACTCTTGTCGGTATTCTTTCTTTCCTACTCAACTGCAGCCAGAAGTTCAGGGCTCTCTCTTTGGTGAAATGCATGGGGATCAAGGATATCTGCTCTGCGCCTGCACAGCTTCCTCTTTGCCGCTCACTTCGTTTCCTTACCATCAAGGATTGCCCAGGTTTCACCGATGCAAGCTTGGCTGTGGTGGGGATGATTTGCCCTCAGTTGGAGCAGGTTGACCTGAGTGGTCTTGGTGAGGTCACTGACAATGGGCTTCTTCCATTGATCCAGTCTTCCGAAGCTGGTCTGATCAAGGTTGACTTAAGTGGTTGCAAGAACATCACAGATGTGGCTGTCTCCTCCCTGGTGAAGGGACATGGAAAATCTCTGAAGAAAATCAGCCTTGAGGGTTGCACCAAGATTACAGATGCTAGCCTCTTCACCATGTCTGAGAGCTGCACTGAGCTTGCCGAGCTTGATCTTTCAAACTGCATGGTTAGTGACTATGGTGTTGCCATCCTGGCATCCGCAAGGCACCTCAAGCTTCGTGTTCTCTCACTGTCTGGTTGCTCTAAGGTTACTCAGAAGAGCGTGCCTTTCTTGGGCAACCTTGGCCAGTCCCTGGAGGGCCTCAATCTTCAGTTCTGCAACATGATTGGCAACCACAACATTGCATCGCTTGAGAAGAAGCTCTGGTGGTGTGACATCCTTGCATAGGCACACAAGATGATTGCTGGAGGGGCTCATGTCTACTGGGAGCCACTTCCAGATGCAGATATACAACCGTAGCAGTAGTGCGACCAGATGATCTTCAGGTTTTTGGCTCGTGTGAGTCATGATGGTGGGCTTCCGCATTGTTCAAGGACCAGTTGTTTTAGGGGGTGCTTTCTCGCTAAGTGCTCGTTTTTCACAGATCGCCTCTCAAGGGGTTTATCTGTTTTTTGAGCCTTGGCTGCCATCACTGGCATCCTGCCCCTCGACCCAGACACTGGTCCTTGCCTTCATAGTCATAAGGTTTTTTAGGTTGCCATAGTGTCCAAGTCCTTTTTCGTTTTACTGCTTCCTGGTATGAAGTTGCAGGCGCTGGCTGGCAATCCATTGGCAGCTCTGGACTATCACAATTCTAACTCAACCACCAGATGCTGGTGTGGACATCGATTCCAGGGCTTCTGATGCTGGAGTGTCTGTGGACTTGTGCAGTGTGTTTGGTTGTCGAGTTTTGAGTTTGTTTTGAGTCTTCTAGTATGTGTTGTGTGATGTTCCCATGGTGTGTAAGGGTCATGTAGGGTTGCATCTTTTTTACAGTCTCTTTGGGATGCCTGGTGTTCATGGTGATCTTGGCCATGGTGAGGCGCATACTAGAAGCCTTGCCTTGACAACCTTGTATGGTGGTTTTTTTGCCAGATCCCAATTTTTACAGGCAGATTGTTGAGTGCTGTAAGCTTGGCGACCCTCTGAATAAATGAAATATGTGTTTATGTTGAAACTTTGTGTTTGCCTTGGATTTATAACATTGTTGTGCAGGCAAGTAGATTCTATGGGACCCAAATTCTTAATACAGTCTTGTTGATGCATTATTATGATTTTGTTTCAGTGTTTTAGCCAAGACTATCTTCAAGTATTGAGGGGCAGCTTCTCATGTTTGAATTCCTTGTAAAAGAAATTTTTGATTGGCTAGGAATGTGTTATCTCCTAGTTTGTAGACTTTGTACTGGCAATAGATATCATCTAGTATTATAAAATTTTGTTCGTCATAACTATGACGATTGAGTTACAGCGTTTTGTCTGGAAAAAAATGTCCTGAAACAAAAATAAAACAAATTAAATCGTAAATGTGAATCATACGAATTAGATTACGAAATAATACGGAAACAATAGATTAGAACTATATTAAGGGTGCATTTGGATGCTAGAAACATTTTGGATTCTGAAGTGGATCTCTAGAAACATTTTGCATTTGGATGCTAGAAACATTTTGGATTCTGGAAGTGAACACTTAAAAACGTTTATCTATTTTGACTTTTGAATCGCGAAATTGCGCTAAACTGTTGGCGGTGCCAACTATACCATCTATTCTTGGCCACCGCGAGCTTCAAGGGGACTTCGGTTTTAGTACGTATCGTGGCTCCCTGACTGCGGTTCTTGTATCGCACCTCGCGTTTTTTTTTTTTTTTTTTTTTTGTAAAAAAAAAAAAAAGTGTTTTAGCTCCTTCAACTATTGAAACTGGTTGGTACTAATTTTCGCATGTTAACGTGCGAGTCAGATTCGTGCTAAGAGCAAGTTATATACGATGCATTGGCAGCAAACGAGAAGCCAATGATACAAACGAGAACAAGAAGCTAATGATTCAATTCGATACAGCGAATCACCACCAAGAATTTCAATCAATGAAACGACCGATGATGATTCCTGCCTAGCAGCGTTGCACATGACAAACTGAAGAGCACCCTGTTCAAGCTCCATCCTGCAGCAGTAGTTCAGTACCTCAGACCACTGGAGCCACAGCCACTCATCACGATTAGTAAGCAAGTTCGAAGGCCACTGGGCAGGAGTGCTGTTTTTGCCCACTCTCTAGCTTTCTATGGATAAAACAGGAGAGCAACAGATGAAGATAGCATTATCCTATGCAAAGCGATCAAATACTGCTATTCGGCAGGCACTTGATGCAGATGACAAATATCCAGTACACAGTCTGAAGTTCAAGTGTCAACTGAACAATGCTAGTTAGCTCTAACAAAGTTGTAATGACCTTGCCTGGTGGTGGGGTTGGTGGAGAAACTTCTGCAAATAACCTGAATCTACTTTCGACCAGCATTTTCTAGATTTTGTGTTCTCATCGAGCTAGCCAATCAGTCTGAAATCCTGTGAGTAGTTCAATAGAATGTCAATCCTAACTAGATCAGGGAACATTCTTCTTCACACAAAAAGGCTAGTTCTGAAAAAACAAAAGGTAGATTTGGAATAGGAGGCACAGTTCTAAGGTATGAAACCGTTTCAAGTAAACAGGCACATAAAAAAAGGGCGCAAAGAGCACAAGTTCAGTATTCTCTTGCTATGGCCTAGAGCCCTGGCTACTGAAATGAAATCTCATTATTCAGGTTCAGCCGCAGAATTATTATTCAGGGCGTTACCATCTGCAGGCACTACAAATAGGACTTCCGGAGTACTGTACTACAGGAGGTTATGATAAATGCACTTGCCACCAACTGCAAATGACTTGGGACAATTTGGATATATCTGTAGATTATGAACAAAAGCTATCTAGATTGATAAGCAACATACAAGGCTCAATTCAAGGAATATAAAACAGGAGTATATATCACATAACATAATACAGGAGTTACTCTAGCAGGCAAGCACAATATTATACAAAGCTGAGGCACACCACCATCCATCACAGATCAGTTGGTTTGATCACCGTGATCTTCACTAAACGGCACTCTGTTCGCTGACGTCTTGTTCATCAGGATTAGCCCCAGCTTCAATTGGACCCCTGAAGAGAATCTGTTTTCGTCTCACTTCCTTGTACCTCTCCTGTAGCTGATACTGTCTCCTGAGCATTAACCGAATCCGGTTTGGTGTTCTTTAGCTGCCTTGAGGCGGCATCAAGTGGGCCAGTTTCTTCAGATGGCAATCTGGGGAGTGACTTCCTCTGGGGCTTCTTTGCTGAATTCAACGGGGCTGATTTTTTCACACCATTTTGAGAAACCTTTTCGTCAAGGCTCAGACGGGCAGATTGGTCCGTAGTAGTATTTTCTTCAGTGTCTGGTGTGGACTTGTTTTTAGAACGACCAAGCTTTGGTGATTTAGCTCTGGTTGGGGGGATCTACAATAAATATAAATGCTGAAACACATAAGGTTTGTTTGGAATACAAACTCCATATTTGTCGGGTAGACTAGTAGTATATGTGCATGTAGACAAAAGAAAGACATCTTCTACTACACATCAAAAAGACATGCAGAGGAAAGACTGTCCCACCACAGCATTGCATTAAGATTTAAGAAGTTTCTTGCGCGCAGATGGAGAAACACCCCAAAGGCCAGTTGCCCTAGACGTGCCACCGAGTTCCAAGGACACATGCTTGCGTCCATGTGCATCTCGCTGAAAAGCAACTAAGGCAGTTACACGTATAACTCAGGATCACAGCCAACAAAGGGGGCTGAACCCAGGACGTCGGGTGCTACTTGAGCCTTGCTAACTAGTCAGGTAGCAGGCCCGTTAGCTTCTACTACACATATTAGAACTAAAATAGTAAGATACATTCGAGTATCTCGTCTGTCCTGTAATCCTGTTAGTTTCTGAGTTCTGATGGTATGTAATCGATATAGCTCAACAATGATGACGTCTACAACCTCTTTTGGGCGGTGTTAGGTTTCTTTGGGCTTTGGTTCAGTTGCTCGTAACTATATATAATTTGGCTCCTCTCCATTTTTGACAAGGTTTTCTGGTGCACCATCATGTGCTTTACTAATTATAAATGCAATGCAATATTTGGACTAAACAAGCATATCAGCAAAGCACCAAAGAATGATAACAATAAAGTTGATTGATGCCAAATAAACAAGGACTTAAAGTAGGAGAGGCACTACTCAGTAAACAATTATCAAATTTCCTGTTAGGCAGGAGATTAACTTTATTTGAGTACCATGTTCTAACTGGAAATAAGTATTTCTGTGGTGCTATGAAGCCAAACAAGTCTGTGTCAAGGCCCAGTATAAATTCGCCACTCAAGATGACCATGAAAAAAGAACATTTAGTACAATGAAATCATTGCATCAGGAAAATAGAGAAACAAAATACTGACTGCAGTTACCATCTCCACTCAGATAACAGGTTTTTACATCTTGCTTTGTGGATATAAAAAAAGTTTTTTTTAAAGGCCGCTTGTTTTATCCTAACAAATTCTATATGGAACTGCCCATTAAAGAGAAAATAAATCTGATTATCTCTCAGCCTATATCGAATTTTGGAAAGAAAAAAACCAGAATTTATTCTTTTTATTAACATTAAGAAAAAAAAAATATAATTAAAATGGAATTGGCAATATAATAATTTTTATGATAAGGCTTCCAGTTTCTAGCTAAACTATATGGTAGTTTCAACATCATCTCCTCTTTTAAAAAATGATTGTGTGAAATATATATTCTGAAAAGGAAAGAGAGGCTGTGTGTGACTAAAATTGAATGGAATTTATACTGTATATGAGTGAAGAGTGATGATTTCACGTGTGCTCATCAAGCATATCAGCCATGAGTTCATTCAAAGTATAATATATTGTAGCTGAGTCATAATCACCAAGTTACCTTTTTTCAATTCAACCTTGGCAGGAGTTGGTTCCTTATAGAAACTTGGCATTGGTGTTGCCTTGAAATTCAAACTCTTTCTCAGCATTTTGAGTTCTGCTTCTTCAGTTTCCTGTGCATTTTACAGAAATATATCAGCAAGCAACATAAGAGATGTGGTGTTGGAAGGCAACATTAAGAGAAGGGCAAATAAGGGTACCTTTGATTTCGCTTGCAAATTGCTTATTTCTAACTCTTTTGCATGAATCTTTTCCTCAAGCTTTGAATAGAACTGTTTGATTGCAGAAATTTGGTAAACAAAATTGGCAACATACATATTACAAAACACAATCAGAAAATAAAACAGCTAAAAACAGGGTTACCTCTCTTCTTTTTTTCAGATCTCTCATCACACTTGAAGGTGAAACCGTATGATGGAGTGCTGCCAACTTTTCGAGGCTTTGCACTCTCACCATTTGACTGTTCTTCATCTCTTTTGATGGAAGAGAGCTGTGCTGATGGCTTTTGAGTTTTCCTTTTCTCCCTGCATTTGAGTTAAATATAAATGGCATAAGTGAGTAAGTGACCCTTCAAATATATATCTGTATTTGATAATTTTATATCCATGCACAAGGATTTGTCTAGGATATCATATGGATAAAATTATGCCCTATCTGAAGCTATAGAATGAATTTTTTTTTAGCATGATTTCTTTCTTTTTACAAGAAGCGCACACAAATTTATGCACATACCTGAGATGCATAGCATGGACACACTTACTGTGGAACACACCCAGGTGTGCACGTTCTATTCCTACTTAGGGTTCTAAAGGATGTCTCTGAAAGAGTTCTCCAGTACCATAATCCATGATGAACATATTCATTCGGGGCATATATACCAATACACTATTAGTCTTTTACTACATTCCTTCTCCCAAGATATTCTGATCTCAATAGAAAGGAAAGAAGCAACTTACTTGGAGTCATTCAGCAATGTTGCATCCATGGGAGATAAGCGAGATTCATTCTTGCCAGCTTTCTGATAAAAGTGAAACAAGCCATGTAAGAACCAGATGGATTGGGCAGGATGCTGATTCTAGATGTCCGCATAATTACTGAATATATTTTAAAAACCGACCCGCTGGGGGTATGACTTCCCCCAGGGCCCAGGGCATTGCTATTAAGGTAGAAGACCTCAGCCTTGCAAGCTGAGAAAATCCCTGAAATCCTTGAACGCCGCCTTTGCCGACAACAGGATTTTTTTTTAACCCGCCTAAATTTGCTCCCACAAGGAGTCGAACTCATGACCTGAAGGTGCTACTGAGGCGCTTGCAACCACTAGGCTACAGGATCTTTCGCCGACTAGTGGAGATATTGAAACATAGTGCATCATAATGGAGAACTGCTTACATTACTGCCGACACCAGCTTCACCACGGGACACCTGGACAATGGGTGCCTCAGGAAGAGAAGAATTGGGAGCTTTTCTCCTTGTCTGACCTTCATCTCCACTCCTTGGGCTCTTAGATTTGACAGCCTTAGGTCCATGGCTTTGATTCATGGGCGGATCCAGCTGGATGCATGGGTATTCCCAGGAATACCCAATTATTTTGAGAAAAAAAATGAGTATATGTTTGATATATGTATGATGGGATCCCATGTATGATATATCAAGTCATCGCCTAGGCGTCCAAATCCTGGGCGTCCCCATCGCCACGACCAAAATGCAGCAAAGCAAAAGAGGAGGCGAGGGAGAAGAAAGAGGAAGAACAGAGGAGGACCAGCAGGCTTTGAGGAATGCCAAACTCCCATCTCCGCACCATCGGCTCCCATGGCCATGGCAGCTTCCTCACCGGCCAACTGCAGAATTAGTGATGTGAGAGGGGCAGCAGCAGGCCACAACAGCTCTCGATCTGCATACAGTGGACAGAGATCTGCAAGGGGAACGCATGGGAGAAGGGAGGGGAAGCGCAGGGAGGACCGGAGGAGAGGTGCCGGCTGCAGGTGTCAATGGAGGAGGGGGCAGAGAGAGAGAGAGAGGCGGCACCTGATAGAAGCAGCAGCACCAGCGTCGGCGGCGACGGCCCACCAGTTGTTGCCTCGTCGGAGAGCGAGAGGGCGAGGCGGCACGGGTTAGGGAAGGTTATAACTTCGGTAGAGCTAGCGCCCGGACGCCCGGATTCACCGTGGTCCGGACGCGCATGAGCACAGCCAGCCCACACTGCTGCTGCATGCATGCAAGGGTGTCCAAAAGTAGCACAACTATTTTCATATATTTTAAAATGTTTTAACTACAAAATTAAAAAGCAAATTAAATTTTCAATTTCACCTATCATGTTTCTTACACTAGGTCCTTCAAAACTAAATCTCATTTGGGTGGAGGACTGGGGATCCCAAATCTTAGGGATCTTAATATTTGTTTGTTAGCTTCATGGTTGATATGAGCAGGACAAAGAAAAACTGTGGACAGAGCTCATAGATTTCAAATATAGGACTAAGGAAGTAAACATTTTCCAGTCCAATTCTTTAGGAGCCTCACCTTTCTTTAAAATACAAGCCACCAAGATGGGTTATAAATGGAAGATTGGAAATGGAGAAAGAGTAGGATTTTGGGAAGATAACTGGATAGGTAACTCTAGTTTAGCTGTCCAGTACTGGAATATCTATAGATGGGTGAATGAGAAGAATTGTTATGTTGCCAAATTATGGGATGAGGCTAATCTAAAATGTACTTTTAACAAATCAGCTGATCTCCGTATGTTAGAATTGTGGAATGAGGTATATCAACTAGCCTCAACTATTAGTTTAAACAATGAGGAGGACTCATTGATTTGGAAGTTCTCTTTCAATGGGGTGTATAATACACAGTCCCTTTATAGAATTGTTAACTTTAGAGGTATCCAACAATTTATATCTCTGCTGTTTGGGACCTCAAAATCCCACCTAGAGTACAATGCTTCTTATGGTTGTTGAGTAAGAATAAAATTCTCACTAGAGATAATTTAGAAAAAAAAGGAACATACAAGACCCCACTTGCTTATTCTGTAATGAGGTAGAATCTGTGAACCATCCATTTTTGACTTTGTAAGCAAAGAGCTAGACAATTATGGAAGCACATCTAAGATATTTTTAATATACAGATTGGTTCTTCCTTTGAATATATTGGTAGATTCTGGTTAAGTAATAAGCGTCATGGGGTTTTGAATATTATTGCTTCCTCTGCTTTATGGAATTTATGGAAAATAAGGAAATCTCTGTTTTCAGAGAAATCAGTGGACTACAAAGTGGCTATGACTGCTCAGAGGTGGAGGATCCTGTGCCCGGAGGACAAGAAGATATCTTTGTTGGAGAAGGTACAGATACTCAAGCAACAAGCTTCTCAAGTGCTTTGGTCAATCATGCTTAGCACTTTCTCGACAAAGGATACAAGGGGTCTGTGGAAGACAGACACAAGCTCTCCGCAAGTGGTGGCAAGTTGAAGTAATACCTGACATCAAGTTGAAGTATCAAGTTAAAGAGTCTATGGGTCTATCAGAAGTAATATGTATGATGGTGTGTTAGGTGTGAGTCTGTATCCATAACTGGGTTCTAGTCGACTATGGTGATAGTTGCGCTTTTGGGGTTTATCATGATGGTTTGGCCATCAGAATGTTGTAAACTGAATCTTGTATGTTTGCTTATGCTAATAGACGGGGGCAAGGCCCTAAAACTAAAAAAACATATACCCTAAACCTTATACTAAGCCCTTAACCCTAAACTCTGTATTAAGCTCTTAACCATAAGCCCTATATTAAGTGTAAGGACCAAGGTATTAAGTGTAAGGACCAAGGATGTCGTATGGGGGGGTGTTGAATAGGCGTTTATAAAAATTAACACCTTAAAATACGGAAACGATTAGCGTGGGAGCTTCTAATTAATTGAAAGCTCCAAATCAGGGAAATATAACCCCTCAAGAGTAAACCACTGAGAATATGACAAGTACATGATAAATCTAGGAGCTATAACCCTGTAACACAAAGATTAGAAAGATGGATAGGTAAATTCAGCACTGGTGATAAATACCGGACATGTCCAGTAGGTCACTCGGACATGTCCGAGATGCACGGGTTTAGCACAGCAAGCTCCAAACTTGTTGCCTCTGATTCCAATCCTTTGCTCCAAGCTACAGGGACCTACTAACAGTTGTATCTCACAAAATACACCTGCACACGAGCTAGCACAATCCAAGTGGATCATAAATATCAAATGGAGACAAGTGACACGATATTTGTTTATCGAAGTTCGGTTCTCTACCGAGAACCTACTCTCCGTTGAGGAGGCTACGGGCAACCAAGCCAACGAGCTCTTCTCGAGCACGAAGGTTACTCTAGCCAGAGTCTTTTCCAACTACTTTCCCTCGTCGTAGTAGATGATCCCTTGCGGTGGAATCGGGCTGTTACAAACTTTCCGAGGCATACCACAATCTCTTGGGTGCTTTTCGGTGACGCCTAGCCATCTAGGACCGAAGAATCCAAGAGCAACAAATGTGAATCACGAGATCGACAATATGCACAAGTGCTCAAGAGGTGGCTTGCTCTCAATTTTGAATCTCACTCAACCCACAAATTGGATCTTGCAATTTGGGTCACACACTCACTAAGAGAGGGTTGACGATTGTTCTCAAGGCTAAAAAAACGTGTATGGAAGTCAGCACAATCAGCAGCCCCCAAAGGTGAAGCGGGGTCTACTCAACCTTTTCTAATGAAGATTGGATTACAAAGCGTTAAATTTGTTTCACTTAGAATTATTCCACAACGTTTCACAGAGCACAATACCGCCACATCCACTCGCCAAAGAAGAGGGGACCAGGGGGGTTACATGTAAGTTTTCTTTCTAACCACGTAGACCTCCCTTCCTAGTGAGAGGTTGGCTTGGCGGTGGACGATAACGCGATAAAGCGATGGGAGCAGCATTGCCTACAAGTGGTTAGTGTGGGTATGGTGGAGCCAAGCCAAGGAACCATATTAACTAGATTTGGAAATGGTGGTGAGGAGAGCTTGCTGGAGCCACCAACCTTCGGTGGAGCAAGGGGATCGAGGTAGTCGAGCCAGCTGAGATGCTAGGGAGACATCAAGACTTGTGGTAGGTATCAGTCGTACGGGTGGATATGAGGGCAATAACTAAAGAGTGTCGATGTGGAGAAGGAGGCTAACAAATAATATCACACACACATCGACTTCCTACATTTAAAGGTATCTAGAATGATTTATGGATTCATTTTGCAATGGATATCAAGCTGGTTAGTCATCTAGCCACGCTTTAGTACTTCTTCTGCAATGCTCTTTTATCTGATCTCTCTATTGTGCATACTCTGGGCACGAACTTATGTTTAGTTTCACACCATCAGGGTATGTTACCTTTTTAACTAATGTACATTTGCTTCATTTTCAGTGCCCAATCATTGGTTTTGGCATATGTTGTGCCATAGGCGCGTTTTTCATTAAAAAGGAAGAGTTTTGTTACGACACAGAGTCACGGTAACAGGTTCCAAATCAGGGTTTGCAAGGCCAATCGTAGAGGATTACACCCACTGGAAAACAAAATTGGTGATTGCTTTGCGCTTTGGTTGGCTGTCCTTTTTCCTATGTGGAGCTGACATGGCTTTTCCATCATCATGTAATAATCACACAATATGGTCAACACCTTTTATGCATCTCTTTTTTATGCTTGCACAGTTGCACTTCTCTGAAGTGTTTCTTTTTTGGGAAATCGATGGGAGGAATATTATATCAACAATATAGAGGAGACACTTCTCGGAAGGCTTAGCACCCTGTTTTTGTCTTTTTGAGTACATCATTAGCAGTTGGCGTCGCACCTCATCGGTGTCTTTTTCCACCATCTCCTTATCAGAATATTTATCCTTGCATTGCTTGGAACCTTTTCATCAAGAGAAGTAGAGGCATGTCTTGTCACACTTTCTGTGAATGGAACATAGGCCACACAATTGCTTCCTCCCTGCTAGCTGATGCACAAAGTTGTGTTGTCTCGTCAGATAAATGGATGCAAGTAAGTCGGGAAAATATGTGGCCCACTAATTTCCAAGTCTTCCTAATTTCCAGGGAACTCATTGTTGTAGGGCAGACAACTGGCCAGTTCTGTGCAAAAAAGACCATGTTTCAGTTCAGACACCAGTTTTTTTTTTTGGCTCAAGTGCTTAATAAGTAGCCCACTAGTGTTCTTTAGAGTATTTAAAAATAAAACTGCAAAGGCTAAAGCTAAAGCCTAAAGGTGTATATATATGGTGTCCGTGCACTGAACTAGTAGGAAGCATGATGAAAACTGAAAAGGTTTATGCCTGATTTCCTAGTCCTAGTTAGAAAGCATGATGAAAACTAAACTTGTTACGCACTATGACACTAGTAACATACTAGTATATAATTCATGTGCAAATTGTACCATCAGCATCAACAGCACACTTGTTTCAGTCTGTTCTACTCTGATGCAATTTGCTCCATGCTTCTTACCCTCTGGTCTGAATCTATTCGGATCATGCGCCTTTTCGCGCCCTGTCAGAGTTCCATTTCAGAAGTGAGCCGCAGCCCGCAGCCGAGTGCGCAGCCGAGTGCTGAGCAGCAGAGCAGAGCAGACACGTCGAATGCAGATGCAGAGAGCCGCGGGCGAGGAGGCAAGCTGAGGGAAGAAGGCAACGCAAGAGACCCGATACCATTCCCTCTCGGCCACCACCATTCCATTCTTGGCAACCCTCTCCTGCCACCGAGCCCGGCCGAGCAAGCAACCGGCCACCTCGCCGGCGAGCGAGCGTGCGCGCGGGGGAGAGGTACTAATCAAATCCATCCATGGCCGTGCCGCCGCCGTGCCCCGCGCGCTACGCAACGTGCCCCGCACGCCGCCCGCCTGCTCTAATGCCCGCGCGCCTCGCTGCGGCCACGCCTTCCTCCTCCTGCTGCGCTCGCGCCTCTCGCCACCGAGCTGCTTCTCCTCTTCGCTGCTGCTGCTCCGCCAGTTGGACTACTGGGAGACGGCGCCGGTGATGATGGCGCCGCCGCGGTGGAAGTCCGGCGACGTCGGGCGACGCCGCCGGCTCCTGTTGCTCCTGTGCTGCTGCCTCCTCGCCTTCCCCGCCACGCTCAACAAGTCACCACCACCACCACCAACAACCACAACATCTCCCACCGTTCGGATCAAGGTATAGTAGCCTGCTGCATCGATCGATTGGTTCTTTTAATTCATTTGATTTGACTTGACTGGCCCTGATGAGATGATATGATCATCGTCCGATGCCATTGCCATCCGCAGGTGGCATCCACTCGTTCGTGGGCACGTACGGGATCAACTACGGCCGCATCGCCGACAACCTGCCGGAGCCGGAGGTGGTGGTGCGGCTGCTGAAGCTGGCCAAGATCCGCAACGTCAAGATCTACGACGCGGAGCACAAGGTGCTGGAGGCGTTCCGTGGCACGGGGCTCAACCTGGTGGTGGCCATCCCCAACGAGTTCCTCAAGGACATGGCGGCCAACCCGGCCAAGGCCATGGACTGGATCAACGAGAACGTGCAGCCGTACTACCCGGCCACGCGCATCGTCGGCATCACGGTCGGCAACGAGGTGCTGGCCGGCGCCGACACGGGGCTCGCCGAGGCGCTTGTCGGCGCGGTCCTCAACGTCCACGACGCGCTCCGGATGCTCCGGCTGGACACCAAGATCGAGCTCTCCACGCCGCACTCGGAGGCCGTCTTCGCCAACTCGTACCCGCCGTCCGCCTGCGTCTTCAAGGAGGAGCTCATGGTGTACCTCCGCCCGCTGCTCGACTTCTTCTCCAAGACCGGCGCGCCCTTCTACGTCAACGCCTACCCGTTCCTCGCCTACATGAGCGACCCGTCGCACATCGACATCAACTACGCGCTCTTCAAGCCCAACGCCGGCATCGTCGACCCCAAGACCAACCTGCACTACGACAACATGTTCGACGCGCAGCTGGACGCCGCCTACTTCGCGCTCGAGGCCGCCGGGTACTCGGGCATGGAGGTGCGCGTGGCGGAGACCGGCTGGGCGTCCGCCGGCGACGCCACCGAGGCCGGCGCCAACATGGTGAACGCCGTCACCTACGACCGCAACCTCAGGAAGCGCCTCTTCCTGCGCAAGGGGACGCCCTACAGGCCCGACCGGGTGGCCAAGGCCTACATCTTCGCGCTCTTCAACGAGGACCTCAAGCCGGGACCCACCTCCGAGCGGCACTACGGCCTCTTCAAGCCCGACGGCAGCGTCTCCATTAACATCGGCCTCAAGGGCCTGTCGTCGTCGGCGCCGCCACATCCATTCAAGGTATTCTTTGGTTCCTTCTTGATCGGCTCCTCGCATCTTAATTTGCCCATCCACAACCACAAAGTGGAGCGTGTGGCACACCATTTAGTACTTCGGATTTTTTTTCGAGGACTAGACGGTGTGGCACACGTCTCAATGCAATGTGAATGGTGTGGATATGGCATACATATATCCCAATATAGTTACACGAAATCGTCTTGTTGAACTCGATTGGATTATTTACACGGTTTTTATTGAATTGTTTGTGTTTTTGAATTTGCAGAGAGTTGGAGCGTGGGGGTGGATTGTACAGTACTCGGCTGCGCTTCTTCCATGTACATTGTTTTTTCTAGCATTAGGGACATGACCGCAGATTAGCACATACCTACATGCCTGCTTACTGTGTATAGCGTGTTAGATCCCATGCTTCGTGTACTGGATGCTCATGGCGCTTATGAAGAGCTAGCTAGATGATCCAGGACAAGTGCATGCAGTTTACTAACACAATTCTCTTCATAGAAAAATCGCGCTATTGCGAAATTCAATGGATGACTTGGAGACGGTTCAGAATTTTAGTTTTCCTTGCATCAGATGAATTTCTTGTTTTTCTGAATAAATTCAAGCCTCATGTTTCAGGCTTCAGCCTGATGATCCCTTTACAAACTGAAACATCAACTTTTACCTCATCAGTATTTAAGCTTGCGATAATTTACCGTTTTATTTTCCCCAAATTTGAAAACAAAAAAATTCAGGAATAAAAATCCATATGAGGACTCAGTTATACACCACTCTCCAGATTTCAGTTCGCACTGGAGAATTGCTACCTGGTTCTTTGAATCACTATTCATGCCTTTTGCCTTTTCACCAAATAATTAATTTTCTGGACAGACAAGATTTTGAATTTGGAGGCTTTCCTTCCCCAGTAAGTAGTAAGTAGTGTAGAATCACTGTCCTATATGGCACTCAAAGCATCTGAACTACAAGCCTGCCACTGCATGCAATCTCTGAAGCACAAACTGATGTGCTCAAGTTAAGGATCACTGGGAACATAGAAAACCCCCATAATCTTCTGCAGTTCTGCTGCTTGCTACAGAGTCTTCCCAAGGTGATGCTTTGCTTATCTAAATGACTCAGGAATTCATGAAAAGGAAAAACACATGTATACCATGGTTATTCCTGAAAAAGTTTCAATCCTAGCTAGACAAGAACTGCACAAGCAGATTCCTGTGACTCACCAACCACTGCTTTTTGTAAAGCCAAGAGATCCTTCAGAAGAAAAAAAAAAGTCAGGCACATTTTGATAGGCTAGCTAGACTCGCCGGTGCAAACCTAACTTGTGGGCACTTGGCAGCAGGCAGCAGCAGCTGCAGAAGCCGAAAGAACTATTGGCAACGTTTAGTTTTTTCTTTTCTCGACCTTTTGGTCCTTGCACAAAGGTTGGTATCTGAAAAGTGAAAACTGAAAAGAGAAGAACGAAAAAAGCATCCCTTTGATTAAGCTTTCACCTTCTTTGACAACTTTTTACATCATAGAAAGACAGGAGTTTTTTAATTAATAAGCACAATTTTGACACATGGGGAAAAAATTCTTTTCTCATGATTAAGCCACTATTCTCCGTGGAAAACATTATGGTTTTACGGAACACTGAAAATGATGAGGAGAGTAAATGGTGAAAAAGAAAAAGGAGGAGGTTAAAGGGTGAAAAAAAAAGAACTGTGCGCATCCGGGGAATCGAACCCCGGTCAGTACCGTGGGAGGGTACTATGATACCACTAAACCAGATGCGCTGTGATGATTATCTTTCGTAAATATATGTTATACATTCATTAACTTAATAGGTTCATCAGCAGCAGTATCATCGGGCTCTTTCACCTCGTAGGCTCGGTGGCGCCACTGTGCCCGTGCGTCCAGGCAAGAAGGCGGAGGCAGCACTCAGTGGTGTGGATCTAGGATTTTAATCATGGGGTAACGACCAAAATGATATAGTTCACCATATGAATATGACATGATTAGATCAATAAACGATGATAAATAGTTGCGATTATTAGAAAAAAAACTGAATTTTACCCTTTACAACTTGTCAGGTCGTTAGTTACTGGGCAAAGTTGCGTAGCATAGGACCGTCGGAGGGATAGTCAGAACTCGATTGTAAGCAGCAGCGCCTCAGCTAGTAAACTTGGGCGACGAGCAAAGGTTAAGCTTGAGGGAACTCGTTGACGGTCATTAACTTTCATCAAAAACCATCAAAATAAATCGCATAAATACTTAATTCCATCACCAAACATAGATATATAGGTTTAAACTAACAAATTCCATAAGCTTGGATGAATCAGTGTTTCTACATGTTTTTTTTTTCAAAAAACTATCAAGAGAGGACCCACTTGTTAAGTTAAATTGCATATTCCGCATTGGCACCAACTCCAAAAGACCACGAATGGATGAAGTGGGGCTGGCCGGTCCCACCTACAGGTCGGTCGGTGAGTGGCCTCACCAGTCAGTCCTTCCTTCGAATGTTGGTTCTCCACAATCTTGAAGATCACATGCATCCACCTAGTAGCTCAAGGTTAATTTAGAAGGATGGACGAGATGGAGCTATACCATGGTTGTTGGCCCCATAGTGTTATGAATTTGCTAAAGGTGCAGGGAGGGCACGTGCCCCCTATATAAGAAACCCTAGACCACATAGAGGCAGGGCATATGGACTAAGAGGCGTCGTGCAGCCCCTCAGAGATCTCCACAGGAGGTACACAATGAGGAGGGAGAGGCAAGTCCCGTCTACCCCTGTTTCTCCATCGAACCCCGCCTTGGCCTGGTCACTGTCGGCGAATGGTGGCCTCAACGCCATCGCTCTTCTGAGTGGTGTGTGAAGCGCTCAAGTGGTGAATTATCAGAATGATGATTTGCTTCGTGTGCCAGTACACTGATCTAGTGGTATATCCTCATTTATAGGCCGAGCAGTATGTCAAATTATCTTGGACGAATCTATTTTTTTTGCACCCGTGAAGCAAACGATCACTCATTATTGTGTACGTGACATTGTGATTCCTTACCTATCAAGGGTACAACATTCCTTCAAAGAGGAAGTGAGTCCATGGTGCTTTGCTGGTGCTCGAAAACTTCATGATCTATTTTTTGCTAGTGTAAGTGTCTAGAAAGGCCAGTTCCTTGCAACCCTCTCGTCTCGTAAGTGAGGCATAGAGGTTTGCATTGTAGGAGATTTCTTTCTTTCTATGTAATATAAATATACACAACTCTACTGTGTGTTCAAGGGAAAAAAACCATTGCTCAAAAAAGAAAAGATGCTATTACTAAAAGGTACTGCATCACATTTTTGTGCATATATATCATTAATAGATAGCTTAGCTTTGGATTACATTTGTCTGCAACTAATTCATGTTTACACACAAAGCACTTGATTCACCAAGTAAAAGAATACAAAAATAATAGCAATTTGGTTCAGGTTTGGCATAGAATGGAGAGCAACAAGACAACACCAAGTGTATAACGCTAACTAACCTCAAGGGTCGCATTCTTATCTCATCAACCAAGTAACTAGGATTGTTGTATTAGAGAGTAACTAGTATAATAATGCCCGTCTTAACGCTTACGGTTTTAGCTTATGAAAGCTCATGAAAAGAAATTATTGTTTTTTTGCAAAGTTTAATTTTTAGACAATTGTATTTAAGCATACAAACAATTCAGGAATATATAATATTTGTTATATACATGCTTATGAAAAAAAATTATCAAGGTGCTCATATGAAAAAGGGCGGACAAAAAGGTTCAAAAACCACCATTCTCTTGTCTCTATACACTTCACACATAACAATTACACCAGTTAAAAGTTTTTAAACACATTCATTCCGTTAAGACTGCATTTTGTACACGGTGTTCAGAACAAAAAAAAAAGAGCATAATTAACTCCACTGAAATGGAGGTTAATTTCTGTTTGTATAGTCTAACTCAGTGTTTCTGTTTGTATTGTCAAACTCAGTTACGATCAAAAGCGCCATCCTGTTCAATAGTTAAGCTTCAATTCTCGCCGGCGAAGCTATCGATCTGTTGTGGCTACTTGTCCTTACCAAAATCTGTACAACTTTCTGCATATAAAAATTCCGAAAGTTACTAAACTTCACTCTAAGCAGTACCACAGTTTCTAGAAAGCAATGTTGTCAGCGGCAAAGACAACAATATGGAAATTAAATCTGACCTGCTTCGCAAAGATCCAGACAGCTTCTCAATTCTCACATATGGAGCCAGTAGCCCCACAAGTGCAATATCAACTGCAACACCAACAAGGTCAGCAGAAAATAGTTCAGAGTCCGACCAAAAATCATTTTTCCTCTTGTGCACCTCCGCAAATGTTGTGCAGCAAGAGTCGGTCAGAATCTGCATTCAACACATAACGCAATTGTTAGCAACAGCATCTTCTGACCACCTAACATAAAGTTTTTTATATTTAAGAAAATAATTAACATGAAGGGTCAGAGTAGGGATATTAACGACAATGCATTCACGAGAAGGGCCTCATGTGGTCTAAAAAATACTCAGAACATATTCTTGTAAATGAATGATCCAAAAAGCATCTGTGATTAAACTACCAGGCCGGAGGGCATCCAAATGTAGGGCTGGCATGACTATGACATCAGAAGCTAAGGGATATATATACCAAGCAGAGGCTCAAATAGGCAACAAGATTTGGATGTCATCGGCCAATCCTACTGGAACGGTTTGAGCTATAGAACAAACCTATGAGACAGCGAATGAGCTTTTCCCTGTCCCTACAATATATCTAGATTCTTTATTAGGCACAGACATGTAATTACCTTTTTCCTGACATTGATTTCTCCACTTAAATCTTTTTGGCGTGTTGTTTCCGCTGCTATCGACAGGAGCACATGCAGATGTTTGCATCGATCTTGCACAATACTATGTCTGCAATTTAGGGAAAACGAATGAGCTTTTCCCTGTCCCTACAATATATCCAGATTCTTTATGAGGCAGACTTGTAATTACCTTTTTCTGACATTGATTTCTCCACTTAAAATCTTTTGGCGTATCATTTGGAGTGTTGTTTCCGCTGCTATCGACAGGAGCACTTGCAGATGTTTGCACCGATTTTGCCAATGTGTCTGCAATTTGGGGGAAATTAATCATAGAAATTATTAGAACAAAGAACGACCTGACAGCCCTTGCAAGCTTTGATGTGAAGGCACGCATAACTTTCAGCAAAAACAACCGGGCATCTCTTTTGTCAAAAAAAAAAAAAAAAACCTGGGCATCTCAAATTGATATCTAAACTTATATCAAGATCAAAAAAAGAGGCTGGAGATGGAACATAGATCGAGATCGAGGAGGGGAAAACAGACCTCTCGTTGTCAAGACGGTGGTGAGGTATTCGAGGACGGCGGCGATATGTTCGAGGATGGCAGTGAGGTCCGCTGAGGCAGACCACGGACCTGGGGCAGCTGCCGCCGAGCGCGCTGTCGGCGGAGGATGGCGCCCGTCGTGAGCAGATATGTAGCTACCACCAGGGAAGGGAAGCAGCCAGGGAGAGGCAAGAACACGACCAACGGATCCGAGCGGGGCGTCCTCCTTACTGCTGGCGTGAGAGGCAAGAACTGGACGCGGCGGCGGCTTCCGCCCCTGCCAGCGACTGGACGCGATGGCGGCGTCCGACCCTGCCCGCGAGTCGACGCGGTGGCGGCGTCAGGCCCTGCCCGAGGAGGAGGTGGACGCAAAGATCTGGAGGGCCATGTCTGGGAACTATTTTGGGGCGGCGGCCGCGGATCTGGACGGGAGGGTTGGGCTGTGAAAAGGAGGATCGAACCCTGGCAGAGGCGTGGCGTGGAGTGCTGATGAGGAAAGTGCGCGAGCGCTAATAGGAAAGTCTCAATCATTCTCCGCGGTGCGCGCGTGGGTGAGGTGAGGCTGTGTCCAATACTTTTAATCCTGGCCGTTGAATCGTGTCCCGAAAGAATGGGAGGAAGGTTGAGAAGTGATCCGAGTTGTTCATTTTGATTTATTTTGAATTTTTTGTAGACATTTGTTTCTATTTTTTTACCAAAGAAAGTTGGTGTATTAAGGGTAGATGAGCGCGCCTTTAGGTTGCACTGAATCGTGGGATGCTAAGGAAGGAGGTTAAAGGTTTAAAAAAGACTGAAAATGATAAGGAGGAGAATAAAGGGTGAAGATGAAAAAACAGGAGGAGGTTAAAGGGTGAAAAAAAAATATAAGTGTGCGCATCCGGGGAATCGAACCCCGGTCTGTACCGTCATCATCTACCGCAGGCGGCGAAGGGCGGTACTATGATACCACTACACCAGATGCGCTCAGGCGATGGTCCTGCGAAAACAAGCAAATACCAGATCACAGGTACCATCGTCTTGGGTTCTCTCACCTCGGGGTTTCATGTGCATCTAATATGATTCCACGGATTTCCTCCTTTAATAAACAGCTAAATATATGTATTGGACCATTGGTTATATACTAACAAAAAGATGATTATGGTTTCATGTGCATCTAATATACATACACTGACTGGTTTATCTCTCAGCCTCAGCAACTATAAACTCAAGCTTGTGTCATGCAAATGCAAGACTTTTGCCACTATATTCCCCAGCAAACTGGGGACTGTCAACCAAAATATAGAAATGAACAGCAGCAATCAACTTCATCAGCGGTCACCGCTGACCGGAATAAGGCGCCCCGCCAGATGACCATCCTTTGGGGAATGCTATTCCTTCTGGCCGTTGGTGGACTCATCGTGCTCACCGATCTTCTGGAACTCAGCCTGGATGACCTCAACGATCTTCGCGTCATTAGGGTCTGGCTCGAAATGCTGACGTGCAATGATCCCATTTTGATGAGCTCCCTGCACGATGCTTGCTCTTTGATATGATCGTAAAGTTCTTTGTGGAATGGATGGTCAGGGGAAAAGCAGTTGTCGGCGTCAGTAGATGAATGCTTTGATGATCCAGAGCCCTCACGGCGGCAGAAATGGGGAAGTGATGAGTAGTCCATGATCTACAAACGTTAGGCATCTCAACTGTTTTACTGAAGGGAAAATAAATATGCACAGATACTGATAGTATTGCACCCAGAAATGATGAGTCTAAGTAAAAAGCCAGCCAACAAGAAAGAAATATATTTCAAGCTATTCACCTTCAGAAGTTCATCTCTCCCACAGCCACTCAAAACTTTAACCTTCTTTTTTGTCCTCTCCTGCAGTAGGGGCTTCACAACCTAGCAGCATGCTCAAATTAACCGTCATCAGTTTCTGCTAAAAACTCACTAAAAATACCTTAGGTCTGAGCATCAGTGGTAATTGATAGTACCTTCCAACAAGCAGAAAATATGTATGGAACATTGACTACATAATAGGTCTCTGTCTTTTCAGGGTAATTCAGATCATCAACTGTTGATATGGAAGTCAACATCTGTATACCATATTAAAACAATATTAACAAAATAACATGCCACAATCAATACCCAGAAGCAACACAAATGATGCACACAGCATACAATTTTTTTTAACAAAAATATGGGATAAGTGAAAAATATTCTCTGAACTTCAGTGCTAACACTCTGCTTGAATGCCATACAGAGTAACAGAGATGAATTGAACAGTGGAAGCTCAAAGTTCAAGGGTTAAGCTATTCTTGAACACAAGATGTTAGATAAAGCTAACTCTGATATTCTATTTATTCCTAGATAATTACTAAAAAGGATTATTGAAGTTATTATTATACATGTTCGTAGAAGAATACTAACTCATTAGTGTTCCACTGGGGATAAAATGGGTTAATAGTCATAGCACGCACCTTTATTTGGCTCAGTGCTGATAGCTTCAAACCAGTCATATCCAGAACTTTTATACATTGGGTAACAGGCCGCCCAAACTGTTGTGTCAGCCTAGGCTAAATGTGGTACAAATAAATGTTAGGATTGGATTCATATGCTTACATAAGTGATCTTAAACTGAGCATTTTTGTCAGATACTCACCAAAATTATACGATCACGGTACTCATTAATCTGGATATGAGATTGCACATAGTAGTGGACCTGAGATAAAATACCTCTATGTTTAGTTGACACAACACAATTCAGTAGAAAGAAGTTAGTTGAATAAGATCATTATTTAGGTCAGTAGCTGATTGTGTACTAAAGTCAAAACTTATATCAACCTCTGAAAGATAAACCTTTCTGCAGCATACAGTAAAAGGTTAAAAGCAGCAAGTTTCATGATTTTGGCTGTAGCTGTAGCTGAGCCTACTAAACAAATAGCAAGCATCAGAGTAATTACGAGGCTTTGTCATATGTGCTATGTCCAACACCAATGCCAAAAACTGGGAGACCCTGCCGATTAGAGAAACAAAGACAGATAAAAAACTATAGAAACAAAAATAGAAAGAAGGAAATTAACAACTACCACATGCAACTTAACAATTGCGGTAGAAGTTTGCTAATATATATATATATTTTTTAAAAAAAACTAAGAGCCTTGAGGAACAAAGAATAGACTATTAAAGTATATAAATGGGAAGCTAATGACTCTTTGATGTTGCCCACAGGTGAGATATCAAGAAAGGCAAACCCGAAGGTGTGAAATTATCACTTAAGATCCTACAGTTTCTGCTAACAAAACACTGTCAGGTCAACTGCAGTTATCACAGATCCCAAGTGAAAACATCACCTATGATTCTACAGACCATAATAACCAAACAATGTCCAGTCAGATGTAGTTATCATAGTTCAAGTAAAACTTGTATGCCGCCATATAATACTTTTGAAACTAGAGACCTTAATAACCCACGTTGCTGTAGTAGCACATCATTCCGTGAAAGTTTGAAAATAATTATAAGTTAACACTTTAACCTCTTCAGTGCCATCTTCACTCAGCATATTTAACTTTCCTATTGAAAACTGAAAAATCAAAGTACTCTGTTTTAAGAATTTCTGAATTTCAACAAGGAGACAAAATTAAGTCAAAGAATATGGTAGCTTTAGAATACTAACAGTAAAAGGCATGTCTATTTCAACACACACAAATGTAATGGTTCAACCAACACAGATTTTATTATTGGAAGTAAAAAGTTATACCTCCTTTGTATATCCTGACAGGCCAATAAGTTGTGAATCACGTATTGATCTATATAAATCTACTGGGACTATAGGTCTCTGCAGATAGACAGTGCAAACAATGATCAGAAAAAAAGATGAGAATTTGCTATTCAAATATACACAAAAAAAGGTAGATTATTGAGAGTGACATTGCTGCAATAATAAAATAAATAATCAAAATGAGAAATGATTAGGGAAAGAACAGAATCATAGAAATTTAAGAGAATCTTTGGTAGGTTTCTGATTAACATGTACAGTAATATCTGGAAGGATTACATTCTAGACAGGATTACTCACCTCCAGCACACTATCAATTTCATTTTGAATCCTCCAATTCAAAGAATCTACAATCTATATAAGCAAACATATTAGTAATTAAATTCAGCGATCACTTCACCAACTGTTGAGAAACTTGTACGAAATGTTACCATTTTATGAGCCTTTGATACGTTCCACTCTCTAGCCTTAAGGAAAACACCAGTGTTTCTTTGGGATAGCCCTGGTGCACATTCTGAAATAAACGAAGATATGCCCATATTGTTTCCCAGAATCACTTGACAAGTAACAGATTAAGTTGATAAACAAATAGTCATGTATTACAATACATCTAACGACTCTGAAGCAAAGATCAAACATTTTCAGAAACTTAATCATATCTATATAGTCAAACATGTGAACATGTGGGCAGTACAGATTATGGATCAAGGCTACCAAAAAACTATGAAGTAAGGTGATGTTTAGTTCTACCAAAAGCGACGTGACGTAAATGGAATTGTTCCACGCCAACAACAAAAAGGAAATCTTTGATTTACTCCCCAAGACGAATCAGGTGTAACCGGGGCAATGAAGACGCCGTAAACTATTCCCCTGCCAACCGATTACAACATTCGTCGAACAAACTATAGCTAACGTGATCGACCGACGGTGTGAGCAGATCATGCTACAAACTAAGCCAACCAAACAGCATCTAAGGTAGTCACTGACTCTCTGTACGGAGTTCCGTGATTCCAGCAATCGTTTTTTTGGATTTTGTAAATATAACCGGGGGGCTGCTTCCCCACCTTTCATTTCAAAAAAAAAAAAAACCCCTAGGCTACGCCAGGGCGCAAGGGAGAGTTTTACAAGTGCAAGGAGATACAAGATCGTATGTGTGCACACCAGCCAAGAAGGCCGTTTACATGATCATGAGGGAAAAGCTTTACATGATCGTATGTTCCAGCAATCGTCATAATGGAAGAAACACGTATCAAAAACAGAATGCTGACTCCATGCATTGAACATTCCCTATGATGAATCCAAACTTATAAAGTATGTTTGCAACTACCCATCATAAAAAAATATGTGAAAACTTAAAATGGGTTGGATGGAGATGAACCAAGTAATAATCAATGATTTTCCTTACAATGGTTAACGAGATTCAATTACAGTTTGCAGGTCTGGTTTGTTCACAGAACATTACTTCTTGATCACAATAACGAATCTCCCAATACAATAAACTTATATTAGACATTTTCTTTTTACAGACCTGAAATTTTGGCTTGAAAATAAATCCTCAAAACTGGGACAGGAACATTTGATTCTGCTTCATAATGCTAATTTGTTGAGAACTTTATAAGGGGCCAAAAACATTAAGGTTTATTTGTTGAGAACTAGTCTGGTAGTCCTTTCATAAAACTCTCACACAAATCTCAAATCAAATCAATTGCTAATTAAATATCCTATTGATCTTTTTGTCATGAATCTCAAATGGTCCGGCTTTGCCCATGTCCAGCCAGCTTCTTCCTAACTCAAATCCCCTCGACATAATCATCCTCCTGGTCCACTTTCATCGCTCTTGGCACCTCATCTCCACGAGATGATCGACTCAACTTTGAAGTCATAGGGAAGGACAGGATGCAAGCCATATATAGCCCTAGCCAATGCCCCTGTATAGCATCAACTTATTGAGGAGCATTCAGATCATGTAATCAAATTGTGGTTCGAACCTTGTTGGTATCCTTCACATCTGTCATTTTTATTGCTCTCATAAATTAAACATGGTTCAATTGTTTCCTTGCCTGGATAAAGTAATAGGTTAAGCCAATCAACTCCAGAGCTTAATTAGCTAACTCAATCAATTGTTTCATCTCGCAGCCGCTAAGTGCGGCGAAAGCAGATCAGGAACTTCAGCTAGCGACGGGCATGGGCTGGACGCAGGCAGGCCAGCCTAGATGAGACCCAAGACAAATATAATCAATACAACTATTAACTAACAATTTGTTTGCTTTTTGATCTGTGCAACTTTTCATGAAAAGGATGAATGAAGCAGTTCTCCTATTTGTTTGGCCCGTCTTCAATAAAAAAGGAAAGAAAAAGCTAGCCTCTACAGTAATTACAAATCTAGTAGGCAAGTCAATTGTTGGACGGATTCATAGATCAGCATTCAACCAGTGACGGAGCCAACGGGGGCAACCCGGGCTCAAGCCCCCCTACGGCTCCTGGGCATGTGGAGCCGCCCCTAAGCCCCACCTTCATATTTCAAGTATAAATGAACTAGATCCTTTATTTTTCATGGTGTATTTCCTGAATTTCATCATTAATCTATGAATAAACTACATGCTTAGTGAGTTTCAGCCCCTCCTAAATTTTTTTTCTGGCTTCGTCCCCTGCATTCTACAGGTTTCCAGTGTCATCCATGTGTTTTCAGCCACCCTTCCCTAGCCAAGGTAAACAAAAACTAAAGAATCTGCTAAGCCAAGACCATTAAAATCAGTGGGGCCTGGGTTTAAATTTAGCCAATCATAATCATCACAACCCTTGTTGGTTTCTGAAGGTTTCCAGAACTGATTTAGCACACGTGTAAAACATAAGGCTTCAACAGTATTAGAACATCTCTTATGCTTGTAATGAAAACATAGTTGAGATGAATATGTGACTTCACACTCCAAGCTGCAAGTTTGGTTGACATTAAAGACCAAAAGTGGCTCATCCCGCAGGACACAAAAAGTGTCTAGATGGCAGTTAGTTGCGAACCTATACAGATGGCACATAGATGCCGATTCCCAAATACATCCAAATCAACTTAGCGTATTTAATGGACTAGAGATCAGCAGTCTTGCCATTCATTTCATCTCAGATGGGAAGCATGATCCACGGGGCTCCCTACCGATGTCAACCCCGGGATCAGCATGATTCTGCTACTCCATTCACAGTAGAAGACATGCTTGATCCATTGGCTCACAACAGATGTCAACCCCGGGAATTATAATGATCTTCAAAGAGAGTGCAAGCCACTACACTGCTGCCATTCTAGGTAAGGTCAAGCAGCCAAGCACCACCAAACAATGCAGCAAATTCACATAGCACATACTACTTGTTGCAGATCAAGTAACATCTGTGAGCATGCACATCCCTAGAATTAATAGCTAGCTGGACCATCATATCTCCAGCATATACTATTAACCAAGAAACGACCAGAGATGAAGTGAATCACCCCCAATTTGATCTATGCCAATTTAGCCATTCATAAGGATTAACGATACACTGAGTAGCTCACTCTCCCTCTCCAAATTAGCTCAAATCTCGCTGAAATTTGCAAAGCTACGCTATGGTACGACTACACGGGCCAAATTCAACCACAAACAAAGCCAAGATCCATGCTTTCCCAACGAAATGGACATAGTGCACTCCAGATCCATACCTGAAACGATCTCTTCAGCGGGGCCTCCACTGCAAAGATCCGGACCAAGAATAGCCAAGTCAGAAAGACAGAACACCGCAACAGCCGCAAAGAAGCCCCGAGAAACGGCGCGAAGCTTTGCTCCAGCAAGGAAAGCACGCACCTTGCTCCATGAGGAGGATGAGCTGCTTGACGGCGTCCTCAGAATCGGCCCCCATTGCCACGGGAAGAGGCGACCCCGAGCTCAGATTCGGCGGGCCCGGCGCGGAGCCGGAGGCGCGAAGCGAGGTAGTAGATTCAGTCGGCGATCGGAGGGAGGCCACCTGAGGTGTGTTTGTTCCCTTGTGGTGTTGCTGCCCTGCGCGCCTTTTTGCTTCCACGGCCTTCCTTCCGTTCGCTGATCGCGCAGGCAGGCCGCAGGCGTCAGTGTGGACTGGTATTATTGACTGTATGCTCGGACCTCGGCGCAGAAGGGGAAGCGCGTCAAGTCGTCACGCCGTACAAGTACAATTCACACTGCTCCACTTTTTCATGGCCGCCCGAAAATGGAAATATCTTTACTTTTTCTGGTATATGTAAAAATGATAAGGAAAACCAGTGTCACCAGGCTCCGAAGCTCTCCGCTTCTCTCCACGGAGAAGGAACACCTGCATCGCCTCCCCGGCATGGTTCTGCCCCCGCCCCGTGAAGGGCTGCGTGGAGTTCACTCGTCGGGTGCTCACTCTCGACATGAACAACAATTTTCTTCATCGGCACTTTCCTCGCCCCGGGGCCTCGGGCTTTGCCTCCCGGTGTGCGCTCTTTGCCACCAGCCGAGCATTGTGCTTGGGAATGAGGTCGTCATCGATTAGCGCCCTCGCCGAGTCGTCCTCCTCAACAACGGGTCGATGATCTTTTCAAGACTTTTTAGACGAAGAATGAGCGTCAAATTTGTGTATTTGGCTTGCTCATTGTTTTGACATATCTCTGCCGTGTGTCTAAGTTGTGTACAACCTTGGGTGATCCATCTTGTCGTTGTTGGTGTGTGACCGAAATTTATGTCAACAAATCTCCCAAGTAAAATGAGAATTAGATACAAATAATAATAATAATAATAAGATCATTTTATAATCCCCTTTCTACCTAAACTTGCTATTTAAAGATTCTCAATATACAAAATACTACCATAAAAAATGTTGTTCCAACACCTATCTCACACGTATTGGACAATCCAAATATGCCTAACTTGCGGTATCTCTGTATCTTATGTCCATTGGCCCAAGCTCGATCCCGCTATAATATTGGTATTTACATTAAATTATTTTTGTATTAGGTGGTTTGCTTTCTCTTTCGTTGTTTTTAGCGGTACATCCTTTATTAGTTGTTGGCTGTTGTTGGGACTGCCCGTGGTCTCAACCCCTCTTTCATTTAGGACATGTTTTGTGGAGCTTTTGTGCAAGGTTCCTGCTACACCTCGTATTGTGTATCAACATTGTTTATAGGAGTTGTTTTTATCTCCCACAAAAACAAATATCGAGCAAAGAGAAACCACAATTTTAGCTCCTTCAACTCCTTCGGTTCTATAGTGTGGAACCAGAGACCAAAAAAAAGAGTCTAGCCAAATGAAGCCTTAGTCTTAGCAACCAACCAATAATTCCGGTTAGTTGGAAAGGTATGGTGAAGGTTGGAGCTACTCTTAGTTCTATTCTTTATCCTTTTTCATATTGTCTTTTTGTCTAATAAAATCATGGCAAATCTCTTAATACTTCTTTTAAAAAAATTCTCCATATATTTTGTGAGTGTGTTTCTGTCCCATTTATAATGTACAACATATTCACCAAAATACTTTGAATATGTATATTTCCCTGGCAAATTGTCCCTGTAAGATTAGGTTGGCCAGAAGTCTTTCAGTTCGTATCATTTTCAGCTACTAGCATATTCTATGAAATATTCCCATCCCAATGTTGTGGAGCCGGTTCAAGAGCGACCGTGAGGAATAAAAGATGACGTTGGCTTGTTGCTTGCAAGTTCCACATTGAAAAAACAAACGCCAAAATTCAGGCCCCGCCGATAAATTTTGGGCATGTTCCAAGCTCTAAAGTAGACTTTACTGGCCTTGAAAATAGAATAATATAATAAAATATAAATTCTCCTATAATAAACTAACCTATAAAGTCCAATAATTAACATTTTTTTTTCAAATTATAATACAAACCTATTAGTAAATTACCTACATATCTTATGAATTACTCCCTCCGTCTCTTTATGTGTGTCGCCTCGGAAGCGTGTTTATGAGGGAAACACGGTTTTCTGCAGACAAACATTTAGGGACGGAGGGAGTAGGCTTTTTGGTCACTATAGGTGCTGGCCGTTATATAGTGACTTCATGAACGAATATCCTACATTGAGATTAATTTAAGGGTTTCTTTTTTTTTTTTGACAAGAATTTAAGGGTTTCTTTGGTTGGACTTTCCAATCCTGATGGTGGAGTCCACGTCCACGCCTCTTTTCCACATCATTGACAGTCAATATGTTATTATCATTGACAGTCAATATGTTATTGTTAGACACCAGATTCTTTGTATACTATGGCTGTTGGGCAAAAGACGATGTGTGTGAAATTGTTAACATGTCTGCGTCCACGGATCTTGAGCCATCATTCTCTGAAATAAGTATAGATGAGAGCGATGGAAATGAAGAAAAAAAAGGGTGCAATATAATATATAATAATATCAATAAGCACCAAACAAGTATTCTAAGAATGACGGAAGCACGCATGTTTCAATAGCATAGACTTGCAATTTTGCTCGGGTCAATGGCACAAGTTCACATGAACCACTCCCTCTGTCGTCCCTAAATATAGAAATAACTTTCGTTAAATATATATTAAAATATTAACAATTATGGTATATAATTAATATCATTAAAAGATCTTTAAATATAGCTTTTAATAAATTTATTTATTTAGATATACAAATGGTATACCTACAAATCAAGTCAAACTTATGACACACACCGACGATGACAATTATTTAGGGACAGGTGGAGTATGTGTACCCTCAATGAAAGCATATTTTCAATAGTAAACAAGACCACATGGAAGTATAGTAACAAGTTCATATATTCACAACTTTTTTAATTTTGACAAGTTCACATCACATGGAAGTACAAACAGTGTTCCTGATCGGCTGATCCGACCTAAGCCTGTCCAGAAGTTCCCGTGAAATAGTATAGCCCACTCCGGCCCAGTGGCCCAAAGAAACACGGCCCATCACGTTTCCCAAAAAAAAAAAATTGCGGGCCCAAAAGATGTCACCGTGTTCAGTTCGTAGAAGGCGGCATCGCGAGTTCCGCAGTCAGCAGATAAGCCCGCAAGTCTATTTTACGTAACCTGCGCGATTCTCTACTTGCGACGGAAGCAAAAACCTGCGCGAGAGAGAGAGAGAGAGAGGTTGCGGGACGACGAGATGGCCGACGGGGAGGACGCCGCCGCCACGCGCCGCCGGGCCGCCATCACCGACTACCGCAAGAAGCTGCTCAACTGCAGAGAGCTCGAGTCGCGCGTCGGCACCGGTGAGTCGTCCCCTCCTGCCCTCACCCACCTCTCTCGACTCTAGTCTCCCTAGGGTTTGGAGTAGTCGATTCTCGTGTCTCACTAGGGGGTTCGTGGCTGTGTGCGCGGGATCTAGCTGGGGTTTGGATGTAGAGTAGTTTCTGTGTAGATTCGCCGGCCGTGGCGCGGCGTACGCGGTGATTTCGAGGCTCTAGTAGGATGGTGATGAGTTTGCTTAGCGGCTCCTTCGGTGCTAGATCGGGACCTGTGGCTTTGGGTCTTGACAGCTGTTGATTCAGTAGATTTGGCGTTGGGACGCTGAATCTGGTGGTCTGGGGACTGGTTGTTCTATGTGGATCTGAAGCTGTGCAAGTACGTGACGACTTAGTGTTTAGTCTGGTTAATCTTGGTAGCTGTTATGGTGATAATTGGCCCCAGTATTTCCCTCTCATCCAGGTTGAACTGCCTATTATTTGTTGATCGCTCAGTAACTTGCCTTGTTTGGTCGTTCAGCCTTTCGCAGTTAAACCAGTTAAACAAATAAATACTTGTTGGGGGTATCAATTAAACAACGGCAATTCTTCATTTTCTATTTGAACTGCAAAGTTCAATTTTCTTAGAGGTTATTGTGCGTGGACCCTCTACATTTTATTTGGATTCATTCCAGTCTTGAGGGGTATGAAATTCCATGGCAGAAGTAGTGTGTAGCTTGAGCTTGGTTACAGCTACCGCAATCCAACAGTTGTCCCACTTCTCAGCATGCTAAACTGCATGATGGCTATTAAAGAAAATCGTATGGTGCAAAAGCTCCTAACTCTGTTCTCTATATCTGATTATTGTTAATGTGTTTTGTTGAGAGCTAGGGATTAATATATTGTGTACCAAGAGTTATCTGGTTATATTTAATAAATCCTTGTAACCTTGTATTGCCCCAGTTCCCCGGTTTAATTTTTTTTCCCCATGGCAAGCTTTGGTTTCTTCTCTGTTATTGTTTCTACAAGCCTACTGTACTCTATTACTATTATTTTTCATCATTTATAAATGTGATGCACAGCCAAAACTCTCAGAATTGGTGCACCACGATAGCTTTTGTTCTTAAGGCTTGATTTAAGGATGTTTTCTTGTTTTCTGATTCTGAATATCTTGTTCCAATTTAACTAGTATGATTTGCTTGTCCCCTTGCATGCAGTGAGAGAGAGCCTTAAAAATGCAAAGAAGGATTTTACCAAGACTGAAGACGACTTGAAGTCTCTGCAGAGCGTGGGGCAAATAATTGGAGAGGTTCTCCGACCTCTTGACAATGAACGCTGTAAGTCCGGTGCATTTCCTGTGTCTTTGGATATGTATTCATGTACCCAATTCACAGGATTGAGAGTCAATTCTTTTCCCTCACTATAAAGGAACACATATCTGTTTTGGCTGTTCCTTTTCTCCTTGGTAGCGAGAAATGAGAATACTGCTCTTAATCTGTAGTCACCAACTGACCATTTTCGTTAGCATGTCTACATGAAGTATCACTTTTAGTTTCTGTTTTATATTTACCAATGGTATAAAGCTGAACACTGAGACACCTCTCTCTTCAGTTATTGTGAAAGCCAGCAGTGGTCCCCGATACGTGGTTGGTTGCCGAAGTAAAGTGGACAAGGAGAAGTTGACGTCTGGAACTCGTGTTGTACTTGACATGACGACCTTGACAATAATGCGCACTCTTCCACGGGAGGTATGTTTGTTTATCAATTACTTTATGTGTTTTTCTTCATCTATCAGTTTTTTCTGTTGAAGAACAAATGTTTTCAATGGAAAATGTATCTTGATGATGTGGAATCCTTCAGGTGGATCCTGTGGTATATAACATGCTTCATGAAGATCCAGGAAATGTCAGTTACTCCGCTGTAGGCGGTTTGTCTGATCAGATTAGAGAGCTCAGGGAGTCCATTGAGTTACCTCTTATGAACCCTGAACTCTTTCTTCGGGTGGGAATTAAGCCTCCTAAGGTGAGCACAAATAATCCCAATTGTGCTTATGTGGTGAAAGCCCAATGTTTTGACTGGATATCAATGTGCTTGCTTGTTTTACGTATTCAGGGTGTTCTACTCTACGGTCCTCCAGGAACTGGGAAGACCCTATTGGCAAGGGCTATTGCAAGTAACATCGATGCCAACTTTTTGAAGGTGTCTGGCTTTTCACTTCATTGATGGCATTCAGTATTTCTTACACTTCAAATATGTTGCTTACATAAATGTCTAAAAACAGATTGTTTCAAGTGCTATTATTGACAAATACATTGGAGAAAGTGCTCGTTTGATTAGAGAAATGTTTAATTATGCACGGGATCACCAAGTAAGTATCAGAGTCTTGATGTCACTCTCTATTAATTCCTGCAAACCTAATGGTTCTCAACTGATCTTTCACACTACTATGATATATTGATATATTCCCTAAAGCTGTGCATCTGAAGTAGCTATGCAAGCCAGTACTACAATAGTTGTATACAATACTACAACTACAATAGTTTAGTGATGAACATATTGTGTCATTAAAATATTTCCCACCAATTCAATAAAGAAGATGTGCTTTATTACTAATAAAACTGATCCTTACTAAACGTGTGGATCTCGTTGCATGAGAAGAAGTACTTTCCAAACTATCATCTTTGCATGAGGAAAATCACTCAGATCAATTACTTATTTGAATTCCTGTTGGCACACTACCAAATCAATAATGCACTTCCCTTACCTGACTTGCATCATTGTTCATTTTTGTTCCATCACTCATGATATTTGTTCTTTTCATGTCAAATTGTTCTTATCTAGCCGTGCATCATCTTCATGGATGAAATTGATGCCATTGGTGGGCTTAAGATTTAGTGAGGGAACTAGTGCTGATCGTGAGATCCAGCGGACATTGATGGAGCTCCTTAACCAATTAGACGGATTTGATGAGCTAGGAAAGGTAAATTTGTTGTTTAGATAGCTCATATTTTTCTAGGTACAACGATAATGCTATCTGTAAATGGAAGTTGATCTAACCAAATTTATTCACTCCACCTGGAAGATCATTACCATGTGGTTTACTGTCGTAACTTCTCAATTTTGCAAGCTCCATTTGATAGTATTGTTGAGCAAGTGCATGTTTACTGTTAGATGTAATATAATGAAACTTTATTTGAATAATTGGAATAGATGCCTGAAGATATATTACCTTTATGCTACTTTATCATTCACTCTGATTTTTGGGGTTTTAGAACTGAGGCAGGTTTATAACTGTTTAAAGTGTTATTTTTGCTGTGCTCTCCCAATCATGTAATTGGTGTATAATTTTCACGAAATATCTGTCAACACCAACGTTCTAGTTTTTCTAGAGTAGACATGTATAAGGTTAGCAATTTGTATGCTTGGTAGGCTCTACATGGTTAGCTAAATAGGCACAATCAAGGTTACTAGTAATGTGATGCCACTTTTCAGAATTCTAGCTTCAATATTGATGATTTTTCCACTTGCTTGGCATAACACTCATGTCACTCTATTTACCTTGCATTTCTATGATTGTTACATAGAGCAGCTTGTGTTTTGTTTCTATTGTGAATTCAGTTTGACAAGGATAGTTTGGCTTGAACAGGTAAAGATGATCATGGCCACAAATCGACCTGATGTTCTGGACCCTGCGCTCCTGCGTCCTGGACGTTTAGACAGGAAGATTGAAATTCCTCTACCCAACGAGCAATCAAGAATGGAAGTTCTGAAAATCCATGCAGCCGGTATCGCCAAGCATGGGGAAATTGATTATGAAGCAGTTGTGAAACTAGCTGAAGTGAGTTAATTGTATTTGATATCTAACCTCTAATCCCATTGTATAGTTTCACCTTACTCTCCTGGTTTTAGGGTTTCAATGGGGCTGATCTTCGGAATGTGTGCACCGAAGCTGGTATGGCTGCAATTCGTGCAGAGAGAGATTATGTAGTCCACGAAGACTTCATGAAGGTGCATTATCTTACACTCAAAATCTTGTATACCTTTGCATAGTAGTGGACACGTTGACACTCAAAATCCCTAACTTTCATTTCAGGCTGTGCGGAAGCTAAATGATGCAAAAAAGCTGGAATCGAGTGCACATTACAGTGCAGATTTTGGCAAAGAGTAATAATGTATGATGCTGATGAAACGGACAAATGCATATGCCGTGTATCATCAGGGAGCTCAGTCAGATGCGAAGCAAAAGGGCAAAGCAACCAGCTATTTATGTTCAGGCTCCAGGCAGCTCCTCTTTTCCAGATATTCACAATTTTAGCAAGGAGGATTGTCAAGCTGACCAGTGGGAGAAACAATTCGAGAATTTAGTAGTTTTGCATCAGATGCTCTTTGCTTCTGTAAATCGTACGTTATCTGCTTCCGTGTGTGTTAGTCTGGTAATACTCTGGTCCGACCAGTTCTGTTTCCTTGTAGTACTTTTGATGACCAGTTCTGTTTCCTTGTACTTTTGACAATGCGCTCGACTGCGTGGTGACAGAGGAGAAAAGAACAAGTTGTTCACCCTGAACTACGATTTGCCATCATTTGAACTTTTCACTTCAGTTACAACGAAAACTATACTCAGTATTTCGCCTTAATGGCCCTTGTCATCCGGTGCCAAACAAATGGTACAAAATTTTCACACAGGGCTTTAACTACGGCAGCGATTTCGCACAAGCCTCACGGTCGCCCCCATGAAGAGGAGCACCTGCAGAGCGGTAGGAAAATCACAGCGGAGCACAGCTCATAGTCAGGAGAAGTGCTGTCTGGATTAATCTCGTTTATATCCAGTTTATTATTTAGAGGAATATTCAGTTTTTTTATATATAAACCTGAGGCGTCCCAAGCCTATCGGAAGAGGCTCCACGTGTTAGGCTGGAACCACCTCTCTTCCCTCGGATCCAACGGCCCGCGAAATGCCTCCTCCCACGCGCACGAATCATGAGGTGAGAAATGCGGCACGGGATAAACACGTCCCGAATTCAAACGGCCGCGGGCATTCCCCGTCTCGCCTCATCCAATTCCCCAATTCCACGGAGGTCGCGGACCCGCCATTGCTGCTCGACCTCTCTCCTCCTCGTCGCACCGTCGCAGCGCTCGTCCGTCTGTCCCCGAGGAGGCCCCGGATGGCGCGGCCATCGGGCGCGCCGGGTGCTGGTCCACCGGAGCCCGGGCACCACGACGCGCCGATGCTGCTGCGCGTGCACGTGATCGAGGCGCGGGGCCTGCCGGCCATCTACCTCAACGGCACCAGCGACCCCTACGTGCGGCTGCAGCTGGGGCGGCGGCGCCCGCGGGCGACCACGGTGGTGAAGCGCAGCCTCAGCCCCTTGTGGGACGAGGAGTTCGGGTTCCTCGTCGGCGACGTCGCCGAGGAGCTCGTCATCTCCGTGCTCAACGAGGACCGCTTCTTCGGCGCCGAGTTCCTGGGACGGGTCAGGCTGCCCCTCACCGCCATCATGGAGACGGACGACCTCTCGCTCGGCACCAGGTGGTACCAGCTCCAGTCCAGGAGCGGCGGCGCCGCCAAGTTCAGGAAGAAAAGGCGCGGTACTCCCTGCCTGCTTGCTTCCGATTTTTTCCCCTCTTGCATGTCATGGAACGAAATCAATGCTTCGTCGGTGATCATATGGTTCAAAGCAGTCGAAACAGATAGCAAGGAGATGTGGGTAGGGGAATGGATGCTTGCTCTACACATGGATTCCACCTCATGATAGTCGTTCTACCTGTTCAGGGAAATAAAATCATATAGCCTTGATCCTGTTGTTCGTAGTTAAGATTTGCTACTTCCTACAGCAATGCGCCAATGCCTCTTTAATTGAGTGATTTTCGATATCATAAGTCTTTTGTTCCCAATCCTTAACAGTTTCTTATATCCCCATTCTGATGAATGCTTTACTGCTGAGAAGATAATTTCAAATTTCCGCAGAGTAAAATACTGCGATGACTGAAGCTAGCGTTATTCACTGTTCAACCATATTTCGTTGCAGGTGAAATTTGCCTGAGAGTATACTTATCGGTTAGGGCCACCCTTTGTGATGACGAAGCTCCACCGCAACTTATTGATGATATATCATGCAGCTCACACAGGTCAATTGAAACTAATGACTCCTCATTGTCAGCTACTGCTAGTAGCCTGGATATGTCAGCCTGTACCAGCATTGATAGGGCATCCCTCAAAAGTTTGGATGGCTTCCCCCAGAACATAATGGAGGTTCGAGGCCTTAGAAGCACAGGGCCACCATCTTGTGTCAGCACAGAGCAATCCATTCTTCTGGAGCCTGAAGAAGACGATAGTAGTGCCATCGCTGATACATCATCAGTAGTGGAGGTCATGTCTCGATACTTCCGGAAAACTGCTGACGCTACACATTCTGTAGCATCAGATCCTGTATCCACAGACCAATTTCGAAACACACAAATGAATTCTGAGTGTCGTGAAAATGGCGAGGGTTGCACACTGCCTGAGGTCAGTCTTGATGAGCTACTGAAAAATATGGAGTCTAAAGACCAAGCTTGTGAAATGCCGGCAAACTTGCCTGGTGGTGTACTAGTGGACCAATCTTACATTATTGCACCAGCTGAACTGAATTCATTCTTGTTTTCTGGAACTTCAGATTTCTGGCCAGAAGTTTCTGAACTTCAAGGAACAAGTGGATTTCAAATTGATCCCTGGAAGCATGACAATAACGAGAATTGTTTAAAACGAACGATAACTTATACAAAAGCTGCTAGCAAATTAGTTAAATCTGTTAAAGCCACAGAAGAGCAGAAATACTTGAAGGCAACTGGAAGTTCTTTTGCTGTTCTGTCTAGTGTCAGCACTCCTGATGTTCCCTGTGGTAATTGTTTCAAGGTGGAGATATTGTACCGTATCATATCTGGTTCCCAGTTGCCATCAGAAGAACAGACCACACAACTTATTGTAAGTTGGCGTCTGAACTTTGTTCAGAGTACGATGCTGAAAGGAATGATAGAGAATGGAGCGAAACAAGGCCTTGCAGAGGGTTATTCACATTTCTCTGAAGTACTGTCCCGGAAAATTAAAGTAGCTGAGCTTGACGATGCTAATTCCAAAGATAAGATTTTAGCATCACTCCAGACCCAGAAAGAATCAAACTGGAAGCTAGTTGCCCGCTTCCTTGGAAGCTTTGCATTCATATGCTCTCTCAGTACAGCACTGTATATCATTACACATGTTCATCTAGCCAAGCCTGCAATGGTGCATGGGGGTCTTGAATATTTTGGTATTGATCTTCCAGATTCAATTGGAGAGATTGTATTTTGTCTTATTTTGGTCATCCAGGGGCACAATATCATCAAAGTAGGGCGACGTTTTCTGCAAGCCTGGAAACAACGTGGTAAGACAGTAATCCAAGATGAAGCAAATATTTTCTTTTCAGTGCTCTCCTCTATCTAGTCCTTTGTAAGATTGCCTTAGTCCTCTAAATGACTTTACTAGTAAAATTATTCATCTTTAAAGCTAGCATTATTCATTTTCACTGGAACCTGCATAACTATCCATTCCTTACGGACAGGCATTTAATTTGTGTTTTTCTTGTCTCAACATTAGGTAGTGATCATGGGGTCAAAGCTCATGGAGATGGTTGGTTGTTGACTATTGCACTTATTGAGGGAAGCAGTGTAGTAAGTGCAGGTACACCTGGTTGTCCTGATCCTTACGTAGTTTTTACCTGCAATGGAAAGAGGAAAACCAGCTCAGTCAAATACCAGACTTCTGAACCAAAATGGAATGGTAAGCGCTGCTTCTACATTATAAGTTTATTGGAATATGACCCCCTGAGGTATGTACAGTGGTCTACATAACCCCCTGAAGTGCTGCTTCTACATTATAAGTTTATTGGAATATGACCCCCTGAGGTATGTACAGTACATAACCCCTGACCTATAAAACCAGTCATCATGCACCCTAAACTTTGGAACAACACCACCCCCCCCCCAACACACACACACACACAGGTGGTATTGGAAGGTCTCCATTGGAGAGGTTGTTTGAAGCTCTAGGCTACGGTGAGCTGGGCAGCCTCGTCCGCATCCCCACCCGTGTGTGGAGCAGAGAATACTGTGCAGGCTGACAGGTCGGCTTAGAAGCCATGTCATCGAATCCAGGCGTGGGTTGCCAGATCACCAAAACCACTCTCCAATACCACCCTAGGGTTTTTTTTGCCCGGTTTCCCAAAGTTCAGTGTGTACAATATCCTTTTTTGAGAATAGTGTGTACAATATCTGGTTTCATAGCACTCAGGGGGTTGTGTAGACCACCGTGTGTAATCAGGGGGTTATATGGACTTTTTCCTAAGTTTATTTCATCCCACAAGTTAAAATGGAGAGCTGGAAATGGCATGCTGGAAACACTTTAATCCTCTTGACCTCTGAGATTTGCCTGATTCTTTGAATTTTTTTAACTCTATACAGAAATATTTGAATTTGACGCCATGGACGACCCACCAGCAAGATTGGACGTGGCTGTGCATGATTCAGATGGGCCAAGCAATGAAACTCCTATTGGTCAAACAGAAGTCAACTTTGTGAAAAACAATTTGTCAGATTTGGGTGACTTGTGGCTTCCTCTTGATGGACGGTTTCCCCAAGGGCATCAGCCCAAATTGCATCTGCGGATCTTTTTGAACAATTCGAGAGGGACTGAAGTTGTTATGAATTATCTGGAAAAAAAATGGGGAAAGAAGTTGGCAAGAAGGTACCAGTTGTCCAAATTTTGATCTGGGGAAAAGTTCTCTGAATTTATTTTAATGCCTGCACAATGCATTCTTTTACTGAACTTGCATAACTGAATGTTCAGATGCAACTGCGCTCATCTCAGACAAATTCTGCATTCCGTAAACTCTTCAGCCTTCCTCCTGAAGAATTTCTCATTGACGATTTCACCTGCCATCTAAAACGGAAAATGCCACTTCAGGTAATCAGGCTTCACTACATGTTCTAACTGAATGTCTTAACTTGTCATTCATTCATTCGGTACTACTGAACCTTTACTCAGAATAGTTAATAGTATTTATGTTCCTTTATTTTCATCGTCCAATAAACAATGCCATACCTGATACCTTGCATATGTGGAATAAACCAATGTAGATCATGCATATGAAGTTCCCTTTTTTTTTGTCTCATTGGAACCTTATTTCATTAAAAATTAAAAGAAAAAACAACATAAGAGTTGTGCTCTGTTTAATCATGGTTCATGGTAAATTGATGTCATTGCTGAACACCTTTGAATTTGATGATATGTTGCACAAACACTTTTGATGATGTATTGCACACTGGTACTCGTCACAATTTGTTATCTTATTTGGTCAGACTAATCAAGAACTGATGGAGTTATCATTTTTCATAGGGGCGCCTCTTTCTTTCCCCAAGAATAACTGGATTCTATTCCAATATATTTGGCCGGAAAACCAAGTTTTTCTTCCTTTGGGAAGATATCGATGATATCCAGGTTGTTCCGCCGAAAACTAGCAACAGTCGGCAGTCCATCATTGATGATCATCCTTTGCAAGGACAGAGGTCTTGAAGCCAGGCATGGCGCCAAAGCACTGGATCCTCAAGGGAGACTGAAGTTCCATTTTCAGACATTTGTTTCATTCAATGATGCTCACAGGTATGAGGTATCATTCTTTTACCCCCTTTCTTTTCATTCCATGCTGATCTGAAGATTTCAAAGAGATATGAAATCCTACTGTACATTTGCTTAAGATTATTACAGGTTAAAGTTTTAAAGATATGCTTTATGGATCATTGTATCACACCAATAGATAAGGATTGCCATTAATGCTTTATGGAAATTTTGTTTCCTGAGACCCTGAGTCCTGGCAGAATATCTTCAACAAGACATAAATAAAAACATAGCAGGAAAGAAAAGAGGATATCTTGAATTTCTTCATCATTCAATATAGGGTATTTAAGGTAATAACTGGTGTTTGCTTACCGTAGTATGATGGCCTACAACCCCTGCCTTTCTCTATAACTGGTAATAACTGGTCTTTCTGATGCATTTCTTGAAAATAGTCTCCTCTCTAAATATAATAGTTTTCTGTGGATGTCATCCTATCTAAAAGAAGTCATGAAATAGGTTACATCATGTATAAAATAATAGTTATAATAGTTTTAAAAGGAAACTAAAATTTCTTCAGGTGTGTACTTAAATATAATTTCTTCCTATGTTCCAAATTATAAGACACTTTGCTTTTCTAGATACATTGCTTTTGTTATGTATCCTAGACATGGTGTATATCTAAATGCAAAGCAAAAGCTATGAATCTAGAAAAGCTAAAAGCTTCTTATAATTTGGAATGGAGAGAGTACATATCCAACGTCCAACCCAGGACCTGGCTTTTCATTGGTGACAAGCAACTAAGTTGATTTCCCAGACTGGACCCAGCGAATAGAAATTTGAAGCAATTTTCAGGTAGCCAGATTGGTTACAATTTGTCTCAATGTTCATGCTAGAAACTGAATTGGTGAACTGAGAAATCTATTCCCATTACATTAACAGAAAGCAATGTGGGTAGGGTCTTTGGGTTTAAAGGGCAGGATCATTCTAGAGTGATGAGAAACAACCATGCTCTAACCAGGGTTTCTTTCAGATCTGTAAGCTTGGGGTTTTTCTTGGTCCCTTGAAGGCATTCGAAGTTACATCAAACTTTTCAGGAATTTCAAATTTCCACGGTTATAGTCGTTACATTGAGTGCCCAGGGAAGAATCCCTGCACCATTACCGGTCCAAGCTACGAACTCCATAGTCGCTGACCGGCTACCTTGGGCATCAATGTCCTGACAACCGCTAAATTATCTTAATAATATAACACAAAATATTATGACTATGCTATTTTTTGTTCCAGAAACTTTGGGTAGGATGACTTGATTTTGTTTGTTCAATTGTGTATATGAACGTTCATATAGTTTAGAGAGAAGTATTTGTGCCTGTGGAGCTTGTTTCAAAATAGGCTTACTTAAAAATTCAAATGAGGGCTGAGGAGGGGAAGAATCCAGGGAAGAATTCAAATAAGATTAAGACAGAATAGGTAGATTAGGGAATTTGGTGTGTTATTTCTTATTAATCCAAATGAGGGCTGAGGAGGGGCACCGCCTGCGAAAGAGGCTCGCATGGGAAGAGAGACGCGCTGGGAAGATGGCTAGGGCCGATGGCGTGTAGGAGGAAGACTGGTCAGGGCAGCGCCATGGACGACCTTCGAGCGAGTAGAGAGAGCCATATATGGGAGGGAAAAATAACTGCCTCCATTTGTTGGGCCAACAAATGTAGGTAGTGGGAAGGAAACTTTATTGGGCCAACAAAAGTATGTAGAGTAGGTAACCTGTCAGACATGTTTTTTGTCCTCCACTAACTAAATACTAAGATTTGTTGGCCCAACAAATGTAGGTAGTGGGAAGGAAAATTCTAGTCTAGAGATAATATGGAATATATAGGCACTTGGCCTGCTAAATAAAATGAAATAAACTCCATGAATCCCCTAATTCTTGCCCTCTTTAATCCTCTTAACTTCTGCCTTCATGCTGATCCTGGGATGGTGCTGCTGCTGGCGCCATCTCGGGAGTAATAATGGTGGCCCAACATGACAGTGGTAGCTTGTTATATATTGTTTGGTCCCATTCTTCCATTGTTATTGCAATACTATAAGCTTGTCTTGTCAAATAGTTATGTTAATGTATCAAACAATTTTTTGACAGAATTATTATGGCAATTTGGAAAATGCGGTCACCAAGTCTGGAACAAAAAGGTGAGACGATCGATAAAGAACCTGAACTGAAAGAGAACCCGTATGAAGAAGGTTCTCTATTTGCCAACGAAGATGTAAAAATGTCAGAAGTCTATTCGGCAGTTCTTTCTGTCGACGTGAGTTTTGTGCCTTTCCAATGAACACACGTCTGAAACCTTATAAATGCAGTCGCGAATGCTTCTGCTGAAATCTCGTCGAATTCTGTATTTGCAGGTCAGTGCCTTAATGGAGATGTTCTCTGGAGGTCCACTGGAACACAAAGTGATGGAGAAAGCCGGTTGTGTTGACTACTCAGCTTCAGAATGGGAGCTACTAAACCGTAATGTATACCAATGTCGCATAAGCTTTCGGTTTGACAAAAGCTTGTCAAGATATGGAGGGGAAGCAACGACCACTCAGCAAAAGTATAACTTACCGAACCAAAATGACTGGATTGTCGAGGAGGTGATGACCCTCCAAGGTGTCCAGAATGAAGACTACTCCAGTGTAAGATCATGAAAGCAGAGCTCGATGAAAGCACTCTGATGTTTTACTCAAATTGTCAGGTAACAGTTGGTGCTTGCTGAAATTGCAGATCCAATTGAAGTACCACATGACTAGCACGCCCTTGAGACCAGACAGCTGCAGCATCAAGGTGTTGTTAGGGATTGCCTGGTTGAAGGGCACTAAGCATCAAAAAAGAAGGCTGCAAAGAATGTCATGACGAATTCCACCAACAGGCTGAGGGAGATCTTTACAGAAGTCGAGAAGGAGGTCACATCAAGGAAAGGTAACCCTTTTGAAAACCAACTGATTCCTCATACCAGTAAATAAATTGCTGAAGCAACCCTGGTTCAAGAAACAAACGATAAATGCTTAGAGGAACTTTATCTTACCCAAGTAATGCAATTTAATGTCTCTGATCTGGAAGAACACTAATAATGACTTGTATTTGTGAAATGCAATTCCAGGTTCAAGTTAACTGCGTAAGGTGAACATGGATTGACTCCGGTAGATTAAAGATGATGATAGCGATTATCAGCTGTTGACATGATCAGCAATAGCCCGTTAGCATCACAGTTTGTTTCACCTCTTACCGTTGCTGCTGGTGGCCAACTTTTGCATAGATGGCTAGCCAATATAAAGAGTTTTTGCACAGATAGCCCTAGATATGTCCTCACACTTAATTAGTTCAGTGTTAGTTCAAGTAGAGTTGTGTATATACAATAAAAATTTATCACAAGATCGAAGGAGCTAATATGAAAGAATCCATATTTCATGTCACAGCCTATTCAGATAATAATTGTACACGTTCATGTTAAATTGGATAAGAACCAAACTTGTATCTTTGAATAACAAAAAGCAGCACAAAGCTACAAGTTATTGATTCACACGACAGCTAGCTGCTAACAGAAGGTATGGAAATATGGTGGATCAAACATAAAAAAAGCGTCAAAGAAATTAAAAAGGCGCAACTTACTGTGACAAAGAAATTTAAAAAGTTTAAATTATTTCTTTGGAGAATAGTGCATACAGTTCAGCAAAGAAGTTTCTAACATACAAACTTCTGATCTCAGCTCAAAGCACTATTACAACATCAAAACGACAAATTCAGAATGTCATTCAAAATATGGCCATCAAAAACTGAATTAGGCCACGTATCAGCCATCTGCCAATGCTGCTGGAATGGGCTCTTCCATCTTAATCCTACTGAAAATATCACGAACATCAGCATGGTTTTGGATGCTAGCAGGAGACTGGGAGAGCAGCTGCTGTGCAACTTCATGCCTATCTTCTTTCAACAAAGCTTGAAACAAGCGTACATAAACTGTTCTTGACGGCAGCCCTTTTGATGATGTTGCATTCAGCAGGCCCAGGCCACCATCCACTGCCCCAGACTTCGAAATATGTGTGATACAAGGATCAATAAATGGTGGATAGCCGTGACTTTTCATCAAACCTAGCACTTCAAATGCTTGTTTAAGATGCCCTTGGCGTGTCAACTTGTGGATCAAATACTTGTAGGTTGTTTGCCAAGGAACTAGAGTCTTTTCAGACACCAGGTTCTTCAGAACTTTGAATGCTTCCTTTGCCCCTTTCTTCTTACATAATCCAGATACCAGCGCCTCAAGTGCAGAAGCCACATTCTCGTTGTCGTTGCCGCTTCTTTCCAGCATTTCATAGAAACATGACACTGCTGTGTCAACATTTTCACCAAGAGAATACTTCTGAACTAAAGAAGACCATACTTTTGAAGCCAACTTATGCCCTGACTGCTCCACATCAACTAAATACTTGTGTGCTTCTTCAAGATTGCCAGCATCACACATTGCAAGAATAGCTTTCTCATGGTCGATACTGTCTGGTGCAAAGCCACCTTCCTTCATTGCCATGAGCACTCTACCGCTCTCCCCAAGCCTCGCCACACTCCTCAATGACTTGAGAACAGAATCAAAGGCAAAGGCTTTGACCTCATTGCCCGCATGTTGATAGTACCTCACGACCCTTGTTACCAACTTAAGATCCAAATCACCAGTTACCACAACCTTCTTGAGCAAGATGACAAAATCCTGTTTTGAAAGCTGCTCTGGCCTGCTTGCCATGAATCGGAACAGGTCCACTGCATCTTCAACCATCTTCCTCTTGAGGAACCTGTCGGTGACGGTAACATACACATCCCGATCCATCTCAAGCCCCTTACCCCTCAACTTCCGCAAGACCTCACGGAACTCCTCGATGCAGTCCTCACGGCCGAGAACCTTTGCCATTGCATTGTAAACCTTGCCCCAGCCAATTCCAGACCCAGCCGACTGCTCCACCCACTGGAAGAACACCATCGCATGACGCGGGCAATGCCCGACTTTCTCCACCACCAATGCCACCAACTCATCAGTCGCCTCAACCCCCGATTCACTCAGCATGGCCAGCTTTGAGGGTCATCCTTGTCCGGCGCCCGGAGAATTTTGCATACCTCGGCTGCCGCCGCGTTCCTGCGGTGCGCAGCGAAGGCGTCCTGGAGAAGCTCGGCGTCCCTGGCCATGTCCTTGGCCCGGAAGCTCTCGGAGGCGGCACGGAAGGCGGGCTTGGAGATTCCGTAGCCCTTGGACCGCATGGAGGTGACGAGGGACCAGAAGCGCTCGGCGTCGCCGTGCGCGGCGGCGAGCTGGAGCATGGAGTTGAAGGACCGGGAGTTGAGGGCGGCCTTGGCGGCGGGGTCGGAGGCGGCCCAGGAGAAGAACCGCGAGGCCGCGGGGTAGTTTCCCGAGAGCCCCGGGTCGAGGAGGAGCGCGGGGACGGTGTCCGGGTGGGAGAGGTCGACGCCGGCGGACTGGATCGCGGCGGCCGGGTCAGCGGGCGGGGTGGGGTCGGAGAATAGGGCGGCGATGGTGGATGATGAGGAGGAGGAAGAGGCGGAGAAGAGGCGGCCGAGGTGGCAGGGTACGGAGGCGGTGAAGCGGCCGCCGCCGGAGGTGAGGACGGCGCGGAGCATGGTGGCGGCGGCGGAGAGGAGAAGGGAGGAGGGTCGAGGAGGGGTTTGGAAATGGGTTTGTGGCTTTAGCCGTTTGCTTAGCGTTGGTTGTCCGCTCGGCCCGATAGTGGTTTCTGGTTTGGGCATGTGGCCTATGCGGAAAGGGAAGGGGAAAAAGTCCAGTACCTCGACTTTCGTCTCAACTTTTGGGCCCCTAAGCTTTAAAGCGGACAAAATAAGCCCTCAACTTTTGAAACCGTGCGATTTCGTCCATCGACAGGTTTTTCGATGGTTTTTCTACTGATATCTCTGGTTTCTTCAGTAACTGCGGTTTTGCTTTTTCTCTTTCGATTTATTTCGGTTGAAATCTTTGAAAAATCATAACTCTTCAATACGACATTGGATAAAGATGATTTTTATATGAAAATTATAGCTCTCGACGAGATCTCTACAACTTTCTAGTTTTGAGTTTTTCATTTGACAATATTAAGGTGCTCAAAAAAATTATATAAAAGTAGAAAGCGTATAATAATCGCATCTTTCTGCTCGTCGCATTAGAAAATTAATATATTTTTTTATTTGTTGTCAAATGAAGACACTTTGTATACCAAAAATTTAGCACTCTAAAAGATCTAGATTCTTGTAGTTTTGAGTTTTTATTCTTGAAGTTGTTAAGATGTCGATAAAACAACATATTATGCACTTGTGAAAGACGCCGAGGCTTTATATTGTTTTATCAACATCTTAACAACTTCAAATGTAAAAACTTAAAACTACAAGAATCTAGATCTTTTAGAGTGCTAAATTTTTGGTATACAAAGTGTCTTCATTTGACAACAAATAAAAAATATATTAATTTTCTAATGCTTTCGAAAGGTATAATGCTGATTATTATGGTGTTTGACTTTTTATAATTTTTGAGCACCTTAATTTTGTCAAAAGAAAAAACTCAAAACTAGAAAGTTGTAGATCTCGCCGAGGGCTACAATTTTTATATAAAAATCATCTTTATCCGATGTCGTATTGAAGAGTTATGATTTTTTGAAAATTTCATCCGAAATAAATTAGAAAAGAGAGGAAAAGTAAAACGTGGCTACTGTAGCAAACCCGATATCAGAAGAAAACCACCGAAAAACCGCCGAGGGACGAAATCGCGACGGTTTCAAAAGTTGAGGGGCTATTTTGTCCGGTTTTAGAGTTAAGGGACCAAAAGCAGACTTTTCGAAAGTTGAGGGACCAAAAACTGGACTTTTTTCCGGGAAGGCTCAAAAAAAAGGTTGAGCCCGGCTAGTCATGGCCGCCAGATGATAAGGTTTGGCCCATGGCTCTTTTCGGCCCTGCTTTACAAGAAATCATTTTCAACGAGGCCGGGTTACTCTTCTTCCCCACGCTTACAAGAGAGGGGCGGTTCCTAGGCGATTTCTCGATTCCACGCTGTTTCTCGCCGATTCCTCTTCCCGATGGCTTTGCCGGGCGTCGGAGGAAGGGAGTTGGCTTGAGAAACAGGTGGGGCCCTGTATATATCTACTAGCTGTACGTTTAGCTTTAGTACATTAGGTTGCTCTATTGCCAATGTTGGTCGGCGGCAGTGAGTTTATCCTGTTACCGGTATTCGCTGGCGGCAGTTCGTCTTCCCGTGTTGTTGCCTAGAATGCGACGCGGCGAAGCGGTAGGGTTGACGCCATGAGATTTGGCGTGGGATCCACTGACATCTCCGACGGCTTCCCGACATCGTGAGCGGCGGCAACATCAAGTTTATGTGTGTGCCTCCTTTACTTCCTCTTAGGTCCGTGTTGGAGGTGGGAGGCTGGCGGTCGTTGAAGAGATTGTGGTGCACGGTGAGGGTGTATTATGCAAAGGATTGTATGCCAATGATGTTTTCTTTGAAGTTGTTTCATGCGTTGGTATTCAAGTCCTTTGTGGGTTGTCTTGTGCCAGCGGTGTCCACGGGCATCGCCAATCTTGTTACTAAAAACATGGCTGTTGGAGGTAATAGGACTGTTTTGTACCAACTTGCTAGGAAATCGGGTTGGTTTTCATCTCCCACCGTACTATGTGGCCAGATAGTGTCTTGGACTGTAGAGCGGGTGCAACGCAAAAATGACTGAATAATAGTGGGAACATGGAACATGGGATGCAGGCTGATGTTGCATTGAGCACGAAACAAGGACGAATTGCACCAAGGACTCAAGGAGGTCTAGATAAGGAGTTATGCGGACCATAGAAATCGTCGTTACCTACCAAGTCATGGTATATAGAATTCCTAGACAGAAAATAAAAAGAAAACAGGGTCGATGTCATAAGATAAGATAAAAAATGGTAATAATAACTACCGTTTTGTCTGACTCCCCAAAAGAACAAAAAAATAGCGCGGTTTGATTCAAACGCCCAGCATTATGATTCCTGACCGATCTCGGAGCAAGTTTTCATTTCTCGTGGTGGTGGATGTTCCTCCTCGGTGCTTCCGTTGACGTCCCATTTATTTGCTTCCAAGGATCTCCACAAAACAAAGCATTCCTCTCCGTCACCACCGTACTCCCTCCGTCCCTAAATATATGTCATTCTCGCTTCTCGGAAGTCAACGTTTTCAAACTGTCGGTAATTATATATTAAAATATATAAATATTTATGTTAAGTAACTAGTATCATTGGAAAGATCTTTAAGTCTAGTTTTTAATAAATTTATCTAGAGATATAAATGTTGCACACATTTTCTACAAACCTAGTCAAAGTTCGAAAGTTTGACCGGCAGACGCACCCCATAAATGACATCTAAAAAGGGACAAAGGAGTAAGCCACATCCCCAATGATCGGGACTTCTTCCTTGTCAACATCAATCGATAATGAATTGAAACGGCGGTGAAGGATTGTGCGGCAGTACTGTGTTATTTGACCGTAGTTAGTTAGCTGACCCAAACATGATTACACGTGTATGTACGTGTATCGTTGCTTCAAACGACAGCTCTCTATTCTTTCTTTCTACACGTACTTACGTGCCCTGTTTAGTTCCCACCCAGGAATCCAAAAAGTGATACTGATTCCTCGTTATATTAAATCTTTTAACACATGCATGAAACATTAGATGTAGATAAACAAAAAAACTAATTGCAATCAAAAGTGTGAGACGAATCTTTTGAGTCTAATTAATCCATGGTGGGATAATAATTACCAAATACAAATGAAAAGTGTTATAGTAGCTGAACTCAAAATATTTCACCAACTAAACACCCCCACGGTCGTTTGGGAGATAGTATTGGTAGTTACACATTTTGTCACGTCCTCTCAACATTTAAAACTGAAAATGTTCCTCAACTCTTCGTAAAAAAATCTTATATATAAAAAGTATCAATAAATATTTATAACATCAAATAGGTACTATTAGATTTTTTATGGAATGTGTAGCTCATATCTATATATGATTAGTATCATAGGTATTAATACTCTATTCTATAAAGTTGATTAAATAGATATAATCGATTTTTTGACGGACGTTGTACAGCTCAAAAGTCCAAAAGTCCATAAGAAAATAAAGTTGTACTACTGCCTGTCACAAGCACAGGCGGCAGCAGAAGGTGACACGTACCAAAACCTGTCACGCTCCTAGGGTCAAAGGAGACCACAAGCAAGTATTCATTTTGGGCCACCGGCACCGCTGCTTCGTTCTTCGATATCCAGATTAAATATGATGAACGGGACTTGTGGCTCAACCAAAAACCACATCACACTTATCGTGATTCCCTGTTTATTTGTGTGTCAGATGTGATGACGTGATTCCCTGTTATTGTATCTATATCTACTCAAGAACCATTGGTTCTTGATGTCAGAAAAGCTGTCCTAATTGTTCAATTGCAACCTTATAGTTTTTGTTTTACATGAAGAAGAAAATTGCGGGCCCTATGATTGCTCTTGCTCTAGAATTACATGAGACAAAAATTATGAAAAGAATCTCATCATCCAATTGTTTTTAAGTGCATTCATTAAATTAAACCGTGGCAAACACACGGGCATTATACTAGTACAATGTATGATATAGTGGCCATCTCTGTTTTCATTTGGATATTTTGAAACACAGGAATTTATGGAAATCATATACAAATTTGATAAAAAAAGGTTCACTTTATAGAAAAATATAATAACAGAGAAAAACCTATATAGACCTCGCGTACTAGCGTTTAATTGCAAATTTGTGTGATACTATATCTCAAACAAAAGGGATGTGCTCTCCATCCCAAAAAGCACGATTCTAGAATTCAAATCAAATCATTTTTAAAGCCTGACCAAATTTATATAAAATTTACCAAGCTGAACTGAAACAAAACGTGTCCTTTTTCCCCTATATGCACCCATCCATAGTTAACAGGCATGCCTCCAATCTGGCGAGCCATGATTGGTTACCTAGTTGGCTAACAAATAGTTGAAGACTTATCTAAAAATTAGTACATATATTAGCATTCCCGTTTGGATACAATGCAGTTAATTTAGGTTAATACAAGAAGACTAATAGGACATGTAATTTTATAGATAAGTCTTTAACTAGTTATTAGCCAACAATAGTATATTTGAGTTATGTGTGTATCATACATAACCCAAGCACACACATGCACAGTAGTCTTATTCCAGTGGCTTATATCATCCGAAGTCCGAAGAGTCGGTTCTCGTCCGCCGCCAACTTCCTCAGGACCAAAATAGACGTCAGCGAACCCGGGGCTCCAGACCGAGGTAGACCCCGCCACCAAGGACTACTTCTTGCAGCAAACGGTAACCCCAACTTTAGTCCCCACCTTTTCATTAGCCACGGATGTGTGTGTGGTGGTGTTTGGGGGGTGGGGGCACGGTGGGGAAACATTTTCAGAGTTAGGGCATGTTTGGATGGAGGGACTAGAGACTAATAGGGACTAAAAATTAGTCTCTAGCCCTGTCTAGTGAAATTGAGACTAAAAATTAGTCTTTTTCATGTTTGGTTATTTAGGACTAAATGAGGCCTAAAAATTAGTTCATAGTTTCTAGTCTCATGGAAACAAACATGCCCTTACATGATCAAATACGTTTGACGCGGCAATGCAAACTGAAGCAAACATTTTGTTGGTTCAAGCTAAGGTGATAATAAAGCATTCGGTCGATGACGCAGCAATGCAAACTGAAGCAAACATTTTGTCTCCATCGTTCAATACGTACGAGGACGCCCCACTTGCAGGCTTTATTTATTTCCTAACCAGAAGAATAGCAGGCAGGTTATGACACATGAAAGAAAAATAACGTTTTTTTTTTTTTTTTTGAAAAAAATATGGCAACTCATCTGTCAGTGTGTGCTAGTGGTTCTCTTCCAAATTCCAGCACGACCACACGTGCTGCGCACATGCTCAACAATTGGTGCGTACGGTTGCAAAAAACTGTTGGGCATGTGCCTATTGATGGTGCTCACAATATAGTGATTGATGGTCACAACTTTGGTTGAGGGTGATATGATCTGCAGCATCTTTGTGACCTGTTTGTGATGCAATAAAATTTAAACAAAAAGCCATGTGTGTAAGTAGTACTTTTATTTTGCGAAGAAAAACAGGAGCTTCCATTACATAACTTAAGAGTCGACATTACAATCAGATTGTACATTCAGTTGAATACATGGCGGTGTTTTATACAACCAGTTTTGTTGTATACCTGATCACAAGGCATGCTTAGCTCCTATATATAGTGTGTAGCAGCAAGAGCAATAAGTATTACAGTACTAGGGGTATTTTTGGGTATAATATTTGTCCAAATCTTTTGGGTCCCACAATCCAGTCAGTAGCATAGCCGATCTGGCTGACTAGCATGCCATCTTTACAATTTCTCCGTCACAAAAATCAAAATGTTAGAATTTGAACTCATGTAATACTTCCATTTATATTTGATAAATATTATCCAATCATGAATCATTGACTAACTAGGCTCAAAAAGATTTATTTCATGATTTACAAACCAAACCGTAGAATCAGCTATTTTTTAATCTTTATTTAAAGTTCTATGCACATGTCCTTTCATGAGAGAGTGAAAAAAAACTTGGAACTTTTAGCGAAAGCCTAAGATATGTTGCATAACGGACGAGATCATGCTACGTCTGCCATCACGCACGAATACGACATTTGAATAGGGTCATTATAAAATTTATTTATTTTTCTATTAAGTTGGGGTCAGAAATTTGTTTTGCTAACATGTGCACCCAACACGGTGCAATGGCAAAGGCCATTGGTTGGTTGGGGCTCCCACCCAAGGGTTCAAATCTCGGGTGCGACACTTTATCCCTGGATTTATTTCGGGATTTTTCGGCGCCAGGCATTAAGTGGTAGGCGTCGTCCCGTCGATAAATGGCGCCGTGGTGATTTCGGACTTTAAGATTTCGCGGCTCAGTCCTTGAAGGTGCTCATAGGGGTAGGGTTTGTGTATGCGTATGTTCATAGGGGTGGGTGTGCGTGCGTGTTGAGCGTCCTACGTTATCTTGTGTAATTAAAAAAAAAATAATAGAGCTGACTCATCGTGGCCGGCGTGAGTTTTGTTAGTTGAAGCCTCGAGAGTCGAGATGCCATCTGTCTCAGCAGTCCCTTTGGACTCTGACCGCTCAATGAAATGGTAACCTAGCTCTGTTGCCTTTTGAGCTATTATGTAATATATATTCTATAAATAATTGTACTCCAAGGACACCACCCTAAAAAAATAACTATAGGAATCGTGTCAGTTAAATTTACCAAAGTTTGATCAAATTTATAATAATTAGTATTAACATGTACTTTCCTCCGTTTAATTGTAGTTCACTTTTTGCTTTTCTAGATCCATTTGTTTCTTATGTATCTGACATAATAGTGTATAACTAGGTCATAACAAAAATCAATGTATCTATAAAAAGTTTCAAAAGTGAACTACAATTTGAAACTGAGGAAAGATGTCTTAACCAAAATTTATTAATACAATGATGATACTTATTTGTACCACAAATGTTAGTATTCTTTTTATCAAACTTTGGTCAAAGATAACATTAGTTGAGTTGTCAAGAGTGAGAATGACAATTTTTTAGGACTTTAGGACGGAAGTATCTGTTTGTCCATGGCCCACATGACACGACTTTGATGATTCGACACGGGCCCACCAGCCCACGACGCCACAACCGCACCTCTCGGTGGATAAATTATTCGCCCGCGCGGCGCGCACGCATCACTGCTCACCACGACGCCTCTCTCTTTCACAGCTCCCAACCTGCTCGGAGAGCAGCTCAGCTCAGCCAGTGAGTGCGACATGGCCGGCCGCGACTGCGGCGGAGAGGAGCCGGCCCGCGAGATCCCCGAAGACATCACGGACGAGATCCTGCTCCGCCTTCCGTCGCGCTCCGCGCTGGCGCGTGCCGCGGCGGCGAGCTGCGCCTTCCGCGCGCGCGTCTCCTCCCCGCGCTTCCTCCGCCGCCACCGCTCCCTGCACCGGGACCCCGGCTCGCTCCTCGGGGTCTTCACCTTCCCCCTCGTCTCCGAAGACGCGCGCTTCGGAGCAGGAGAAGGAGGCGACGGCAGGGGCTTCCACCCGGTCGAGCCCCCTCACCCGGCGGCGTCCGCCGCCAGCGCCGTCGCCGCCGCGGCCGACTTCTCCTTCGGGTTCCTCCCGGCAGCGCTGGCGGACCCCTCCGCTGCGGCTGGGTCTGCCGCCGCCGCCGAAGCCGAGTGGATGGTCCGGGACTACCGCGACGGCCGCTTCCTCCTCGACCGCGTGACGCCGGCCACCAGGAGCACCGTCTTCACCGAGCTCGCCGTCTGCGACCCGCTGTCCCGCCGCTACGTGCTGCTCCCGCCCATCCCGGACGACCTCGCCGGTACCGTCCACAGCGTGCTCACCGTCTTCGGCGGCCGCCGCGCGTGCGACCCTTCCTCGGGCCCGCCGAGGCCGCCGCCGCCGACGCCGACGCGGACCCACCCCTCACCGTGTTCTGGACGGCCCGCTCCCGAGGAAAATGGTCGCCTTCGCCTTCTCGTCGCGCGACGGCCGGTGGCGCGCGCTCGAGTCGCCGCAGTGCTTCGTCTGGCGCAGGCACCGCTCCCCGTTCAGCTGCCCCATCAGCGCCGTCTGGAACCACCGCCACTACGCGCACGGTCGCTTCTACTGGGTGGACTGCCTCACCAGCCGCTGGCTCGTGCTCGACGCGCGCACCATGGAGCTCTCCCTCGAGGTCATCCCGTCGCCGGCCGGCTACTGGGAGGAGCACGTCGCCGTCGTGGAGGCCCCGGACGGGAAGCTCGGCGTCTTCGCGCACGGCTTCCACCACCCCGAAGGCAAAGCCAACCTGCACTACTACACGATCGAGCACGACACAGAAGCCGACGGCGGCAACGCGCGGCGGTGGCAGCTGGAGAAGACGATCCTGCTGCCGTGGCCGGTAGACCGCCGGCCTTTCTGCCTCCGTGGCACGGCCAACGGATGCCTCATCATCGAAGTCAGCGAGGAAAAGCCGGTATTCATGTCCAACCACCGCATCAGGGACGCCGAGCTGTTCAAGATCGACGTCAAGAGTTTCGAGCTCCAGAAGATATGCCGGGCACGGTGCGCCGGCAGTTCTGCCGGCGAGTGCTGCTGGCCCTACTTCGGCTTCCCGCCATCGCTGTCGTTGCCCACTGTGTGAGCACTGAGCAGCATGATATTAGTAAACAAAATTATGTTACAACTTTAGAGCCTTCAGTTTATGTGTACTACATGTATAAGCAACACTTGTACCCAGTTTGTTTACAAATGCAACGCATATACATACAGATACAGTTTATTACAAGTACAAAGCAAAACAACATTTAACATTTTTGAACTGTATACACCCCATAAAGCAGTACACCATTGCCCAAAGGCATAGATTATAGTCAAAGCCGCGTCACTTGATCTTGATGTTTATTGATTTCCTCTTGTATACTATGTCCCATTGCCATGGTTGCTTTATATGGTACCATAGAAATGAGCAAGTACAGCATTGCACCTTGTACACAAAAGATGGCAGCTTGTATGAGGCAAAACAATCAACTGCTGTACAGACTAGAGGATAATGCACATATCATGCCAGGTTCTCCTAGTTTGCTCTATGTTTTGATATCTTCCACTGCATGTTTGTTGTTCTCTTTGTTCTCTTAAAGGATTGTTCAAGGTCAGCTGAGGACCATCCAGTGAGACCAGAAGATCGTCCACGGCTCGCCGAGGATGATCCAGCGCCACGGAAAGATGGCCCAGGGTCCACTGAGGATGGTTCAGCCATACGAGAACGAATACCATAAGATGATGCAGTCGAGCTCACCATACCTGTCACAGCTGGCGCAAAGCTCTCCACAAACATGCCACAAGATATCAAAGTCTCACCAGGAGGCATGTTAATGTATGAAACTGTACCATCCTCGAGATCTACACAGAGAAGTCTCTTCTGGTTGCCAAAGAAGATCTTAGTCTTGAGCTGGAAAAATGGGCTTATATTTGACACTACCCGCAAGTGGATCCGAGGAATGATAGTCCGCAGTTGGATCCAGTCTTGACGAGCCAAGTCTGCCACCCAAATATTTGACACTATATTGTTAGATCCATCAGAATGTGTTGACAACAAACAAAGCTTTCCTTCCCCTTCAAATAGTTCCAAATTATGTTTTTTTACAGCATCTGGGATGGCAATTTTTGAGGACCTCTCATCTGTCAGGTTGAGTGTCAGGATTTCTCGACACAAATGAGAGGAAGCGTCATTAAGAAGTAGCCAATACATGCCATCATTAACAATAACTGCCTTCGTTGCCTTTAGGAGCTCTGCAGATTCATGAATTGTCCTCCATGACAGTGCACCAATAGTGCATATTTCAAATGTCAAGAACCGCACACGGTGACGGATAGAGACCACCTTGTACTGTTTTGTGGAGTGCACAAATCCAACAAAATATTCAGAGTAAAGAGACTGTAACTTGAGTGCTGAATCTGGGAGCCTAAAATGCTTCCTTGTTGTGGGATTCAAGACCTCAGCATTGCCTTTTATATCATAAGCACACACCAAGCCATTGCAGGGGCCTGACATGTTAAACCTACTTGAGAATACAAGCTCCACGCTTCTGAAATTCATTGTGGCAGGATCAAATATGTACATGTGGACTAGGCCATGATCAAGCGAGGTGAAACATGCAATGGACTGGTGGAAGCGGCAAGCATTATTCAGGTGACGGTCCACAAAACTAGGTTCTTCAACGCAGTCTCGCCAGAACTTGCACACACTGCGAACTTGACAACATCCCTGCCAGGAAGAAAAGCAAGGATAATCCCTTGGGCGCCTTGAGGAATGAATATTTGAGTTTCTGTTGCTTCATTCTGCTTATCAAGACCATCATTGTAACAGTCCATGCCAAGGATGCAATCTACAATTCTGTCCAAGGTAAAGGTTTGGTCAGTGATTACTATGCAACCAAAGAAAAGGCAAAGGAGGGCTTACTGATACAGATTTGTACTGAAATAAAAATGTCCTTCAGTTTACAACATAGAAGTGCCCACTTGGGCAATTAACATCATAAAGGGAATGGGTTTGGCACTGCTATGTGAATTCATTGTAAATGACTGAAAGTAAATGCAGAACACAGACACAGAACCAACATGTTCTAACTAACATGAAAATCATTATGGCTGCGCCACTTTGATAAAGTAATAAGGAGTTTCAAACTTCTTCAAGAAATGGACATTGAAGAGCATCTCCAGCAGCTCACCAATAATTCATCCCTGATATGATGGTATCGATGGTCACCAATACTGTTTTTTTGGAATATCGGGGTTGATGCTCCAGCAGATCACCAATATTCTTCCCCAACACATAGGACCCTAAAAAGGGAGAAGTATTTGGGAGCTTCTGGAGATGCTCTGTACTACAGATGCAACAATCATTCGTCGAGGAAAACAGTATTGGGCTATTGTGATAGAGATTAAATGATTACGTATCAAAATCAATTCACCTTAAAGGTGGAAATAGTAAAAGGTGCACAAGCATATCAAATTCACAAGTTCTAAATATATATATATATAAAATATATGGCACTCAAAGCATGGTATGCAACCAATATGCTTTGCCCTCTGCCCCTACCATTTACAATGCACTATTGACCACTAGCATGTTAGATATTAAACCCATCCAACCTTAACTACAATTTTAGATCAATGGACTACATCAAGGACAAATAAGCAGTTTTTTACAGCAAATGCTTGTCATCTTAGCTTCCATCAGGTATGCTAGTGTCCATTTCTCAGTGTGGTTTTATTTCACTGTCCATTTCTACTCCCAACTCCAAGTCAGTCCTAACCAAGTTTTATCCCAACCAAAAAGACTGCAGGGACAGGGATAGCCTTTGCTTCACAAGGTGGTAATAGAGGTTCAAAGACTAGGAGGATCAGTTCCATCATCAGGATAACATCTACTAATGCATTTACAATTCCACTGAGAGATAATTCCTATTCCCCATGATGATATATGCAGCCAGCTACCGGATCTAAACTGTTTGCCAACAGATGCAGATTCAACGAATGGTCTGGCTAAAACGGTGCCAAATCATACAACGAACGACATCACATACAACCAATGGCACGAAGATCCGCCAACCGAGCTCCACTCCGCACGATACCTCATCATCATGCACCACGGTGAGAACAAGGGGCGGACCCAGTCAAGGACATGGGCGTACATATGCAACTAGATCAGATCCGAATACAATACTAAGTTAGGGTTAGGGTGGTGCACCGTTTCGCGCAACAGGAAGGAAGGGAAGGCCGAGGGGAGGGCGGGCATACCAGGTGATGCTCTTCGCCGGCGAAGGGATCGGAGATGACCTGGGCACCTGGCGTAGGCGGCAGCGACGGCCGCCCAGCAGGCGTCGCCACGGCCTACGAGAGAGCGCGCGAGCGAGTCTGAGTGAGCGCGAGCGAGCAGAGCAGGGGCGGTGATCGATGTGGACGAAGAAAAACAGGGGCGGTTGGGTTGTCCCTCCCCTCCCCTCCGTGTGTAGGACCGGCCTGACACTGGAGTAGATAGACTGTAGCTCCAGGTGCTAGATATCACTAGCTAAAAAAATACTCCCGATGCCATATTTAGAATTTGGACGGTGGAGTAAAAAGCAAGACTCATGTTTCACATTTTTGTTTAGTTTCACGTGTCCACGTATTTAAATGAAACGCTTTCGACGAAATTTTCTAACTTGCGAAGATGAAACACGTTATTATTAATGGAGTTTTGATCGATTTTCCAAAATGCTGAAAAAAGCGCCCGCTCCTCGTCTCTCTTCTCCTAATTTATTTGTCATGTCATCATTTCTCGTCATTTTTGCTAGTACGTCACCTCGTTAAATATAAATAAAACTAGCATAATATCATTTTATACCTGATTGTCCTATCATAAATACAAATACCCCACGCCACGGCGAGAGGTAATAATATCTCATATGAAATAAAATGTTTGGCACTATGTGCTTATGTTGAAAAGTTCAGAGTTGCAAAGCCGGCTTAGTCGGGATTGATAGGCTGTAAAGCTACGAAGCCAAACCCACAGCTTAGTCGGGTGCCTGTAAGGCTATACCAACTGGAGTAGCTATTTATGCATGGGCTTATAGTTTTTTGCGATGTTTTTCACCATTATGTCCCGTGTTTCCCTAAAGACCTGTCGTTTGGCTATTTATTTAGGTATAAAATGTCAGTTAAATGAAATTAGTGACTGACCAAATGGAAACAACGTGTCAAGGTACGATTTACTTGATCTTTAAATGATATGATTAGACAAACAATAGTTTAATTTCACAAGTATATTTAGTACTCCTTTTAAAGAAGAAGAATTACATTCCTAGGGTTCATAAGTACAAGGAGAAAGTTTTTTTTTTTTTTAAAAAGAAATTACATGAAGAATATTCTTGGAAGTCTTAACTGCGAGGAGAAGAAGAAAAAAATTGTACTTAAAACCAAATAAGAATGTTCATAGCGGCCATATGAAAAAAAATTAACATTCCTAGAGGTAATATGGAAAAAGAGTAAAATAAAAATATTCCTGGAGGTCAAATGAAAAGGATAAAAAACAAGCTGACGACGGTGGGTTTTGAATAAGAGTAGTAAATGTTATAAAAAAAAAAAAGAGTAAATAAAAATATTCCTTGAGGTATGTGAAAAATAAAAACAATATGACCAGAGTGGGATTTGAACCCACGCCCTTTCGGACCAGAACCTTAATCTGGCGCCTTAGACCAACTCGGCCATCTGATCAGGTTGTTAGGGCTTTCCACGTTATTTGTATTAATTATTTGTACATGTTATCTCATTTCTTCGACTGGGCCCGAAGCAGTGTTCTCCATTATCCACTTCCTCGAAGCTGCAACAATGGAGCCTGCGTCGCTCACATCATTCGCCATTCTATTCCCGTGCGCTTCCTCGTCTCCAATGTAATCCGGAACGCCATCTTCTCCTACAGCTAAGACGAGAAAAAATAGAGTGTGTCCAGTTTTTATAATTTCAGTGCTCTGATGCTCTCTTGCCTCTTGGCCCTGTCTGTCCGGCCGGGAGTTCTTTGAATCAGATGCAGGTGTCCGTCGGAGCCGAAGAAGAAGATCCGGCCGGCACGCCGGTGTAAGGCTTCGTCTCTGAAGGTCACCTGTGGGCTCTCTAGGCGCAGGGCAGTTTCAGAGCTGGTGATTCTTGGTGCTGTGGCCCGCCTCTCCATGCCGGCGCAAGCAGCAATGTTGGAACCTGATATTATCAGGTAAAGCGCATCACCTCGCGGAACGAGTTTTTCCAGTGGTCACGCAATCTGATCTCTTGATTCTGTTTTGAAGTTTTCAGGTACCGGAAGCTGGACAGCGGAGTCATACTCGAAGGTAGCAGTGAGTTGCTGTCAGTCCCACATGTTTCAGTCATGTTTCTGATTGCTCATGGACGAATTGTGCTGCCTGATCTGAAGATGTCGTCGATGGGGAGGGTCCTGAAGCACGGGATGGCGATCTGGTTCAGTTCAACTACGTCTGCCGCCGCGCTAATGGTTATTTCGTGCATAGGTGTGTGGAATTCTAATGCCATTGTTCAGTGTTGTTCAGTAGGTACAGTGAAAAAGTTTCAGTTAGATCGAGTCCAGTAATCTGATGGTCTCACCATGTTTTCCCTGTTTGCTGGCTACAACTCAGCACGGTAGACCAGTTCAGCGGTGAGAGCAAGCCTGTGACACTTCCACTTGGTGGAGAAGAGGTTACAAGCTTCACTCCTGATTTTTACCCCCACATTAATTCTTCACAAGTATAGATATCACTCTACTGTGGTTTCTACTTCTGTGAGTTCGTTTGTTGTGATGTCTAGCTTATGTTCTGTTCAGATGATTCGAGGCCTGAAAGACGTTCTAATTGGGATGAAGGCCGGAGGTAATTCACTGATTTGGATATAAGCATAGTAAATTAAATTGCTCAATTTGTTTCTTATAAGGGCATGATGTGAATCTTGATGGTTTGACACTATGGTTTTAGGACAGCTATTTCCTTCTAACCTTTTTCATGAGACGGTAATGCGCTGTGCAGGCAAGAGGAGGGCTCTGATTCCTCCTGAAGTAGGCTACATCAGTGAGACGTTGAAGCCCATACCAGAAGAGGTGCATGATCTCGATGCTGTACTGTACTCTTTATCTAGATTACATTTGGAACATTAGTACAGTACTTTTCTAAAATGTAAACTTTGCACAATTCTGATGGTTTATACAGCCGACTTATGATTACTCTTCTGCTTGTTTTTTGGGTTCAAATTGTAGTTCGGTCCCCGGCGAAGTCTGCTGTCTCATGCCAAGGAGCCACTGGTGTTTGAGGTTCAGCTGCTGAAGGTCCTCTGATTCTGCATTTCTGACATCATCATTGTTAATTATAAGGCAACATAAATGTTCTCCCTTTGAAATCGAGATCAGTAATTTCAATAGTCAAGTTCAAAATATCATTAACTTCAGACTCAGAACGCTTCTTCTCTGAAATGGAGAAGCGAGTCAAAGTTTCTGAATGGTTCTGCACTGAAACGGATACGCGAATCAGAATTCTCTGAATTTCTTCATGACCAATTGACCATTTGCAGTTTGAAGAAAAAAAAAAAAAAGGTGATTTTGAATTGCATTGGTGATTTTTACTGTTTGCTCTGTGTATCAGAAATAAAAATAAGCGGTGTAGTACAGGCAGTAGGAGGGGAAGACCGACTTGCAGAGCAGCACCGGCACTTCCCGCCAGCCGGCGCCACCGTCAGCATCAGCGGGAGCTGTCAAAGCGGCTTCTTGGAGGCCGACGAGCCCTGTCACTGGCGAGCCAGAGACGGCGACGCCGCGCACCGTCACGTGCGGAGAGAGGAGGATGCCGACCGTGGCGGCTACATAGTCGCCATTGCTGAACCACGAGGACTCGGCGTGGCTGCCGGCCAGCACCCGGCGCCACAGCCTGTGGTCCGGGCGGGACCTCAGCAGCGCGCCCACGACCTTGGCGCCGTAGAAGGAGCCGCGCAGGCGCAGCCTCTTGGCGATGGCCTGGCCCGCCGCCGCCAGCCGCGGGTCCGCCTCGACGTCGTCCGCGCCGCCGAACGCGTGCGCCTTGAAGAAGAACCAGTACTCCGGCGGCAGCGGCCGCAAGATGATCGGCTCCGTCGTGCCGAGACCCACGACGTGCTTGTCGCTGCTTGTCACGATGATCCTGCTCCCCGTCCGGCCGCGCCGCAGGGCCGGCATGATGGCGTCAACACTCGCTTCTTGCGCGGGTCGACGTTGTCGAACACGGCCAAGAACCTCTCGCCGTGCAGCTTCCTCTCGAGGAGCCTCAGCTGCTCGCCGTCGCCGGCCGTGCTGGCGACACTGAACACAGAGCGTAGAAGCTGCACGGCCTCGCTGGGTACCGTGAGGCTCATGCAGTGGAAGTCCAGCAGCATGATGAGCGAGAAGTGGCGGCGCACCGCGGGCTCGTCGCAGACGTGCTCCACGAGCGTCGTCTTCCCCAGGCCAGCGCGCCCGATTATGGGAAGAACGCCTAGCTCGCCGCCGGCGGCACCGCCTTCGTCGACGTGCAGCAAGAAGTCAATGACACGGCGCCTCTCGAGGTGCCTGCCGAACACCTGGCAGTCGGCGTAGATGTTGGTGGCCAGTGGCCGGTGCAGCGCCGGCGGGCAGCACTGTAGCAGCATGATGAACTCGGCAAGATCGCCGGACACGCTCTCCATGTCCGCGAGGACGCCGTCGAGCTCCTCGCCACCGCCGAACAGCGTCCTCCTCGCCGCGACGCGCACGCGCTTGGCGGCGTTGAACGAGCTTGGCAAAAACAAAGACCGGCGCGGCTGATCGTCTCCGCCACGGCCGTCGTTCTCGTCCTCATCCGTCACCTCGAGCGCCCTGCTCCCGAACGCGTCGAGGAAGTAGCGCCCTCGGTGCGCGGCGTCAACGAGCTCCAAGAGCCACTCCAGAAGCGCTCGGCTCGTGACCCGCCTCGCGTCGGCGGCGTCAACCACGCTCTCGAGCTTGATCACGAGGCGCCGTAGCCGACGCAGCTTGCCCTCGACACCCCGCCGGTCTTGGGTTGGAGCTTCCCGGCGAGGAACGATATCGCCCTGCCCACAAGGTCGGCGACGACCGCGGATACGACGGCCTCGGCCATGCTCCCAGACTCCTGTTGGTATTACCTGCACATTGCGATTGCGAACTGGGAGCTTCGTCTTGCTCTGGCAGGGCGCACTGGTTGAAAAGTCACACGCCGAGACCTCGTCGCTGCCGGCTAGCCGCTTGTACTGACGGAATCAGATCCTCTACGGTTGTACGGAACAACCTGTCTCTACGCTCATCCAGACCGTTGATTGTTGATCCAAGCGCGAGCTCTACAGAACTACTCCATAGTCTAATAATAGGCCTCCAACCGGTCCAGGACGAGACGAGCCCATCCACTCGTTTCCCTTCCCCTCGCGACTCCTCATCCTCGTTCCTTCCCTGCGCCGGCGGCCACCTCCAACTCCGCCACGGTCGCCGCGCAGCGGCTAGCTTGACCCTCACAGCCAAATCCACAGGCTGGCCAGCCCCGTGCCCTGCTCCTCTCTGGCCTCCCTCTCCTTGCCTCCTGCTTCATTCACCGTCGAGGACCGCCCGGGCGAGCAGTGGGCACGCCTGCGCCGCGCGTTCCCTGAGGCCGCCAAGGGGGAGGAAGAGGAGGTAAGGGCGGACGGCACGCTGGTCGACGACGCGCTCCATCCCTCCCGCCTGGGCGCAGACATGGGCAGCTCGCCTAGGCTGCACATGCGTTCTGAATAATACGATGGCAGTCTCGTATGTGCCATCGTGATGCTCCAGCTTCATGGCTACAGGCCCTGTCTCCCATGGACAAGTGCGTCGCTTCATGGCTACAGGCCCTGTCTCCCATGGACAAGTGCGTCGCTGGACTGTAGAAGACTCAGAGTCTGAGGGGACTGCAATTGCTATCACTAGGAGACTGCAATTGCTATTTGTTTTGTAAACTGTCCGAGTGCTATCAGTTCTGTAAATTGTTCCAAGTGGTACTGAACATATTATAGCTATAATAGTTGTAAAGATTGTTTTTTTTTTTTTTTTTTTTACTTGAAAAGATCTGGCAAGCGGCTTTGATTAATTTAAGAAAGGAGTAGCATACAACAAAGGCAAAGACGAGAAGCGCCACGCCCCCCAACCCAGCTGAGGGTCACTCGAGGGTTTAGATCTGAAAGTTGATTCTTCACACACTAATGACAACACGCGCCGACCTAGGAGCCTAATCTCTCCGCTCGGCTGCAACAAATACCGCAAGTAACACCAAAAGCTCATGGTCATCCATTCGTCTTTGCCTTACGGATGGCCATGATTTTGCTTGCTCTGGAGGCCAAGTCCGCATATATCAATGCGAGGAAGTGATCGCCTCATCCGGTGCGGTCGGGCCGGCTTTCCGTCGAGGAAGGCAAGCTCACGCCTAAGCTTCGCTGGCACGCCCGCGACCAAACTGTGGAGGGTCAAGCCGCTGCGCCGTGCACTCGGCGGGTGGGCGATGAGGGCACTCTCCTCCCGCATTTCCTGGCGGCGGGTAGAAGGGGTGACGACAGCCTCAAGAGGATTGAGCAGTGGTGGGCTCTTCCTCCTCCTCCACTGCTTCCTAAAGATTGTCATTGTGTGCAAAATGTAAAATGTCACTCAGTAGGAATTGGTACTCATTGTAAGATGGCATTGGTTTATATTATATATAAATGTTCTGGAATGCATTGTCTCTGTAATGCACAAGAGTTGTTCCTGATCATATGTTTTGGTCATCCAACCTGAAGCAACATTGTCGCAAAAGCTGCTAGCAAACTAAACATTATACTTGAACTACAGAACTAGGAACTATATGAACGTGATGGTGTTGCTGATCGTAAGCCACATATTCCATGGACGATCTGTATTGCTAGAATTCACCAATAACACCAGCTGTCATTGGTCCAGTCAATAGTTCTGAGAAGGAATTAATTGTCTTGTATGGTTCAGAAATCCCTTCCTCAGGCAAAGATGACATTTGTGCTGTTGTGCCATCATCAACGCACACCTCTATGGTTTCTTGCTCCTTCGGAAAAAGAGAATGAAATAGTTAAATATAACTGAAACTCTTTGCAGTGGATACAACTAGAGACAATTATATGTTTTGTGTGGTCATATATTTTAGGACTACATTAGCTTCATAGATGACACACATTTCCTGGCTAGGGTGCCAAGGCACAGCCAATAAGTTTTGAGGGGTAGGAAAAAAAGAACAGCGTCAAAATGTCATGGTAGTTGTGAATTGTGATCTTCTATTCACTTATGTCCTTACTGCTGGGAGGGTTCCGCTTCTGCTCATGATGCAACTGTTTTGGCAGCTTCCATTGCTAGGGAAGATGGTTTCACTGTGCCAGGAGGTACTAAGTTGGCATTAAGTAAAGTTTAGTACAACTACCACTGTGGCTCCGGCCAAAATAGCATTTTTATGAAGCAACTCTCGTTAGGCTGCTCGTATCATTGGGTCCATTGCTTCCTCGTTGGGTCTACATGGGCTGGCCCATCTCATGCTAGTAGTCGGTCTAACCTCTCCGGCTCTATCCGCTTCACTTCCCGTTGTTCGTCTACCTCGCTCACTTGCTCTCTCGTGGCTTCCTGGCGGCGGCTGGGAGAGCGGCGCGCCCTCGTTGGGCCCTTCACCGGCGTCGGCGATGAGCGTCCGTCCGGTATGCCCTTCGCTTCCCGTCTCTTTCCTCCGTGGTGCCCTCAAACCCTAAAACATAAGTTGTGTATCCAGCTGGATCTAACCCAATCACATGCTTTTGCATAAGTTTTATTTTATACACACAAAAACTTGTTTTTTTGCAAAAAAAATATTTATCGGGTACACATATTTCCCACCGATGTCCTGTACATGATCCGCCCATGCCCTTGAATCGATGACCTTGAGCAGTCTTGTTGTTGTTGCCTTTTCCCTGCATACATATCGTCTACGATACCCTGATATGTCCAGGATTTGAAGCATCAATATCGCAATACATATCGGAGCCGATACGCCGCCGATACAGTATCGGTCGGAGAAGTATCGAAAAAATAGAGAAATAAAAATAAATTAAATCATGTTCTCAGCCCATAACACTTCAAATTGAAGCCCGCCATCTCATGAGCCCATTCTGTTGGCCCATTTGTCAAGCCTCAAACCCAACCCTAGTCAGAGCCACAAGCTGTCCAGACACCGCGAGTTCTCTGCCGGTCACGACGCCGCCCGCCCACCCCTGTCTCGCGACGACGCCTGCAACGCCGCCGCCGGCTGCTCCGGCCGCGCGACGCCGGCGGATCCTACCCCGCGACGCCGCCCGCTCCTCTCTCGCGACGCCGCCCGCGGCTGCTCCACCCGCTCCGCGCTCAGGTCAGCTAGATCTCCATCTTCTCCACCTCCAAAATGTCACCAGTTAGTTCTTGTTCTTAATCTTCATTCCTTATTGTTCTTGTTTAGGGTCGGCAAGTGGTAGTGCAATTAATCCATTGCATATCTCTGAACCCAATAGTGTTAATAATTCAGGGGATAGTGTACCTCAATCGGTGTGCTCCCGTGCAGAATACTGCGAGTTTGAGAGAAGAATGGGGAAATTTTCATATGAAAGACACACATTTCTGGGACAAGTTATTATGCTTTGTATTGGTGTTAATGGAATGCCACCCAGCAGCACTGGCTTTGTAACTATCTGTAGTTGATCCCATTTAAATATCTTGTTTATAAATGCTTATGTCTGTAGGCTTCAAGATGTTTATGGATTTAGAGTGGACGCTTAGTTTTTTTTTCTTCAAGTCTCATTTATTAGTATGGATTCTTGTTTGTTGTGGTGCAGGAGGAGAATATTGCGCTCACATAACTGATATTAGGATGAGTCTCTGTACAATAGCACGGCGACTATGTCTTTCAAAACCATCTTCTGGGGGTCGCCTTTCGGTAATTTGCGCTAATCTATACAGCACTGAGGCTGCAAAGGACACAGGTGCTAAGAAGTACAAGTACCCTGATATATACGACCCATATGGGCCTATGGCGCCACCGTCAGAGAAAGTTGTGGATCTAGCTGACCGCATCGCTGCGCTCCCTCCTGAGGAGATCAAACAGATTGCTCCAGCCCTTCTCTTCAGACTGAACCAAGAGCCGCCACAGGCGATATCTGGCCAGGGTTTCAGTTTTGGTGGTCAGGGTGGTTCTGGAGCTGCTGGGAAGGCTGAGGAGAAGAAAGTTGAGAAGACAGTCTTCGATGTCAAGCTGGAGAAGTTCGATGCTGCTGCAAAGATCAAGATTATTAAGGAGATCAGGACATTTACGGATTTGGGACTGAAGGAGGCGAAGGAGCTAGTGGAGAAGGCCCCTGTCATTCTGAAGCAGTCGCTCACAAAGGAAGAAGCGGAAGCAATCATAGGGAAGATAAAGGCAGCTGGTGGTGTCGCTGTGATGGAGTGAACGAAGGATGATCGATCATCTAGACACAACACCTTTTTTTATATCCTATTTTTGTTGCCATGATCAGGCATTTGAGATTGCACATTGCAGTGCCTTTATGCTGATTGAGGAAATAGTTTGCAGCTACGTAGGTAACCAGGGTGACATGGAAACTAGAGCTTTAATTGCTTTGATCAGTCATGACTTGTTCTTGAATAAGCACTTCTTTGGGCTCTATACAAAACTTTTCTGGTGAAGTGAATGAATGTGGCTATCGGAGCCAATGCCATGAATTTGATGCTCTTGTTGTATCTGCTATGACTTGAATACACTTTCAGTTTCTTAGATACCCTGGTATATCTTCTCTGTGTCAGTTACATTGCAGTGTAAAAAAGTTCTATTGTTGTATAACATCTGATGTGCATGGATTGAATTTCCAGTGTCAGAAACATAGATGAAGTGTTCCTCGTTACAAATTTGTAAAGCTGGATAAGCTTTCAATGTCATTCATATCAACAGATGAGTGGTATGCCCCCGCCGGAGTCTCATTCCGTCCTCCATGCCTGAAGGAAGAAACAGAAGTCAGTAGCCCCTTCACCTCCGATGCCATTGCCTCCGCTGTCCTCTTGGATCTCCGGCGGCGCGCCGGGCTTGAAGACAAAGACCGCCTGCGTGCCCGGCCCGGCGAAGAGCCAGTCGTGCACGTCCCAGATGACCTGCACGGGCGCCTGGTCGACGAGCAGCGTCTCGTTGCCCCGGAACTTCCACTGCAGGCTCTTGACGCGCAGCAGCACGAGGCCGTCCACCGTGATCCACATCTCGGGGTCCCTGCTGGAACCGGCGGCGGCGAGCGCGTACTCGATGACGATGTCGTGCTCCTTGCTCCGCCTGCCGTCGAGCCGCGCGCGCGCCGCGAAGCTGCGGCGGCCGAACACGCTCGCGGCGGCACACCAGCACGGCGTCCTCCAGCGACGGCCGGGCCTTGGTCCTCTTGTACGCGTCCTTCTTGGAGTCGCCGAGCAGGAGGACGACCTCGTCGTTGCTGACCAGCGCGACGTAGTAGCCGCCGGCGGGCTCTGGGGTGCCGTTGTTTCCTCCCGCGAACTTGGCGGAGCGCAGGTCCCAGAACATGTCGACGCGGTCGCCGCCGCCCACGTCCAGCGCCTTGCCGCCCTTCTTGCTCCAGAACGGCCATGGCTTCAGCTCAACCTTGTGGGTGACCGGCCCGTCTCCGTCGCCGCCGGGCCGGTCGATGGAGATGGTGAAGGACTGGTTGATGAGGCTCTTGCTCCAGACGGCGGTGATGAGGCGCGACGCGCCGTTGATCTTGGCGAGGAACACCGACACCGTGGAGCACTGCGCCGCCGCCGACGACGGCGCCCTGCTGCCGGTGGCGGAGTCGTCGCAGGACGTCGCGGGATTGCTGGTGCACCCGACGCGATCCTCCATCTTGCTGTACGGCTCGCAGGATTTGGATCGCTTGTGCATCATCAGAAAAAACTCCGATCGAATCGCTAGGTATTTATATTAATGATAGGGATGAGATCAACCGCACTGGCATGCGGCGGCGTTCGACCCACGTTCGCCGTCGCGTTCGTCAAGCATGTTGTTGGGAGATGATAGGATCAAGAACTAGGCTCCTCCATGCTCGCTCGTCATGGGCTGCAAGCATGGATGCGTGGGCACGAATGCCATCAATGAATGAATGGGCGATTAAAAATGCAAGCAAAACGACAAATGAAAACGAAGAACATGAAATGAATCTAGAATTATATTCGAGAAAAGAAATATGGATGGACAATTCGACGTGATGAACATACATTCATGTCCTTTAGCTTGCAATCAATGGTGGTGGAGAGTGTTATCTTATTTAGAACGAACGAGAAAATCCCTGTTTGCATTGGGCGCGAGAAAGAAGGTTGACGGAAAGGTAGAAATGACCCAGCCGGAAGACACAACAAAACGGGCACCTCAAATTAGCTGTATTTTTTTATTATTTTTTGATATATATTTCTACGTTTTTTTAAAAAAATTATTACAGGTGGGACGATCTTGCCCAATACGGCTGCCTCGTTAGGCGGCTACTATTTATAGAGATTTCGAGTCTTGAGGCTCTAGCAAAGAAACATACTATCTATACTAGGGGTGAATCTACCAAAACGATACATCGGGGTCAACGCCAAAGAAGCTAGTGTGATATGATGTTCTATTGGAAATCATATAGAGGATTACATAAAAAATTTTGGACTAAAGGTTTGTCTCTGAACATACACATTACGATGAGGGAAGAAAGGTTTGACTCGATGACCTATGGGTCCCCATGTCATTGGGCGTTGGTATGAATTTTGGAGGCTTTGTTTAGAGGCTGCTGCTGTAGTGGAACAACTTTGTTGAGCCATAGGGGTGAGCACCCAAATGAAAAAATGGGGTCTAGATTTGGGGCTATTGCTGGAGCTGTGAATGGTGGAGACGAGACGATGACAATGGCGCTTCCGTTCCATGGTCGCTAGCTAGGGCGTAATTGGTTGGGTGGAAATCATATAGAGGATTAGATAAAAAATGTCAGACTAAAGGTTTGTCTATGAACATACACATTACGATGAGGGAAGAAAGGTTTGACTCGATGACCTATGGGCCCCCCCCATGTCATTGTGTGTTTGATATGAATCTTGGGGGCTTTGTTTAGGGGCTACTGCTGGAGTGGAACAGCTTTGTTGAGCCATGGGGGTGAGCATCCAAATAAAAAATGGGGTCCAGATTTGGGGCTATTGCTGGAGCTGTGAATGGTGGAGACGACTATGGCGCCTCCGTTCCATGGTCGCTAGCTAGGGCGTAGTTGGTTGGGTGGATCCGCTTAATCTGGCTTGTTTGATGCATATTTGAGATGTTCGGTTAGTTAAGGAAGGATTTGGGTCTAACTCGCGGGAGACGCAGGGAGACATCTGTCGTCTTGGCTTTGGAGAACCCCGCGGACGGCATGGTGCAAAGCGATTACTTGGCCTACGAGGAATGAGAGAGAGAGCCGCGGGGATGTGGGGCAAGAGGCAACCAAACCAACCTCTCTCATGGGCCTTGCATTTTCACCTCCCATTCAATCCTCGGTGGAGAAACTAATTTTCTCTATCGCATGGTGTAGGTGGCGCAACAACCATCAAATTGGTGGTGAAAACTGTTTTCACCGTCGGATTATATATGACAGGTCAGCGGTGACAACACTTTTTCGCCGAAGGTTTGATCTCCTAATGTGCGCCGCCCGCTTTTGAACTAGTGGCTCTAGTGCTGAAACATTATGATATCTGGTTTTGGTCAATCTAGCTGTGAAAATCAAGTGACAAAAATGAGATACATATGTGCTAGTGTTTTTCTCTACCAGAACCATATTTCTATTTGAGAAAAAGTAAAACACTCAAAACTTCTTTTCGTTCTATGAACTTTAATAAGGTCCATTGAGAACAACAAAATTCCGGGTGAAACCACTTGAACTTATGTCTATGAGTAATTTCAATATACATGACATAAATTTTAATATAACAACTGATATGCATCACCTAAACTATTTAGAAGTTATCTCTATTACTAAAAAGATTATAGTAATTCATGAACAAGTTCTTCAATAAAAAAAAGACCTCCCTTGGGTCAAGCTCACTTGGTTCAAGCTTTATAGGAATCACCAGACAACCCCCCCCCCCTCAAGGTAGATCACCTGTTGGCTCCTTTTGGTGGAGAGACATCCTCAATCTCTTTCAAAGCGTTCAAATGTTTGCAACCTGCAGACCAAATAAAGGTGACTCAATGCTCTTCTGGCTCCAAAACTGGCCTGGCACTCAGTAACCATTCAGTAGAGCATTCCCTCGGTTATTCTCTTTTTGCGAAAAGCCTAAGTGCTCGGTTCAGTTCTTCCTCGAAAGGGATGATGACAAAAACTTCATTCTACCCCTATCCCCCCTTGGCTGCCTCTTAGCTAGATGAGATGACCTCTGTTATTCAAAATGCAAACCTGTTAGAGGGAGCAAATGATATATGGACCTATTCCTGGGGATTTGCTCCCTACAACAGTAGAAGGGGCTATCACCTCCTCCAAGAAAATGTCCCAGCCTCACCTTTGTTCAAATGGCTGTGGTCTTCCTGCAACATGGGAAAACACAAGTTCTCCTTTTGGTCACTTCTCAGAGACAACAACAAGAAATCTTCTTAGGAGGAGAAACATGTCGTTGACTGATTACTCTTGTCCCCTAAGTAATTCTGGAGTTGAAGAATCTAGCTGTCACCTGTTCTTCACCTGCCCCTTCAACTCCCAATGCTGGATTGCAGTTGGGATCACCTGGAATACTCAGCTAAGTCCTCTTGGCATGATTCTCACAGCCAGACAAACTTTTTGAAAGTAAAATTTTTAGGAAATTGTGATCACAGCCTGTTGGATTCTTTGGCTGACAAGAAACAGGAAAATCTTCGACAATGAACAACCTGAAGTGGCCAAATGGAAATGACATTTCAGAGCTGAATTGGACCTTGTTTGTATCAAGGCCAAAGGACAGAGACACCTCGTCCTCAGTGCCTGGAGAGATAGCTTCAATGCTTAATGTTTTCATTTCTTTGCTTTGGGCCTATTTGCCTTGTAACCGGTTTGTATAGTTGACATTCTTTCATTTAATTAGGTAGGGGGCTCCCCTGCCGTTTTGGTCAAAAAAAAAATATTACTAATTTTATATTCCTAATATATAAAGGTAAGTCTAAATTTGTTTTAATGTGGTTAATCATGAAATACTTTTAGTTTATTTATATGCCGATTGATGACATCATTATATATATTTTAACTGTTTTATTGATAAATATTTTTTGTTTGCAATACTAACTTTGTATATTTTATAATATTTAATTACTTAAGTATTTATTACTAACTCTGTTTTTAAGTTATAGTTTGTTTGACTTTTTGGACCATAAGTTTGACCATGCTTGTCTTATTCAAAAATTTGTTGAAAACATTAGTTCTTTTGTTGTGCCTTGGTTCCTTTATTCTTATTAACAAAAGTTCTTCAAGAATGACTGAAATTTGGCTTTGTTTGCATATAGGACAAATGGTCTAATAAACTTTGTGTCAAATTAAAGAAGTCAAACAAACTATAATTTGAAACGAAACAAGTTGTTTTTGATGAGTTGTCTATTTACATTTGTTGTATACTCATATGTAAATGGCCACGTGCATATTGATTTTGTTCCACGCACTAAAACTATTGATCAAGAAGCTTTGGCTTGCCCGGCCCCCATCCGCGGGAACGTGGTACACAGCCGTGAACCGCGTGCATCGGAACTTTCGTTCCGGATCGGAACGGAACGGCGTGGTACATGAGACGGAACGATGCTTGGGGCGTGTTCCCCGCAGGTCAAGGGGCGGCGATTGGGTGCGTGGGTGAGCGGCAAATGAGTCTTATGTTAAGTGGGTCATATTTGAGATTTTAGGAGTTTGACCACATCAATTGATTCTTGAGTTAATTTTATATTCGACAACATATGTACACAACGAATTACATGATTATTATAACTGTATAGTTCACTTAAGAACAGGATTGTACCAAGCTATCGTACTAAAAAAATAGTTGGTTCACGCCTGCGGTTTTTCAACCATCGCCCGAAGAAGATACCCCCTTATGAACCTAAACTTTAAATTAACGCTCCACGTCCCCATATATCCACGCCCTCGTACCTCACGCATCGAACTTTTGTGACTGGGGCCCGCCGGAGTCGTCGTCCGTCCACAGCGCGTGCAACGCGCGATCGCGAGGCGAAGAGGCGCGCACCAACATTCCATGCATTCACCTGCTCGTTCGAACAATATTCCCGACGGAAGAACCCGGCGGCGTGCGGCGCGGCGACAGCAGCTAGCGCATGCAGATACAGCTGGTAGGATAGTGAAGTGAGTGCCATGCCAGGGCTTCATTCCACCCGCAGCCGCAGGTCGTGATTGCGTTTGGTCAGCTTTTGGACAAGTCTTTTGTCGCCTGCACTTCAACCCTGTCTGTGGGCACACACACGCACGCACGGCACCAATTATTATTGCATTAGTCAGATTTTATTCAGTCTAGTAGAGCCAGATCAGCTTCTCGATAGTCTTTGACAGTGGAGTGAGGGCGACCAGCTCAATGCCGGTGCTGACCGCCGGCCGCACGTAATACGACGCAGTATTCGCCGTGGTCGATCGAGATAGCTTTTTTTTTTTTTTTTTTACTAGAAGCTTTTGGCCGTTTGACGTAGTTTTGAAAAGAGACGAAGCAGATTACAGCCGCGCCAAATCGGAACCACATCGTATTTTCTCAACGCCTGCTCTTGAATGAATCATAACCTGACATTTTCCGGCCGGAAGTATGCAGAAGATGAACGGAGTCGGAGACTCATGGACAGCTGGTGTGCTAGCTAGTATATCTAGCTAGCGTTCTCACACCGGTCACCAATCACCACCGGTGTCGCGAAAGGAACGGCTCTGACAATCCTCCCCTCGCGCCGAACGTTTCTTCGTCTCGCGCGGTGCAGTTCGTTCCTGCGCTGATGGCGGCGGGCGGCGGCGCGGCATTAATTCTCGCTTGCTTGCTTGGTCAGAGACTCTGATCGAGTCACCGCCGTGTCGTCTAGTCAAAGTGCGGCGGCGGCGCAGATTCGTAGCTCCAGATGATCTCTGACTCACACTTGCACCCCGGCCGGCGCCCATGATCTATGTGCTGCTGCCTGCTGGCCTGGTAACCACGCCGGGAGTGGCGGGACGAATTGGAGCCGCACCATGCATGATGCATCACACTGCAGGTCACATCCATTCGTGTGAGCAGGCTCTCGTTTTACTGCACTTTGTTTAATCTGGTTGGGTTCGCACGTGCGTCAATCAATTAAGTACTCCTCCATAGTCGAAAAGAAAGATGTTTTGGAAAATGTTTAGGTCAAACATTGGAAACATAATTATGAATAACTTTTAAGACGTTGAGTTTAGAAATGTGAAAATAATATAAATAGGTTTGTCTTGAAAAATACTTTCATAAAAGTATACATATATATATTTTTTAATAAATATTTGTATAGAAAAGAGAAGTCAAAGTTGCTTTAGATAGAGACCGTATCACTGTCCTAAACGTTTTTTTTCAACTATAGAGATTGGAGGGAGTATTATATAGATTGGCGGTAGGACATTTTTGAGTATTAAACATGTTATGTTAATTTAGCAAATATGTGCACAGAATAATGAAGACGATTATTAACTCTCTTGACACGATTATTAATTCTTTATGAGTCATAAACGAGACATGTTTATGAAACTAAAATAAAACGGGAGAGTCACGGGACTCCCCGTCCCTCACCGCGGGCGCTCGGGTGGAACCTAGCCGCCGCCGCGCGCCAACCCCGCCGCCTCCTCTCCCGCCGCGCCGCCGCGAGCCGGCCGCCCGGCAAGGCCGCGGCCCGCCGGGATGGTGGCGGCGGGGGCTCGCCCTCCCCGGGGTGTGGCGGCGCCGGTGGGCGCGATTCGGCGCTGTGTCCGTCGCCCGGGCCGCGTGGGGCCCGGCGGGAGGCACGGACGCCCACGCCGCCGGGCGCCCGGCCGATGGCCCGGCGTCTCGCGAGGCGGCGGCATTTGGTTTCCTCCCTCCCCCGCCCCCCATTCCTCTCCGTTCGGTGGCGCAAGGCGGCCCACTGGGCTCACCATGGGCCCAGGCGGGCGGATCTGGTGCCCGGCGGCCGGATCCGGCGACCCTAGTCGGGGGAGTAGCTCCGGGGCTGCCGGCCATGGTGGTGCGGCGTGTGGGCCCGAGGTCCTGGAATCCTCTACTGAAAGCATGGATTTGGGGCCCCGGGCTGTTGGCGCGGCATCCGCAATGCGGCGACGGCTCCGTCTTCTTCCTCGTTCTTCTTGGTGGCGCGTGGCGAGGCCCCGGGGCCGGCGTCCAGCTCCGCGCCAAGGTGGCTGGGGCTGCGTCGGCGGCTCGCTGCGTCTCGGTGGTGGCCGATGGCGTGGCGATGGTGCAAAGCGTTGGTGGCTAGGCCTGTACGGGCATTGCGGGCGGTTCTCTTCTCTCGCCTCCCTCCCCGATGGCCTGCGTGGTGCGATCCGGGGGCTCCACGGTGAGGGCGACCGCCTTGCGGGTTCGTGCTCCCGAGGTCGAGCTGCTGCGGAGGCCGCGGCCATAATCAAGACGAAGACGGCACGGCGTTGCCGCGGCGGCTGGTGGACACGCGCGGGCGGCGGGCGTTTGCTGGTTTTTCGGCATGTCGCCACGATAAAGTGGTGGCCGACGCAGCGACTTTGCGGCTGCAATGTGCGGCCGGGCGCGTCGATGGCCCTCGGGCGAGGTTTCGCTGACGACGGCGCGCGGCGATGGTGGCGCTTCGATAGGTCTGAAACACGAGCCGACATCTGAATCGGGACCTTTTTGGCGAAGCTTGGCGACGGCGACGCGCCGCGGTGCCGCCTCCCCTGTTGAGGGCGTCGCACCCCAGTTCTTCCATGGGTGAGAACTCGGTCCTCTTGGACTAGCGGCGGTGGCGTCCGTGCGTCCGTAACCTTCTCAAGGCGTTGCTATGGAATTAGACTAGGCTAGGATTGTTCGGACTTATATCTTCTTTGGGTTGTCGTTCTCTCTGTTGTCTAGCGTGGGTGTGGTTTCGTTTACCAATTGTAGCGGTCCGCTGCCAGTGGACGCCGCTCCTTCTTGCTGCGGGTGTTGATGTAAACTCGTTCTTCTTATTATAACCAAAGCCGGAAACCGGATCTTTCAAAAAAAAAACTAAAATAAAACTCTATATTGAGTCATGAAATTAAATGTTTATTTTAAATGATATGGTAGTTTCGAAAATATTGCCCTGAAACTTTTCACTGATAATGACCTTAGGACACTCCTAACTCAAAAAATTGATAATTTCTATATTCATTAAATAGGGTCCAGATTAAGCAAAATAATGACATGGTGTCAGAATTCAAAAAAAAGAAGAGATGGAAAACAATTTCTTATACAAGAAACTATATATGAACCAAAAATATAATGAGATCTTTACAGGGTGGGTATATGTTTGTTCTTTATATGAGTGTTCGTTTTGGAGTGCAAATGAATTGTCCATTTCTATCTATCAGCTTAAGTTTTTGTGTTGAATTGCTTGGTGCGAGAATTGCTTGGTGCATGCATTTCAAAGCCGGAGGTTTCGAGTTTTAGCACAATTAAATAAGGTAATTATTGCATGTAGAAATTGTTAGAGTATATATAACCCATTAGCTTAAAATTATGGGATGTTGGTGCATGAAACTCAATAGTGATTAAATTGTCCACCTCTCTCTACCAGTTTAATCTTTTTGGTTGAGCTGGTTGGTGCTTGCAACTTAGTAGCGTCGGATTGAAGCGGTTGGTGCATACAACTCAACAGTGTCCATGTCTGTACCATTTTAGGTTGAACTAGTTGGTGCCTACAACTCAATAGTGTACATGTCTATACTATATTTCTGAAATTGAAAAGAACGTCACAAGGTGAGCATGTGCCTTAGTCCACCCATAAATCAATTAGTTGTGAATTAAGCTGAAACGTACAACGCAAAGGTCAGTCCCGTGCAATACTAGATTAGCACATTATTTCTTATTCAGTCATCTGGGACATGATATAACATTATACACAGTACTCTATAAATTGTTGATCGTATGCCTTCTTCTTACCAGTTTCAGCTGATAAAAATATGAATTGACATTGCAGGGCATGGCAAACGAGTGTGGGTTATTGAAATGACTGGATCGATCTGCGCTGGGACTGGAACTTCGAAAGGGACGGTTGAACTGCATCACAGAGACGCCGACGCATACCCTGTAGTCACCGGCATCATCGCTAGTCAATGACTGGACCCGGAACGCGTTGATTGGGAACGCCCAACCGTGGTCAGATCAGACCAAAGTACTATTCCTTGGCAGGAAGGACTACTTGGGGTTAAGGACGGCCATTGGCCTACAACCAGGCCGGCCGTAGGCAATGCCACGCACACGGACAATGTGTAGGTGTTATTATCTCTTTGACCATCGTATACATGGCCAAGCACTTGGCGACAACATGCCTCGACGCATGGTCTTGATCGATGGTGCCGGTGTCGGCCCTCGCTATAAGCGTGGGCCCCTACACTACTACGATACCCTCGATCACATCCGGTTCCCTCGCTATATGGTTTTATTTGTTTTTCTCCTACTTTCACATACATCTCGATTGTGACCCACTATTATCTATGTATTTATGTCTAGTTTGGTGTTTAACTTAGAGCCAAGCTCTCATCTCTTTCATCCACATCAACAAAAATGATGACTAACTTGGCTATAAACTCATTATTGCACTTGCTCTAAGAAGTGAGAATTGAGTTTAGTGGCAACAGTTTGCACTACGGAAAGACCATAGTTGGGGTTGTCTAGGGGCAGATTTGGGCCGCCTTTCCGCTGGGAGACTAGCGAGCGCTCACCGTGGTCCGTCGAGCCACTGGGTCACTAGTGTGCGCTGCGCCACCGGTAACGGACTGGTACCATGAGCGAGAGTGAGAGAGAGGGTGAGGGAGAGAGACGAGGGTCAGGAGGGAGAGAAGGTAAATGGGGTTAGAGCTAGAGTTTTAGACTTTCTTATATTCTCGTGATGATTTTCAGTACTAGATTTGTCTTGAACCAGCAATGAAAATATATAGAATTGGCTTCACTGCTGGTTCCAAGATATAGTCTGATGTGAAAGCATTAATTGTCACCGTCAATTGCATCAATATATCAATGCTAGATTTTACCTCCTGATAATTGCTGGTGCACCCGTGCGTTTCTAGACTATGACCATGACTCGTGTGACTAGCAACTAAAATCAGAAGCACTGAAGTACGTGCTAACGCTAAGACACACCTTTAAAAAATCAGAATCACAAGTCAAGCTAGCTCCCACGCACACACATTTGTGGTAGCTTGATGCATACTGGCGTACGTGCACATGTCATTGTCATGTACGTGTGTGTGCCGCATCGTGCATGACTCTGCATGGTCAACCAAAGGGTTTGTCACCACTCACTTGGGCGGCCGTGCATGCAGTGATTGATCTCGCCATCGTTCGCCGCCGGTGCAATTCACATTCACATTTCACACACACAGCACAGTGTATCCATTCCCCCGACTCCTACGTTTCGTGCTTAGAATTCATATGTATAATAATAATATATACATTATATTATAGATACGAATAGCATGGTTGTCAGGACAGCACGTATCCTACGCAAACGGGCGGCCGGCCTCATGAATAAACGTAGTATCCTACAGCATCGATTATTGCTTTTATACGCTGCTATCATGCGGTGTCATGGTCTCATGGATTCAGTGAAGATATTCTGTCCGACTAACATGTTGTTTGGATAACGCTAGAGAATATAATTGACTGGGCTGCATTAATTAATTGAAGAAACATAATTTGACCATTTATTCTTCATTCTACAAAAAATAATTTGACCATTATTTTTCATTCTACAAAAAAAAGTTCTACATTCCATGCCTGTCAAACATCAAGTTAAATCAACCTACGCTACCCACGAGTTCAAATCCCGGTGCTCGCATCTTTTTAGCATTTTCCCGGGATTTACCGGTGTTATGCATTAAGTGGTAGCGACGTTCCCGTCGACGACGAGGCGCCTGGTGACTTCCGAGAGTCTCCGATCTGTTGGGTGCTACCTCGCGTGAGGTGCTCATAGGGGTAAGGTTTGCGTACGTGTGTTCGTGCATGCGTGTTGTGTTGTACCGTGTAATTCTAAAAAAAAAATTGCCCTAAGTCAAACTATTTAAGTTTTGATTGTATATATAGTGAGAAATTGATTTTATTTTTGAGATGGGGTCGTATTAACTTGAAAAAAATGTTCGCGACACTAATTTAAACGAACTGAATCTTTTATACCCAAACTCATGAATTCTTAAATCTTGAGGTTGGAATATTTTAACCAATGCGGTATATACGCGTAAAACTTCTTCTGATATGTATTTATTTTTTGTCATCATCTTGATGACCGATTGATGGTATATTGCACCCAACATAAAGCAATAAGAATCATTGCTAGTACTTAATTCAGACGGAGAGATCGATCTAGAATTATCCATTATACGACAGCACCCAATGAGCAATTCTGTTGTACAAATAATTCCGGAGTAGACAATGCAATGATCAAGTAGATTTATTATCACTGTACGTGTCGCGTGGTGTCACTGAATCCAAAGATTATGGACACTATTACTTTTTTTTCTAAAAAAAAATCCAGCCAGTGAGCCTGTCACACATCAAGTTGGAGTGCCGTTTTGGTAACAAATTAATAGATTTAATATTTTTCCATGATGAAAGTTGACAACGTTTCAGAGACAGGGGAGACCAGCTCACATTGATGCGGCTAATACAACCGAGAACTCCATCGAGATTAATAAAAAAAAATTCTTAAAACTTCATAGTGTTTTTATTTATTTTAAAAATATTTTTTATCTACCTAGTCTGCGGGCCTCACAAGTATAGCTACATTTCCATAATTCTCCTTTTTTTAAAAAAAAAAAATATAGTACTATCCATGAGATAAGCCATTATGTTTTTTAAGGAATATCTTTATTGCTCCTTTTGCGTAAAAATATACTCTCATCCGAAAATTAATGCACATCTCACCCATCAAGAGTCAAACTTTTCCTAAGTTTTACCAAATATATACAAAATAATATTAATATTTATGATGTGTAATAAGTATCATTACAATGCTTGTGCAATATACTTTTTGCACTATATTTATTTGGGGATATAAATATTAATTAATATTATCTTCTACTCTATATACTTAGTCAAATTTGAATGGAGTTTGACTCTCGATAAGTGAAATGAAATGTGCACTTATTATTTTAGTAGGACGGCGGAGTATACATGTTGTCACGTATGTGCTTGATTGAATGTTATCTATGCTACGCTACATTAATAATAGTATACCTTCTTCGGTCATAAATACTCGTCATTTTCAGTAATATATAGTACCCGCTTAATAAACAATATAAAGGTCTAATTGTCAATAACTTTCAAAAAATTGTAGTCTGGAAAAGTAACACAAACAAATATGGGTTGCTAGACTGGTCTTAGGATCTACTGCTTCAATTCTGTGAAGTCATTAAATTTATTAATACATTCTAGGGCAAAACAATGTTCAAGTCATGCATTTAATGTTTCCAAGAAATGTCAAATATTACTTGCCAGCTGGAGTGTTAGCCCTGATCATTTGAATTTATTAGCTCGGCTTCTTTTTTGGAAAGAAAGATATATTAAGCATCAATCAGCAAAATATATCCTCTCCTATTACAAACTGAACTCCGAAGAAAAAGAAAATTACAATTGTCTCCTCGGGATCCAATCTCATCTTCCTCGTCTCAATCTCCGGTTCGCCATGGACACCACCATGACGATCCAAGTCCACCTTTGCTTCCGCCAAGGAACACCAATCATTGAAAAGCCGCATCATCCATTGCCCAAATCACCAAGCAAATCGATTCCGGTCGAAAGAAAAATGGGTCGGACCCTTGGCAAAAGGAAAGAGGAAAAGAAAATACACCGCCGCTGGCCCGAGGACCATCGACCGAAAAAAATTCCACCGTCGCCAATAAACCAATGTAACGAGGAAGAGCCACAAACCCACGAGGATGACCGAAGAGCTCATATATGTCGGACGTTGATTATTCGCCACCCGCATCATCTATCGCCCAAATCACCAAGCAAATCGATTCCATTGAAAGAAAATGGGTCAGCCCCTCGGCAAAAGGAAAGAGGAAAAAGAAAATCCACCGCCGGGACCGAGGACCATTGACCGAAAAAAATTCCACCGCCGCTAGTAAACCCAAGAACGGTAAGAGCCACAAACCCACGAGGATGACCGAAGAGCTCACATATTTGATGCTGATTATTCGCCAACACGAAGACGCGACATCCTCGAATACCCGGGAACTTGATTTGTCATGCCGGTAGTGATGCCACCGCCGTAACCCTAAACTCCATCACCGACGATAACGATGGGTGACCCTAATCTACTACACTCCACACCCTAGCAGGAACAATGAGACCGGACGTCGATCCACCCCGGCCACCAAAGAGGCCGGCAGAGGGGAGGGGCCGGTAAGAACGACGTCGGCAGCAGAGATGCCCTAGTCTTCGGCAGCAGAGATGCCCTAGTCATCGGCTAGGAGGCGGCGTGCTTATTACCTCGCCTTATCGGCCATGGTACAATATTTTCCTCTTACAAACAGAACAACATTAGAAACTATCAGTCTTGTTTAGATCAGCAAAACTTTTTAATAAAACATCTCCAACACTATCTAGTTCTTGGTAAATCAATGTTTAGATCATCGAAATCAATGAGAGAGAGAGAAGCGTGAAATGTGGACTACCTCACAACACACAATGAACATATGCACAAATCCAACCCCCTATAAACATCTTCAAAAACTAGGCCTGGTAAAACCTCGAGATTAGTTAGTAATACTTTATTTTAGTCAATCTAAACAGAGTCTAATAATGTGTACATAAACCTTACTACTCTGTCCCTGCAAAATACATATTATAGTTCGATTCACAGTGTAATATACCTATCACAAATATTGACCTTCTTTAGGACGAAACTATTATTCTCTAACAACCTTGTAGATACCCATCACACGAATCAAGAACAAAAAACATATCCTTCAATGCGTATCGATCTATACCCTACAATCATATCCTAGATAGAGATTACAACCCAGCCAACCTGTACCACAGTCATCTCTCTGCAATGCAATCTTGAACACTGCCACGATCATGCCCGGTATACATTTATACAATGTAAAAATTGTCCATGAATCTGCACACATATCAGGGATACGTAACCAACTTTCACCAGATCGGTGTAGGGAGAGTCGGAGAGATCAAATCAAACCGCTTTTGCGCCATTCGCGTCGACACACCACACGGCCGGCGGCGGCGGCCCAGAATCCATCGATCCATCCATCCACCCCACGCCGAGTCTCCACCTCCGCCCCGCCCTCCCCGCGCGCGCGCATCCCCGCATATATAAACAAACCACCCCCGCGCGCATACATACTCGTCCTCCCACTGCCGCCCGCCACCGCAAGAACGTCGACCATGATGCCGCCGATGGCGCCCGTCGTCGTCGTCGTCCTCGCAACCGTCCTCTTCTCGCTCTCGCTCGCCGCTGCGGCATCCGGCGGCGAGGTGTCGTCGTACGTGGTGTACCTCGGCCAGCACGCGCACGGCGCGGCGCTGGGCACACACGGCGCCGAGGAGCTGCAGGCTCTGGAGCGCGACGCCGCCGACGCGCACTATGACCTCCTCGCCGGCGTCGTCTTTGACGGAGAGTACGGACGCCCGCCGTCGCGATCGCTACATAGGAGTACAATTTTTTTGTTTTTGTTTTAAGATAAGATTGATGATTGAGATGCGCAACGCAATGCGATGCGATGCAATGCAGCAAGGAGAAGGCGCGGGAGGCCATCTTCTACTCGTACACCAAGCACATCAACGGCTTCGCCGCCAACCTCGACGCCGCCGCCGCCGCCGAGATCGCCAGTGAGTCTTTTCTTCTCTCTGCATGCCGGCGACCGTTTCGTGGCCACACTAACTAGCTACTATATTATTTTCCTGCGATGCGAATTAATCTCTTTCGATTACTACTAATTCTTGTCACGGCCGTTTCTTTCTCTCTAATCCCCTCTGACCAGGGCAACCCGGCGTGATCTCCGTGTTCCCCAACCGTGGCCGCAAGCTGCACACGACCCGGTCATGGCAGTTCCTCGGCCTCGCCGGGCCCCGCGGCGTCCCCGCGGCGGCGTCTGGCGGAAGGCTAAGTTCGGCGCCGACACCATCATCGGCAACTTCGACACAGGTGAGCGCGCCGCCGATCGGTTCCCTCCGCCATTGCCGCTGTCGTTCACTTCTTCTTGCGGTGCTCTGCCTCCCCTCCCTCCTCGCTCGCCGCAGCCATCGTTTTCGTCGAGGCGGCAGTTGGCGATAAGATAGCTCTAGTACCAGCCGAGACGCTATCTCGCTTCGCTATTAACATCTCGTAATCCTCAATCGCCCGCCAAACAAAAAAACTCCTTTCTTTATTAACTTAATTAAGTACTAGATTTTGACGACTCAAAAAAGTGCTGCCAAAAGGAGGTTTTAATCTTTGACTTTTTGTTTGCTACTGGGGGTAAACAGTTGTTTTTGTTGGGCTGGCTATTACGTTATTTGTGTTTTATGAAACTGAACTTCACAAGTTTTGACAGAGTTGTTGAACGACATTATATTTTCAACAAAAGTTGCTAATTCGTAGAAAGTGGTTGAGAAATTGACCAAAAATCGGAGTTAATCGCCGTCGACCAGTACGCTGAGCATGAAGTTCAGCAAATAAAATTCCACCTGTCCAGTTCAGTATCTGTACTAACATGTCTAGATCAGTGGGCATCTAGAAGACCGGCTCTTATGACTTGTCAGAACAACGACATTAGCATCTCTATCCAAATTAGCACCTAAACATTTGTGTTTATCGTCGTATATATATACCCAAACCTGATGGACATGATGTCCATTCTTCTGATTCATTTTAAGAACCATGGAGCAACACATCCACAGTGTTTTGCTGCTGCTGACTTTGCCCATCATTCAAGTAGCAAATCGACAGGTCCAGTTCGTTGGTAAAAGAAGGCACAGGACCATCCAATGATCATCCAGCAGTGTGATGTGTGCGTTCCTCCTAACTTTCTCTGAACTGCTGCTGCTGCTGCTGGTGAACTCATTAGATTCAGATGCAGCCAACAAGGCCTTGGTGGACATCCAAACATTGTTCTGCATTCCTGTGTTCAAAATACCTGAATTTTCTTCTCAATTTGAGTTTTGAATTATGGATGCCGTTTTTGTACCTTGTGGAATATGGCATGCTTTGTTGTCTCACTGTGTGTGTGCGCTTTTTGTGATGCAAAGGTGTGTGGCCGGAATCTGAGAGCTTTAGGGATGATGGCCTGGGCCCGGTTCCATCCCACTGGAAAGGAGCCTGCGACAAAGGCCAAGATGATAAATTCCATTGCAACAGGTAATTTTAAGACATAATTAGTATATTTATTGCTTTGACTGCGAAAAAAAGTACCTTTGATTTTTGTTTGACAAAACTTTAAAACTCTGACCATAAATATCTTATTAAAAAGATACTAACTTTTACTTGGACGTGTTATACACTTGCTTCTCACTAGATACGTACAAGCTGCTGGATTCCTATGGTCAATAAAATAGAGTTAAATATGCAAGTCCAACTTTTTATCTTTCAAGAAGTCTTGAGTGTTGCTTAGAAACTCTGCCCCGATCCATTCTTGGAGCATATCCAGCGTATGTGATGCCAAAAGGTTGAGTTGCTTGGTTTGGTAAGGTGTAGCACTACGAGTATGGATGTGAGTGTGAGACCACCACATTGCACGCATGGCTGTGAGTGTGAGACCACCACCACTGGATGCCTTAGATCAACCGGCCGGCACTGATCATCATGGGCATCCATCCATGCATCATGATTGAGCTTGATCCCACTCAACAGTGCTATGACTAGGACGTCGATTGATGGCGTGTCTCAACTGTAGATTTTAGAGGCTTTTCAAAGATATTCTCAGCTTGAATAATAGATGTCCTGAACTCCTGAAATAAAATGAAATAGGCTCAATCAATTTTTTTTCTCCAAATGTGAAAGATTTTTTCATGAACATTCTAGAAACCAGAAAAGTTATACTGAAGATGTACTGAATTTGTGGAGTTACCTAGTTGCTCTGCATATACTGAGCAGGCAAAACATAGTACACTTGTTGCCCAAAACTTATTCCCTGTTCACCGACACAGATTGCAGTTTTACTAAGTTCTCTGATATAGACAAACCTGAACGTAGTCAGTTTCTAGTGTTGCTTTTAAATGAACAGTGTGTTCTCACTTGGAGAGTGGACAGGGCATTTCAGCAACGTCATGTCCTGATTAAGCAGGTGTCTGCCATTCCCGATGCATCTTTCGCTAAACAGCTGCTATCAGTCTATGAACAGTAGCAAGCCAAGATCTAAGTTAAAACTTTGGCTAACTCATCAATGTTCTTCGTTTTACTGTATATGTGTAACCCCAAAAGTATGTCATTTCAAGTGTTTCATACACCCATAATGCTGAATTTGAGTAGAAAGCTATTTTTCTGTGGAACAATATCTTGTTTAGATTTAGATAGATCGAATTCTTCAGATCGCCGGCTTTTGATCCCTTTTCTTTCCGGCTGGCCGGCGTGCTTGTGCGTGCAGGAAGCTGATCGGCGCGCGCTACTTCAATAAGGGCTACGCGGCGGCGGCGGGCAAGCTGAACGCGTCGACGAACACCCCACGCGACATGGACGGGCACGGCACGCACACGCTGTCGACGGCGGCCGGGTCGCCGGTGGCCGGCGCGTCGGTGTTCGGGTACGGCAACGGCACGGCGTCGGGCGGGTCCCCGCGCGCGCGCGTGGCGGCGTACCGCGTCTGCTACCCGCCCGTGAACGGCAGCGAGTGCTTCGACGCGGACATCCTGGCGGCGTTCGACGCGGCCATCCACGACGGCGTGCACGTGCTGTCGCTCTCCCTGGGCGGCGACCCCTCCGACTACTTCGACGACGGCATCGCCATCGGGTCCTTCCACGCCGTCCGCCGCGGCATCGCCGTCGTCTGCTCCGCTGGCAACTCGGGCCCGGCGCTCGGCACCGCCTCCAACCTCGCGCCGTGGCTGTTCACTTCCGGCGCCAGCACCATGGATCGCGAGTTCCCTCGTACATCGTCTTCGACCGCATAAAAATGGCCAAGGCATGCAACTCCTCCGAATCTCCAGAATCATTTCTTGCAAGTGTTGGTACTTTTTGCTTATTATTATCCATGGATCGATCGTCGTCCCTGCAGGGCCAGAGCCTGTCGATTACGGCGCTGCCGGAGAAGACCTCGTACCCGTTGATCGATTCGGCGAAGGCTGGAGCTGCCAATGCAACCACTAAGGACGCGTACGTGGCTGACAGTATCCAAATGATCACCATTCACTAGCTACTGATGGTACTTTTGCTGATGTAATTACTGATAATAAATAATGTAATTGTGATGGTTAATGGTGTGCAGGCAGCTGTGCATGATCGGGGCGCTGGACCCGGCCAAGGTGAAGGGCAAGATCGTGGTGTGCCTGCGCGGGATCAACCCGCGGGTGGCCAAGGGCGAGGCGGTGAAGCAGGCCGGCGGCGTCGGGATGGTGCTCGCCAACGACGTGACCACCGGCAACGAGATCATCGCCGACGCGCACGTGCTCCCGGCGACCCAGATCAAGTACCGCGACAGCCTGCTCCTCTACAACTACCTCAAGTCCTCCAAGTAAGCAGCCGTTTCATTCCTGCCAAAGTTTCTTTCTTGTGATTGTGAGGCATTGACACTGCTGTCTGTCGCTTGCCAGGAATCCGACTGGCTTCATCACGAAGCCGGCGACTGTCCTTGGCACGAAGCCGGCGCCGTTCATGGCCGCCTTCTCGTCGCAGGGGCCCAACACCATCACCCCAGAGATCCTCAAGGTTCTTGGCTTTCAGAACACTGAACGATCCATGGCTGCCTCTCCTGCGGCGGTGGACGATGTTTCTCATGTATGTGTTGCCTTGCAGCCCGACATCACGGCGCCCGGAGTGAGCGTGATCGCGGCGTGGACGCGCGCCAACTCGCCGACGGACCTGGCCTTCGACCCACGTCGCGTGGCCTTCAACTCGGAGTCCGGCACGTCCATGTCGTGCCCGCACGTCTCCGGCGTGGTCGGCCTCCTCCGCACGGTCCACCCGCAATGGAGTCCCGCCGCCATCAAGTCGGCCATCATGACCACAGCTATTGAGCTAGACAACAAGGGCGAGCTGATCCTGAACGCGTCGTCGCGGTCGTCGAGCCCCTTCGGCTACGGCGCCGGCCACATCTACCCGACCCGCGCCCTCAACCCGGGCCTCGTCTACGACCTCGGCGACAAGGACTACCTCGACTTCCTGTGCGCGCTCAAGTACAACGCCACGGTCATGTCCATGTTCAACGGCGGCGCGCCGTACAAGTGCCCCGCCGCTCCGCCGCGCATCACGGACCTCAACTACCCGTCCATCACCGTCGTCAACGTCACGTCGGCGGCCGGCGCCACGGCGCGGCGCAGGGTCAAGAACGTCGGCAAGCCCGGCACGTACAGGGCCTTCGTGGTCGAGCCCGCCGGCGTCTCCGTGGTGGTGACACCGTCGGTGCTCAAGTTCAGCGCCAGGGAGGAGGAGAAAGGGTTCGAGGTGCAGTTCAAGGTGAAGGACGCCAAGCTCGCCAAGGGCTACTCGTTCGGAGCGCTCGCCTGGACCAACGGGGTTCAGTTCGTCAGGAGCCCTCTTGTGGTCAAGGCGGCTTGAATTCATTAGTTGAGCTCATGGTGGTAGGGTTTTATTTTTTATTTTATAGGAAGCAGGTGTAGAGAGGATACATTAATTAGTTCGATTTGTTAAAAAGTGAGGCTGAGAACTTGGCCTCTGATTCAATAAATAAGTTATATATGATAATAATATAAGCAAAGCTGTTTCTACTGTGAAACAAAAACCTTAATCTCTGTTTAACAAACGGGTAAAACCCTTCTTGCTGTTTAACAAACTTAAAAAATGCATAACTACAATAAATGCATCCATTCCTCAAATGCAGCTCTTGCTATTTCAGGTTTAATCCATAGTGTCAGGCATCCTCATTTTTCTCAGAAATGCATTGTGTCTAGATTGGTACTTTTTTCAGAAATGCATTTGTACATTAGGAACAGAGGCTCCGCTCAGCTGGTAGCGGTATTAGGCTAGGCGTGCACTCGACAATTTGATTCGATTGCTACTTTTTTCTTAATATAACCAAAGCCGGATCTCGGTTGAGTAAGGTGCCTTATATGCATAAAAAAAAAAGGTGAGCTATGTTTAATTTAATTTCACCTGGACATAACAGAATGAATCCACTCTCATTATTATCATAAAGCGTGACAACTTAACAACTCTATCAAAGCAAACCACAAAGAAAAGGCTACTTTAACTACAAGACATTCCATCGTCCATCCCTCACCCTCACTCAGGATTCAGGATTACTTAGTACATCACTAAAGCCCATAGGCGCTGAAGTGCTTCACCCTGAACTTCCACTCTCCCTTGGCAGCATCGAACGACACAAACTCTGCACCCTGCTCCGCCGCCTTCTTCACCAACATCTCCCTGTACCTCTCAACCCTTGGCCCCTCGCGGTACACCTCCCCGGTCTTCTTGTTCACACACTTGATGTTCAGAAGAGTCACCTCTGCAGCTTTGTTCAGCCCCTCACCCACCGGTGGCTTCTTGCTGTCGTCCTTGTACACAATCACCTCCCGGTCATTGAACTCCACGATTGACTCCAGATCTAAGCACCTCACGTCCGTCTCCCCAAGAAACTTGATGCTGCCATAGCCATGCCGACCCACAACAAAGTCCCTCACCCGACCACAGTAGCCTGCCTCTGCACGTTCTTTGGCCGCAATCTCCTCAAGACTAGGCTCTGTGAAGTAATCTGCAGATGGAAGCTTAGGCAACAACCTCTCCACTGAAGTAACATTCACATTCCCATGCTGAGGCATGGCCCTGGCCTCATGCTGGTTGTCATTTTCCACTGCGGGAGGCCTGCTGCTTGGTGACATGGCAGACTTACCACGCTCACTTTCAGTGGAAGCATCTGCACAACTTAATGAGATCAGTAACTGACATTTGCCCTTGCTGGGGACTATTTATATGAAAAATTCCAGTACTGTAATGAAAAGATTTACCATCATATTTGTTCAAATCGGTAGCATTCTTCAAAGTTGATTGCGGTCAGGTTCTCTCCGCCGAAGGCCACTGCTCAATTGGGCCGAATTACCAGATTCCTTGGGTTCTCTCTAGGAATGAAAAAGGCATCCGCCTTCGTGTTGCTGGAGATTCATCATCAGCAAAGAATGGAACCTATAGGAATAACAGAAGTAACTGAGCAACGTGTTCAAGCATTCAATGCTTTCTCAATGGCTTTGAAAAGCTCCATCAATAAAATTAAAACATGAAACAAAAACTCTGCACACGAAAATTTTCTATTCTTACAGGTCAGGTCATTCATTACCTTGCCATCAGATATTGGATTATATTTTCTTGGCAGCAGTTTAATCCTTCTCTGTGACAAATGCCTAGGAACCGCCATGGACAATAATCTACTTGGAAGAGGCTTCTCAGCAACCTGCAAGACAGTAAGAAGTTACAATCAAGCAAACCCCTTTCACATGTGGTACCTGCTTACAGCACCCTTAGTACACACCCTTCCTAATCACAACCACCATCTTTGCTACTATCTCCACTGTCCACTTGTTCTACGTAAACAATTAGAAATGCTAAGGAGAAACAAAACTAACCGGCAAACTTGATATTCCATATTGAACTGAAGGTGAAGATCCACCATTCCCAATGGACATCTGAGGCATTGCTGGAAGCGTCCCAAATGGATTTGAAACAGGAGCAGGCTGCATGACCATACTGGACTGGATAGGAGTTCTGTGTAAAATGCAACAGGATACATCATGTTAAACTGAATAATGTATTACTTTAGTCAAAAGAAGAAAAGGAATAAGTGTTGCCAAAACTCAGTTGTGAACTGTGGGAAAATTATGATCTCTGCCAAACCATGCACTTATATTACAGATAAAAATAACAATCTGGCAGTTTCATGGCATCAAATATAAGTTTTTTTTTTAAAAAATAGTAATCTGGCAGTTTCATGGCATCAAATATAAGCTAGTCTCCATGAACAATTAAGTTCTTTTCCTTCTTTGCCTACACCACACTCCACATTAGACTGATCGTAATATGGTTTTCCTTCACCTTGTTATAACTAATCAGTGTTTTAATCCATCAAAAAGAAATTACTAAATAGGAAAAGAATAATCATGCACAGTTGAGAAGTAGCAGAAGATCATACGGCTGTCCAATCAAGGCCTGATTCGTCATGTTGGAAAAACCAGGGAATCCACCTGAAGGTGCTGTATCCATGCAGGCATGCATTTGAACATATGTTAAGCCCCAAGTTAGTCTTGAAGATAAATCATAAAAAGAAGAGAAGCATGTAAATATCAAATACTGACCTGGTTGAATCGAGGAGGTTGGAAGGACAACATGTTTGTAGTTTGAGCAGGGGCAGATGGCTGGAATGTTGGCTGAATCAGTACAAGCAAAATAAATTAAGTACTAATAAACAAGAAACAATAACAAGTATCTAGTGATCATGGTTATTAAGGTGGTAAGGCAGGGTGTGGCAAGCCACCCTTTTGAGTCGCCTAGGTGAAACCTAGGTGAGGCAACAATGCCATATGAATATGAAGAACTTCAGAACTGCAGTATGGAGAAGGTAGGAAAAGGAAATTAAAAAAGAAAAGAGAGGGGAAAAAACTAAGAAATCCAAGCCCAAGAAAGACCACCAAGCAACCCATGCAACCTTCCCTAAGCATGACGCTGCCACTGCAACTCCCCGAGATCCCTTCCATCATGCGGCGAATCTATCTCCCCCTCCCTCCCCCCGTTCACATCTGTTGCTGCCTCCACGGCACCTCTCCTCCGGTCCTCCCCGCCTCTTCCCTCCCTTCTCCAATGCTTATGCAGATCGAGAGCTGCTGGCCTGCTGCTGCCCCCTCTCACATCCCTGATGCTGCAGTTGGCCAGTGAGGAAAGCTGATATGGCCACCGGAGCCGATGGGGATGGGGCAGAGATAGGAGCTTGGATTTGGTCCTCCTCTAGTTCTTCCTCGTTCTTCTCCATTCCCCTCCTCTCGATTTGCTGGATTTTGGTCATGGTGACGAACGCCCAGGATGTTTTAGCGCCTGGATGCCTAGGCAACGCCTTAAAACCATGCTAGTAATAAAATATGAGGACAAAATGACAAAAGATGCTTACTGTTGAAAAAAGTGAAGACCCGCTGCTGCCAAATAGATTGCCAGGATTAGTTGAACCGAATAGGCTCCCAGAGGAGAAAGCTGGTGTACTTGTCGGTTGAGCAAATGATGAGGAAAACAGTGGGGCTGATTGAGTGTTAGCTAACGATAAGCCAGCGCCGAATGGACTTGGATTATTCGTCATTGATGTGCCAAATAACGACGATGTGCTAGAAGCAGGATTGGTATTTGAAAATAATGATGACGTAGTACTTGCTGGAAATGTAGAAACACCTGTTTGCCCAAACATTGTGGTATTAGTGGATGATGTGAATGGGCTCGAACTTGCAACTGATGAGGGGTTGAATGGTGAAGTAATAGTTGGAGCAGGCTTAGGAGCAAATTGATTGGTTGATGAAAATAGGTTTGTGGCAGACGGGTTAAATGGATTGCTTGTCGGAGGCGGAGCAAAAGCATTCTGCTGTAGTGATGGGAAGCTAGGTGCCACTGCTGGAGTTCCAGAAGGGTTTGGTCCACCTGCAAGTACAAATATTAAGAGTGGTTGCATATGTTTCACAAGAAAAAAATTACAATTTACATGGACCAAAGAAATCCAGCAATAATATAAATAAACAATTAATAAAGGGAATAGCATCATGTTTTAATTTTTCAATTCTATTCAGATTTCAAGGTGTATATAAGCCAGGGTGTAACATAATGGTCACTCCAGCTCATGACAAAAGAATACATGGAAGTAAAGTACTACTCTGTTCCAAATTGTAGTTCACTTTGGTTTTTCTAGATACATTGATTTTGCTATGCATCTAGTTATACACTATGTCTAGATACATAGTAAAATAAATGAATCTAGAAAAAGCCAAAAATGAACTACAATTTGGAACGGAGGGAGTATCTTTTAAAGTGGGTTTGCAAATCAAGCAAAATCATTGATCCCCAAACAAACATTTTCCTTACCCTTGTCTCCACGCTGATAGTCTTCCCACCTCAATTCTTCATGGCTTTTGTCTTTGTATTCAGGCATCGCTGATATGGAATCAAGTTTTGCAGCAGGCTGAGTACCACTGGTAGCACTGTCAGCATCTGGAGTTTGAGCATAAGGTTTTATTCTGGTTCCTCCAGCTTGATTAGCAAATTGTGGTTGCCCAAAAGCTGGCGCTGCTGTCTGTGAGCCTGAAACTCAAAGGGAACAAACAATTGGTGAAACAGGTATAAGATGACCTGGACAGTGTAAAAACAGTTAAAAAGATTTGCAATAAAATAGGTCTGCTGGAGTAAGAAAGAACAAAAGAATCAATACATAACAACTGCTACATCACATGTACACAGACAACAATTCGTGAGCATTATTACATCATAACTACCTCAAATAATGCAAATATTCAATGGGAAAAACCTACCAAATGCAGGAGCTGGTGCACCAAAAGGTGACGGAGTTGCTCCAAAGGGATTGCTACCAGATGAAACTGTTGTTTGTCCAAAAGATGGTGAAGAGCCAAAACTGAAGGAGCTAGCTGATGTGCCAAATGAAGGTGTGCTTGAAGATCCAAAACCCGGAGTAGTACTCACACCAAATGCTGAGGTCCCTGAAGCTCCAAAACCAGTAGCAGATGTACCAAAGCCTGTAGAACCAAACGCTGGGCTGCTAGAAGCACCGAATAAAGATGTTGATGTTGAACCAAATGCTGGGGTAGTCGTGGCACCAAAGGCGGTGTAGTTGTGGTGCCAAAGGCGGTGTAGATGTACCAAATGCCGGCGTAGTCGTCGTACCAAATGCCGTGTAGTTGATGCACCAAAAGTGCTGCTGCCAAACGTTGGTTGTGTTTGCTGGAACGTGCTACCAAATGGACTTGACTGGCTAGGAGATGATCCAAACCCCCAAAACTTGGCTTCTGTCCAAACAAAGATCCTACAACATGTGCAGAGCAGAGATATGATATCAAATATAGTACAGAAGATCTTGTTAGGAAAACATAGTGACAAATGAACTGGGCATAATTTCACATGAGTAGCTATTTTTAGAACAAATGTAGCATGCAGAAAAATGTGAAAATAAATAAAACTTGCAAGGTATGGGTGAAACTGAAAAGAACAACTACACATAAAAATGGAATCAATAATTAGACAATCTAGAAAGTGGCTTCTTCTGTCAACCTAGTATGATCAGCATGGTGAACCAGCAAAAGAGGAAAACAATAGATAATGCATAGTACATACCAGAGGATGAGGCACCAAAGGCGGGAGTGGGGGATGCACCAAAGGCAGGAGTTGAGGATGCACCAAAGGCAGGAGTTGAGGATGCACCAAAGGCAGGTGTGGAGCTCCCAAACGGAGAGGAGGACGGGGTGCCAAATGTGGGAGTGGATTGCTGCTGGCCAAAGGCGGGAGTAGATTGCTGCTGGCCAAACGCACCAGTGGATGTAGTTGCAAAGAGCGAGCTTCCAGTCTGTGCCCCAAAAGTTGTGGTCGGGCTGCCAAACGGTTTTGGGGCAAAGGGATTGTTGGCAGCAGTGGAAGACTGGCCGAATCCCTGTGGAGCTCCAAATGAGGTCTGGCCAAATGCGCTCGTGGACGACTGCCCAAATGCTGCAATGAAGATAGCATACACGAGAGATGAGAAGATAATCAACATTGCAAAAAAAAAAAAAAAAGAAGGAAAAAAAATACTCTCGATGCAGACATGCAAGGGCTTGCAGCAAGGCAAACTGGAACTGTACGATCGTAATCAGGTATTGCATTGTAGAGGCTAGCATATATTATACAAATATCAATGAAAAAAAATGAGCACTGAAGCATTCTTCTGTTTTACTTATTTGCAAGTAGATAAACGAGTTTGGTTAGGTGTTCCATGGATCCTTGAAGTTGAAACTGCAAGTAGCCTATCTGATTGAAACAGATAACGAAACCCTAGAGTGCGGAGGCATATGGATAATCCATCGAATCGAAATATATCTAATATATAATATAATATAATCGAACAATCAATCGAACGGGAAAGGAAGCGCAACAGTAGCAATACATGCATACGAGAACGGAATAGAGGATTTAAAGCAAGGTCATGGAACCCAATGTGATGGAATCGACGAGAATGGGAGGGGATTAGGGGGTGAGCGCTTACGGTTGGTGGAGCCGAACATGGCTGCCGATGCTTATTGTCTTGTAGTGCCGACTGCCGACGCGACTCGATCACCGGCGGGCCGCGGCGGCGGCGGCGGCGCGGTGTGGTCTGGTTCTGGACCTCTTTCTCTCTCTGTGGCGAGGGAAGGGGATTGATTGGGGATTGATTCTGCCTGGAGATGCGATGGCGATAGACGAGTCTAGTCTGTCTCAATGAAGGGTGGGCCCCTGATGAGCCGCGGCTTTTATACGAGACAGTTCGTATAGCGTAGCTTACATCCAACGCACCTCCGCACGGCGTATTCAGCTACAGTTGCGTGGCTTCCACGCGGGCAGGGCCGCCGGAGCGCGGGACGCCGGGCGGGGGCGGGGGGCGGGGACGGGGCGCGGGGGCGGGCGGCGGCTAGGTTTTCCAACAGACCAGTGCCTTCGGCATTTTGGATTGGATCGGGGGCGTCAGGCGTGGTCGAGTCGAGGGACGTGCTGGCTGCTGGGCCGCTGGGGTCTGGGCTGGGCAGAAATATCGTAGTGGGCTTTATTGTTTATATATTAAAAAAACGTGATCGGAAGGGGCTTGTAGTCCAAATGGTAGGGGCGGCCCAGGTGGGGCCATTACCCACCGGGGTTCAAATCCCTGCTCGCACCTTTCCCTTTCGGGGATTTTCCCAAGGATTTACCGGCGTTATGCATTAAGTGGTAGCGACGTTCCGTCGACGACGAGGCGCCTATGGTGACTTCGAGAATCTCCAGATCTGCCGGCCACCCAGTCCTTCTGGAGGTGCTCATAGGGGTAGGGTTTGCGTCGCGTGTATTCATAGGGGTGAGTGTGCGTGCGTGTTGTGGCGTCTGCGTTGTCTTGTGTAATACTCAAAAAAAAAAAAAAAAAAAAAAAAAAAACCTTTATTTATATAATAGGAAATATACCCGTGTATTGCCACGGATAAATAATACATTATATATTTCATAACTTTTTGTCCAAGAATGGCCTTGTAAATTATTTGTGCATGGGCACACTCTAAATTATTTGTATAGAGAGACACATATGGTGAAAAATTGTAAATTGAGTAAAATGCATCATGGGTCCTCAAACTATTTGGCTCTTCCCACCCGCGTCCTCAAACTATCAAAACGACTATCCAAGTCCCTCATCTTTTGCCGCAAGCCGCGCATAAACGGTCCAAAGGCAGCCACGCAAAGCCATGTAATCCGAGGTGGCGGCCACCATGGTGATGAAAAATGGGAGCATCGCATTTGACGTGGCACTCCGATGCATGCAAAGAACGACTTGCGTGCGTCGAAGGCGTTATCACGACGCAGCGCCCTCGCCGGCGCCCGGCTCTCTCCTCCACCATCCACGCGGCCTCCACACGCTGGCCCCCGCATGCTAGCGATGGCGGGTCCTGAGCTCCGCCTCGCTACCTCGGACGGCTATGGCGGCCCAAAGGTGCCGATGGCGGTGGCTCCCGCTGTGAGGAGGTACCGCGACGGAACCGCCCGTGACGAGCTCCAGGAGCATGACGCCGGGGCAATGACGCCGTGAGCGGGCAACACGACGCCGTGGTGGTGCCCTCGGCGTGACCCGAACGCTGACATGGCATGCGGCGCTGCGCCGCGCTCACCGGAAAGAAGTCGTTGTCCACCGCCGAGGCTCCATGGTCGCGTCCCGGCCAGGATGCTTTCGACTTGAGGTTCCCGTGGCGCGGGCGGGCGGCGCTGGTTTAAGTTCGCTATCCATGCTCAGCAAATCGTCGACTCGCCTCATTCAGAGCACGGTGAACTCGCCCATCCGCTATCGGCCGCCGGGCGCCGCCGCCGCCGGCCGGACCCACGGCGCTACGCCCACGACCACCAACTCCGCACGCTGGGCGCGTCGCGTGATCGGCATAACGACGACATCGCGTTTTGCGAGTTAGAGCTGGCACTGCGACAAAGATCCGCCCGTAGGCTCCATCTCGGGCAAAGACGCCGCCATTAAATTCACCGGGGACCTACCAGGCGGTCGCCGAAAAGACACCGCTGGCGTCGCGTTGCCACCGCCCCCGCTTCGCCGCAATGTTCCGCCGCCCACGACGGTGGGATTACATGGCCATGGAGGAGGAGACCAAAGAAGTTCGCCGTCATCGGCATCATTGTGCTCATAACAGCGCTTAAGGTGCTCATGCCGCGGCAGACTAAATTCGTGCACCTCGACTCATCGACCACGTTGGCACATCCATGTCGACATTACATGGTCGGGCGTGGTGTAATGTACCTCTAATTATCAGGCCCACCGCACTGTCATTGTCCCAAAGACCTCTCGACAAATTGCATTTATACACCCGATAACTTAAGAAGCCCCGTTGATAACTCATACCGGGATCAACAAAGGAGTAGCTACAACATTACAACATTTGTTACAAAAAATATAGATCGAGTCTTGGAAGAATAATAACATTAATTTTACAAAATGTGAGTAAGTTTCATTTAAGCAAACTTAACTTAATTAATTTCGCGGAAGCCGAGTAGACTAGAAGACAACCGGATCATGTCGCGGCCCACCGACATAACCTTGGTTAACAAAGACGAAGTCAACACACGCAATAAGGGTCAAAGAACCCCGAGTACGGGAGTACTCAACAAGACTTAACCGTCAAGGAAAAAGGAGAGGACTTAGGAATGCAGGCTTAGGGGAAGCAAGGAAAGGCTTAAGCAAGAATCAAGGACTCATTTTGCTTTGAAAAGCTTACTAAAAAGTGAATCCTTACTTTCAATATTTTTTACTTGGTGAGTAGTTCATATACTCTAGGTGATCCTACACTAGAGCAAACATTTCTTTCATAAGCCAACTTTCTTTCTTCAAAACCATGTTCCATCAATTACTACGATGAAGGTCGTGGAATCGGGTCTCCTTCTCCGAGAAGCAACGGCGATTCATGAACCGATTATACCTAGTTTGGGGATCCCTAACCACACGACATATGTAGCACTTAAGCTTGCATATATCAACCTTCTTTCAGATTTGTCCAAAAACGGGACGAGGCTGCGCCACCCGAGCCGCGATTACTCCACCTCCCTACCCCGTCCCTAATGACGGTTTGACCAAGAGGGGTGGGTACACGCTACTCCCGCCATCTCTCCACTCCCGGTGCGTGGTTGCCATTCCCCATTTGGCTCCACCGAGATCCCGCTTACCGAGTATGTGGCTAGTTAGGGTCGACCGACCGGGATGACCGCCGGTCCGACGTGCCATTGACCAAAAAGGTCTCAAGCGCAACATGCGTTCAAAACGTCCCGATTTCACTCAGGCCAAACAACGGACGGTCCTTAAACGACCAACACGGGACAAGCACGCGGCTAGGTATCCCAGGCTTTCAACCTACGTCCCCGTCCGATCTCAAATTCATCACTACATCTCTTTAATTCCGAAAAAAGTACCATCTCCTCAAACAAAACATTTTGATGAAAAAGCTTAACTAATTAAAAGCGAGGGCTAAGCATCACTAAGCATTTTCGAAATGAAACAAAGTTATCAAGGATGGTATTGAAATAAACAAGGATGGTAATGCAGCAATTAGGTTATCACTCAACTCCTAATTACTTAATGTAATAAAGCATACACAAAAGTGATATAAAACTTTTAAAACATCAAGGAAGGGTTTAATGTAACCGGGGCTTGCCTTCGTTGGCCGGAATAAACTATTTCTTGAGAAAACCCGAGAGAAATCGAACCCGCTTCCATTGGATAAAGAACCTCCTCGGGGGGCTGGCTCGGACTTGACACTCTCGATCTCGTTCACTACACGAAATAATGTATGCCTCAACATGATGCCATAAATTTAAATATGATGCTTGCGGTGCATGAAATGATAAATAACTTGAGTACAACTTTTCTTCACGATAAAGTTGCAACCCAACAAAACCAACTTGTTGAACTACTCTACAAGATATCATCACCATTGCCTAAGGAGTTCTCAAGAACCATTTGATTGTGGTATGATCCAAGATTCACAAAACAATCCCAAATCACACACAAAACCTAACTAATTATACACTAAACACTAGCTTTTTCTAATAAATAAAATAAAGCATAAAATAGAAAATAATTTAAACATTTCAAAATAACTCCAAACTTTTTATATAAGTAGGTCACATCATAAAACAGTACCAAATAAATTTTCATGATTTTTGAATAAATATTTTATTTTCTAAAAATCATGGAAGATGCATTTTTCAATTAAAAATTGTATTTTTAAAACATGCAAAAACTACTCAAAACTCAAGTTTAAAAATTTTCATATGTAAATATACTCATAAGAAGACTCTACAAAAATTTTGAGAATGTTTGAAGCTATTTTTCAATTTCTATGAAATTTGCAAAATCACACAATATTCATTTCTAAGGAAAAAAATCACAAACAAAATTTAAACGAAACCGGTCACCGGGCCGAACCGACCGGCTCGGCCCACGACCGCCAGGCGTCCCAAGACGCTCAGCGAGGCGGCCCAACATCCCGGCCGCGGCCGACCACGCCGGCCGCCGGGCCAGTTGGCCGGCGATGTTCACGGCCGGGCGAGGTCCCCTGGCCGCGGGACTTCTCCTCTCGACTCCCCTCTCCTGTCCGTGCATCTCCCGACCCCCTTTTTCCCTTCCCCAGAGCCGCCGGCACCATGGCTGCGGTCGCCGTGAACTTGTGGCCTTGGCGACCAAGACGACCAACGGAGGCTTCTCCGGCGGCGTCGAGGGTAGCAACGACCTCGGCGTACTTTCGAGGCGACCCTAAACACTAACTAATCGAACCACGGGCGCTCCTAGCGGACTCGCGGCTGCACTGGCGGGCGCAAGAATAAAGAGGGCGGCGCCCGTCGGGCGATCGCTGTCCGGCGGGCATCTTTGCATAAAAGATGAAACGAAAGGCATGGGCGTGGGGTATAGCTCACCACGGCAGCATGATGCTGCCGGTTTGACCCGGGACCCGGGCGGAGGTGGATCGGCGACGACGGCGGCGGGCGCCCGGCGCGCTCTCCGGCGGCAAAGGTCCGCGTTCGGCCGACTCTGCGAGGGAAAACATGAAACCATCGAGCCGACCATGACCACCGCACTTAGGCGATGCTAAATCACTAGCCGTTGGCCATGAAGTCACCGAGCGGTGGGTCGACGGAAGGGCGGCCTCACGGCGGCGGCCGCCGGCCGGGAGAAGATGGCGCCACGCCGCCGTCACGCTGGCGGCTCAGGCGGTGCTAGTCCGCGAGATGGCTCAATCGAAGCGCTAGGATGCTGTGGGTCCTTCGACCGAGATTGACGCCGAGCGTGGAGAAGTGACGGTGGATTTCGACGCATGGCGATACAACGCCTGACGGCGGCGGCGAAAACAAAACGAGGGCGGCGATGACCCACTAGGGCAAGATAAGGATGTGCGAGGAGCTCCCGATGTCTCGAGAGGCGTTGCGGGCGTGGCCGCGGGGGGCGAGTCGCGAGCGAACGCCGGAAGACACGAGATGGCCACGGCGACGCCGACGATGGTGGTCGGCATGGGCGTCCATGCCGAAACCGTAGCACCCAAACCCTAACATTTCTGAATTTTGCAAATTACTTCCAAAATTTGAACTAAAGTTGAAAATCTCCAAAAAGCAACTTTGCTTAAAATTTCAAGATCTACAATTTTCACAATTGGAAGATTTTCAAATTCGGCCTCTACATATGACTTTTTTGAAATGGGGTCAAAAAGGGACAAATTTGAATTCAAAATTACTTTTAAAATTACTCAAAAACTTGAAAAACTTTGTACATATCTTTTGTTCATCAAGAAAAAGATCTACAAAGTAGCTTTTGGAAGTTTTGTCAAATTTTGCATAGATTTTGAAATATAGAAAAGGGGGTAAAGAAGAGTTAGGGTTTAGGGTTTCGGACAAAAAGGGTAACTCCCTGATTTTGATTCTTTTCGCGTCTCTTCGACCGACAACGTAATCAAACATAAAAGAAGCTTATTTTTTGTCCAAACCATGGCTTAACCGGTAAGTAACACCTGGGGTGTTACACGTGGCTACCTTTGGACCGTCCATGCGCCTCGACAAAAGATGAGGGACCTAGATAGTCGTTTTGAAAGTTCGAGGACGCGGATGGGAAGAGCCAAATACTTTGAGGACCTCGGGTGCCTTTTACTCTTGTAAATTAGCTATCCAAAATATAATAAACCTAGCTCCCGCCCCTGCTCTCTTTGTTGGGGGTGTTGGAAAGAAAAAGATCATTCGATTCCTACTCGTCTCCACCGAACGTCCGCCTAACTAAATCAATTGTTTCCCTAAGTGGCTTGCGAGGGGCCCGTGATCCCGCCATCGGGCGACGGATGTCACTACGGCCATGCTCGGCGGGCGGCAAGAGATCACGCAGGCGCTTCGAGCCGGGCGATATTGGGCCGACCGGCGGTGGGCTCCGGAGATCGGCAATGTTGTAGGAGTGGTGCTCCCTTGGCATGGTGTACACGATTTGCTATGTATTTGGTCTTGATCCTAATATATATGATAAGACTTCATTTGGTATAGTACTCTATCTATTTGGTCTCGGTCGAAATCGTGAGGCTCGATTCGATGCTAGCTACCCGAGTGTTGAGTTTTGGTTGTAAAAGGCTCGGTTGTCGGGTTGTTAGTTGGAGGATCCGCTCCACCCCTCCCCCTCGTTTCTTCTTTGTGCATTTTTTGTGCCCGTGTGATTCGGCAAGTAATCTATGGATTATTTATGAATCATATGTAATTTTTCACTTCTCTTAATGCAATACGTGCTAATGCACGTTTTTGAAAGAGTAAAATGCATCATGGGTCCTCAAACTATTTGCTTTGATTCCTACCTACGTCCTCGAACTATTGAACCAACTATTAGGTCCCCTGAACTATTTCCTCGGTGCATCCAGGGGTCCAAAAGCAGCCATGTGTGTCACATAATCCGACGTGGCCATGCCGCAGTGGCAGACCAAGGCTTAGGTCATGCCAATTTAGCGTAAAAGCCCTTACAAACGTTATATATGTTCATTAGTGAGTACTCTTTCTCCAACCTTCTTCGCTTTCCGCGCCCATTGCTTGTTGCTTTCCGGCCGGCGCCGCTATCCTCCGTCCAAACCGCACGCCGCATCGCCACCGCGATCACTCGCCACTAGAGCTGGCTAGAGGCCTCGCTCCTTCCTCTCCTTTTCTATTTCTCAACTGCGTGCGTGAGGGCGAAGCCGCTGCCCTCGACACGCGGACGCCGCGAGTAGACGAAGGCGAGCGGCCTGCTGCCGCCACGCGTGCGAAGCCGCCGCGAGGAGGATATAGAGGATGACGCCGGGCGCTCCGGACGTCCACCTCCGGCCGGACCGCCCGTAGATGCGCTTCAGCACCTCCCGCTTGCGAGCGAGTAGCCTGGCTGGCTGCCTGTGTGATGAGCAGAGAAGGGCAGCCGACACCAATTAATTAATTAGAGTTTGATCCCTTCTTTAATTAGCGATAGCAAGCTGACCTAGCTAATATCATGGCATCTATCTATCTATCGAGCTCACCGAATATATACTTATATATAGCTGATGATGATCGAGTGTGTTCTATAGATTCAAAGGCGCTCCCCCCCCCCGCGCGCTCCTTCACGAGGTGTGCACAATAGCCGCCGCCGGCCGGACGAGTCCTCGCAGGCGAGCCTCGCTGGAGCCACACGACGGCCGCACAGCCGCGGGACCGACATGCGCCGCACGATGGCCACCTCCCTCTCTGCACGTCCGCGCGGTGTGCGCCACAGCCGCCGTGTCCTGCATCACCTACCGCTTACCTCCGGTCCGGGGTGCCTAAGCGGCAAGACGCCCGCCCGACTCCTTCATCGGGCAAGCGGTGCTTCCGGATGGTCTTGCACTGCGTTTTTCTACCGGACGGTTTACCGCGGTAAACCCGCGATTACCGTTTATACCGGGCGGTCCGTAACCGACCGGCGGGTATAAAAGAAGGCAAATTCAAAATTTAAAATTTGAAAAAAATCGTTGAAAAAATTACGTAAAATAGTTCGTGATTTGTAGAAGCCAAGGGTGTAAAAATTTGTCAAATTGGGTTGGTTTGGTATAAAAAAATTTCAAATCTAAGTTTGAAAAAAAAAAAAAGAAAAAATACATAAGCCGGCCCATTAAGGCCCATTAAATCATGAAGGTCGAAAAACATACTAAACACACTCAAATTTAAGTAATTTTGACATCATTGGATTCTACAAATCATGAAGTATTTTTAGGAATTTTTTAGCATTTTATAAAAAAATTACATTTTGAATTTTGAAAAAAAACAAATCAAAGCTCAAACCGCTCGGTAAACCGCTCAAACCGGGCGGTATAAATTCCAAACCGCCCGGTTTCCGGATTTTTACCGTCACGGGCGCAGCTTGAATTTGAATTGAATTCAAATTCAAACCGTCCGAGAATCGCCCGGTTTCGGAATCCGGACCGGCGCGTTTCGCTTTCGACTCCCGCGTTTTCTAGGTCCGGCCGATGAAAACGCAGCTTTGCACGCGAGCGCCTCTCCCGCGGGTCGCGCCCTTGCGGCGGCCGCTGCGACACCGGACTCACACGCCCCGGCTCCATGGCCCAAGATTTGGCGGCGCCGCGAACTCGTTCGCGGTGGTCCGACCACGAGCGGCCCGGACGTCGGCGTCGTTCTCGCAGTATGGGGGACGGGGACGGGATCTAGGAGGCGACGAGCTGGGCGGTCTTGCCGCGGTCGCGCCGAGATGCGGCCGCGCAGCCCCCCAGCCCCAATCGACCGGTGCGTGCACCCGCCTGGCACCCCCCCGCGGGCCCCTATTTGTTCAACGAGAAGGAGGCATAAGTGAGAAAGAGAAATATGACAGGCTCTTTTGAAAAGTTTCCATGGTCACATTGACCCCCACCCGCCAAAGATATAATATGGCCACATCACCGTTGGCGTTGATGTGGCTAGTTTTGAACCTTTGGTGCTCACCAACAAAAGATCGGGGACCTAGATAGTCGCTTCTATAGTTGGAGGGCGTGGATGAGAGGTCCCCAAAAGTTTGAGGACGTTGCGTGCATTTTACTCTTTTGAAAAAAAAAAATGCTTGTGCGTTACCAGGAGATCACTTGTTTATCTTCGCTTACGCACATGGCTTACAGTCTAGACGAACATAATTAAAAAATCTACGAATAAAATAATCAATTACAGTTGAAAATACGAAGTCCATCTCATTCTCTATCTAAATAGCACCTTGTTTTTAGGTGTGTGTGATGTGTAACATTGCACGCCTGCTTCATTCAAAATTTAGAAACAGAGATAGGAGACCGGTCTCCATATTTTTAGGTGTTTATTAATTTAATTAATTAATTCATCTTACCTTTTTAATATTCTAGGCACATTTATGTTTTTAACCGGCTACATCAAGCTTAGTTCACCAAATTAAATCCAAGCCAGTCCACGCCGACACCTGGACCAGCGCAGCGGCAAGGCTCTATGGCCCATGGCCCATGTAGCCCCAATCCAACAGCGGAGGCCGGGCGGACAGGAGAGGCCAGCGGGTCCACGGAATCAAATTCGAATTAGACAGAAAATCTTTTGCCGGCGGACAGAAATTTCGGTGGAAGGCAGAAATTTTGGTGCTCCTGCGTAGTCGGTTCGGACTCGATGAGGCAGAAAAAAGAGGCAGAAAAAAAAAGGTGGTACTGAAATTTTTCTCTTTTATTAGTAGGTAGGTATAGATTAAATAAGCATAAACCTAAATAAATCTATATCTAAGTTATACATGATCCAATGTGTATGAAATATTTACTATAGTTCAAGCATATAATTATTATTAGCCCACCATAAAATTTTTACAACAATTGGACCATAGGAACAGAAAATATAAATTATTCCAATTAATTACGTAAAAACATACACAAAAACTGTGTTCAAACATAGCACCATATTATATGTTCATTGGGTACATCTCCTCATGTAAAAGTCCAACTAATTTAGATTTCCCATTTTATGGTTTCCATGTGATTTACTGTGATTTTCTAAAAGATTCAGCTGAAATAAATAAATTAAAAAGACAAAACCACATTCAAAAAGTGTCAAAGGGGTAAGATGAACTGTTTAAATGGAATGTTTTTAAACGTTGAGGGAGATGTTTTACCTAGTTTTAGAGTTTGGGATGAAAAACAAAATTTCATGAAAGATTTAGCCAAAATAAATAAAAAAGAAAAAGATAAAATCGCATTCAAAAACGCTTATAACACTATCAGAGGGGTAAGGTGAACGGTTTCTAAAGTTAGGGAGGTGTTTTGCCTTTAGAGTTCAGTATTCAGTATGAAAAACGAACTTTCACGAAAGTTGAGGATGTGATGTGGCCATTGCCACAGCTTCACCCATGTCGTAATATTTTACCGGCTCCAATTTCTCTTCACCTTCCGAACAAGCATCCACATCCTTGATCTGTATTATTCTTCTATGCAAGTGCTTATATGTGTAAGTACAAGCATCCTACTAATCTATGTTTATCTTCATCAAGTATTGTGTCGGATACGTTTTTTTAGAGAAAAGGGTTTCCCCATCTTTTTGTATTCAAAAAGCACTGTGTTGGATACTTTGTAGATAGTCTCATGAAGCACGGCAGGATAAATTAGAAATCAATCACTCAGGCCCCCACCAAATTCTCTCTAACACCACTTGCAGGTTGCAGCTCTTGTCAGCGGGCCACAAAGTCAGAGTACTTTAACTTAATTTAAGTTATTTATAAGTTTCTCAGAAATTCGAACAAACACATTAAGGCCCTGTTTGGTACAGAAATCTTCACAGTTTTGTCTGCATTCAGATGTCTATCAGTCTATGTATCAGGTACAGAGAACAAGTGTTTGTTCTCAGAAACTAGAGGGGACAAAAAAATGAAGCGTCTCTATTTAAATGGCCAAATAGTGTCCTAGTTCTTTAATCACTTTCGTATCAAATATTCAACCCTGGAAAGGGTTGAGCAAACAGAAAGCCAGAAACGGATGCTCTCACAAGTCTAACCACCAAACAAAAATGCAGCAGCTTGCTCCTCATTCCGTTGAACAGCTTGAGCGCTTGTATTACAGATGCCCTGTCAAAACCAAGCTCCACAAGCTTCGTGACTTTTGCTTCAAAATCTCCTCCCTGCTAAGAAGAGTTTCTGAGACAATTAGGATAAAACATATAATTCACTAAAACATTAATGTGACCATCGTACAAACAATACAGAAAGGTGTTATTAACTTCACCTGTGGAGGGTTTGCAACTGGAGCTCCTGCAAGCAAAATGAATGATAGTGGTGTTTGAAGTTAGTTCACGGTTACTGATTTTAAATTAGTTTGCAGTTATCAGAAGATTACATGTGCATGGAACATATAGAAGCAATAATAATTGAAAAAAAAAAGCAGTAACCTGAAGGAGGGGTTTGTTGTGGCGGATTGGGAGTACCCTCACGCACCCTTGATGATTCCTTAATAATTATTCAAAGAAAATAAGGATACGCCAATGGTAAATACCATAGTTGAAGAAAATAAAGTTGCATCATGCAATGGTCAAGTTTGCTTACTCCAGTTGCTTGGCCGAGAGACGCTAACTTAGACAATTTCTCTTCCTCATGTATGTGTGCAGGGATGTCTTTTCTCTGCAGATACAATGTTAGATTGATTGGTACAAACTCAATATGTGAATAGCCAGATCAATGCACAAAACTTAAGGAAGATATATATCTAACATTCTAGCCTTCTCAAGAACTAAAAGCTAGACGAAACTGTAAACAGGTAACCAAAATCCACTGACCTTGTAAGAAGGGCACTGAAACCTCACCACCTCCCACTCTGAGAACATTGTCCTTTAGGTCAATCATGCACTGCATAGGACCATGAAAAGAATGAGGCATGATCATGTCAGATGCATGACCTGTTCCAAAACTACCCATGCAATTACCTGATGTTTTCGCAGCATATCAAGCCCGAATAGGAATTCCATATTCGGGGCATCCAATACGGTGAAAGAACAATGATAGAATTGATGCCCAATCTGCCAAATCTAGCTGTTAGTCAATGCATATATTGAAATAAATTGTATGATAACGTATCAAGAATTTCATAAACATCGAAGCTAAAGTATGTTTATTCCAAGGAATTTTCACATGGCTTCTACAAAATATGGGAGTTTGTCTTTATCCAACCATCTCAAGTAAGAAAAAATTTAATTTATATTTTCCTCTTCTCGTGAGATGGATTTGGTAATGACACTCTTCAAATTGCATATATACTGCAGCCATTCTCAAATGAAATTTTGTAAAACCAGTGATACCTTTATTGGGGCTACATGTATTCTTCCCAGTATCTCTGATTGACCAACTCCAACAGCAACCCCTCGGAACCGCTGATCAAGAAGCCTCAGCAACCTGCACAATGCATTAAAGTATGTGATGTATCTTACATACTCCAAGCTGCATATTTCAGTTTACTGTAAATATAGAATGATTATTTTTTGTTATTCAAACAGTAAAGTTTTCCTAGTCCTTCCACCCCAAATAAATCAAGTAGTAGAGTTGTCCTAAGTCAAACTATTTTAAGTTTCACAAAATTCATAGAAAAGTGCACCAATATTTATGACACCAAATTTGTATCACATCATGAAATATATTTTCACAATGTACTTATTTGGTGTCACATAGCCTTTCCTATGAAGTTGGTCAAACATAAGATAGTTTTGGTAAGGGCGATTCTAGGAATTAATTTATTATTGGACGGAAGGAGTACTTGATAAACTAAGATTGCTACCTAATATTACTGTTCTCCATGCTTAGTCACAAAATCATGGTGCTGCAAATATAAAACCTAAACAGCTCAAATCAACTAAAATCTAATCATACCCGCAACGTTCAGCGCAACTTTTTGATATGATAGTTGATTGTGCCCCGCTATCAACAAAAGCCTGCAGATGAAAGAAGAGTTAAGAAAACCTAACCAAAAAACAATCAGCAGGAAGCAATCAAACTTTGTGTAAACACAATCATTGATATATCCTAGTAATACAGGTTCATAAGGAGAAGACCTAACAAGCAAAAAGTTATCATGATAAACATTTCATAGTTGGTACATAATCCTATCAGTTAAATGAACACCAAATTCAATAGAAGTAACTAGCAAAGTATATGCTAGTTTTCTTATATTTAGAATCTCATATACAAAAACAATGTTCTAAGAACAGTGTGACTCAACTGATTACAGGCAAATATATGCATGAAAAAGTTTATATAATACCTTCAAAGGTACACCATTGACCTCCATATCCACATATAGCATTACCTGGCACAACAACAAAAAAATGAATGATTAATAAATACTACAAATAATAAAACATTTGAATAGGAGAATACTTTTTCAGGAGAATTGACAAAATAAGAGGAAGACCCTGAGAGTAGAACACACCACTCGGGCAAATGATTCAGGATTGTGCTCTAATGCGGCCTCCCAATTTTCATCTATACCTTTCTGAAATATTGAAAGATTAACAAGAATATCAAATATTTGATCGAAAAAAATTTGAACAGGTGAAAAATAAATTATAGGCAAGATTTGAGACAGAATAAAAGCCTTTTGCATGCTCAAAACAGTATATAAAACAAAATCTTGTGATACCAATTCATGAATCTAGCAAAAGATGCATGACGAAAGCTGCTTTTCTTGTAAGAATCTTCCGGATCTTGGTTGTTGTTTTATTTTATTTTATTTTTTTGAGTATGTTCAAGCCTCCTTAACACAGTAGATGTTCATGTAGTGATGTCCATCATATGTCATTTTACCAGTGATAATGCCTACCTGCCGGATTGCAGCTTCAATTTTCCTCTGAGCTTCGACATCAAATGGATCAGCATACAATAAAGCCTGCAAAATTGGCAAATGTATTAGCTATGTGAACATACTATCATTTAACAAGTTAGCAATGCAACAGAGTGAACATGAAAAAAAAAAAGCTGCAAAACATTGATATGTTCTAATAGTGATAGAACATGCAAATATGTTTTCAATGAAGTAATATAGGAAGCAGCAAGGTGATATACTTTTTAAAAAGAAAATGCATGCAGTCATTCAACGAATTTTCATGTGAACCACTGAAGAATAAAATCACAAGTGATCTATAATACTCTGTATGAAGTCAATGCATGAAAAATCAGCAGTCCCACATTTCATTTGACATGATCTCTTTCTGAGTAAATAAAATTCAACAGAGAGATTCTCACAAGCTCTTCTTCTTGTTTACGTTTCAGTTCCAATTTCTGTTGGTGGCGGGACCGCAGGACATTCTGTAGCTCATTGGTGTCATCTCCAAGAACAGCTTGTGCTAGTTGAGGATCATTCTGCAAATCAAGGAAACATTGTTCTAGAAGAGCATGTTGTTGGCAACATACACGCCTTGGTGAATAAATGAGGCCACAAGAAAAGTTTACCTGAAGGAGCTGTGCCATAAGATGTGAATCACCTCGAATATGTTGTTGAAAAGCTTGAGGGTTTACAGCAGTTCCATCAGCAGGATTTACCCTTAAATTATCCTGAGATGTCCTGAGAGTTTCAGCCAAAACAATTAATTAGGAGGAAATTGGTGCTTTGGTGGTACCTTTTTTTAAGAAAGAAAAAAAAAAATCATGCAGGAGAGCTGCCGATTATATTAAAAAGAAGATAATACCAAAGTGGTCACAAGGGTACAACAGCAACCAAACTTTGGTGGTGTCTTAATCAAGATTAGTAGTTAAACCAAGAAGAGTTCCTATATGTCTTTGGATATGGTGCAAATTTAAAGTTTTGAACAAGATAAACTATTGCAGCTCTTTTGATATGATGCCAATAAATCAAAAGAAAGCATTGGTACTTTGGTGGCATCTGATTCTTAAGGTTTAGTTAAGATAATAAAAGCAACTGCATCTCTTTAGATTCTAAGTTTTGATCAAGATGTCCTAAAAGGCAAACTAAAAGCTGAAGAAAGACAAACCATTTGCAGAAAAAAGGATAAGAAATAATTTAGCTGGAACAACCTAATGCAACACTTGGTACTGCCAGAAAGCTAATCGTTGATAAGGAACATGACAGGTATTGTGTTCAGTTTCTCAAGAACATCTCATATAAGAGGGCACGAGGCACAACGCAACTATATGTAGCACATGACAATTTATCTCCCTCGTATATGCTACTAGGAAGGGCAGCAAGAGCACCTTTCAGTAGTGGGAGCCATCATGACAAGGTCGCCATCCTGGACCCCAATGGCGCTGAGCTTCTCTGCGTTCTGCATCTCCTTCCCATGGAAGTGAAGCAGCTGCTGCTGCAACGGTACTCGAGTCTGGCCGGACACACACACGCCCAAAACCAGCAATGTGAGATCAAAACAGTCGCAGCAAAGTTAGCAAAGTTTCAGAGAGGAAGCTCAGTTGAGATCCCAGGCCCCGCTCACCTCCACCTCGAGAAGCGCCTTGAGATTTTCCACCTGCAAGCACGCAAGACGCACGATTTAGCCAAAAGATTGCAGCTTTTTCGCATCGCAGCTCATTGTAGCTCTAGGACGCGGAATTCGACGCGAGCAAGGGGATCGGACGGACGGACGGATAACTCGAAACCGGGACCCACCGTCACCAGAATTAGTTAGCAACAAAACAAAAGGATCCCACCAGGCAGGCACGAGAAATCACGCTATAGTGACCGAATTGCGAATCAGCTAGGTTAAAGCACGCTCCATCCCAATTCCAGATTCCCAGCTCTCATCGCGGATTCATCATCACCAAATCAGCGAACCAGAGCAGCCTTAACCAGTACAGATTGAAACTGAGATTGGGGATGGAGATGGATGGAGGGGCGGCGGGCTTACGGATTCGTCGGGGTCGACTTCGAGGGGTGAGGATCTGCTCGTCGGCGGTCATCACCGTGACCTTCATCTCGCCGCCGCCGGTTGGAATCGAACTCGCGGTGACCGGTGAGAGAGAGGGGGGAAGCGGGCGGGCGAGCCGGGTTGAGTCGAGGTGGAGTCCACGGTGTCAATCAGTTATGGGCTCTGGCTAATTGGCTGCTTGACCGCTGGGGTTGGGTTGGGGTTTGCTTGGAGAGTTGGCAAGAATCCCCGAACATTCCGTCAAAAAAGAATCCCCGAACACCAATTATCCGATTCCGAGTGACTCGGTATAGGATATGGAACTCCAAAAGCTCACTGTTGACGCTCAAAATAGTCTCATGCTATTTTTAGAATGAGGAAAATGTGAAAGAAAGAATGGATGCATGACATCATTTTATATATGAATAATACGTGTTAAAAGATGTCCTAAATATAGCTAAACATGCATGTCTTGAAAATCGGTGGAGGAGGCGAGACGGGCGCCCTGCGAGTCGGCCAGTCGATCTTGCATCCGGTCCACGGCGTCCGGTCGCTCATACGCGCTTGCATGCGTTTTTCGAGTTCTCGAAATTGGCCGGACCCTAGTGGCCGGAAGCGTCCGGCCGACTCGACTCCGGCGTCCCGGTCGGCATGCAACGAGACCGTGTCCGTACAATCTCGAACGATTTCTTTCCTAATCGTGTTTGGGTTGGTTTTGGTGTTTGGAAACGTCCAATGATGATTTCCTAAAAGGATAAGACCACCCTCCTCTATATAATAAAGAGGTTCACGTGGCGATTTGATCCCATCTACATCCAATCGACAAACACATCTACTACCGTCTTGCTTGTAGGTCATCCTCCTCTCCTTCTTCTTCGCCGCCGATGCCATGAACGGAAGATCGGCGACAACCACGCCCTAGGCGGCCAGGCCGGCTAGGGCGACCCCATAGCTGCCGCGCCCCTCACGGGTCCGTCCGGGCGTGTGGAGTTTCGGGTTTCAAAGAGACCGCCCGGCGTGTCTTTAGCGTATCGCGCTCCCGACGGCTCCTCCGACGGCGTGTCTTGCGTATCGCGCATCATCGTTGGAGGCACAAGGTCCGGTGTGGATATCCCTAGGCGCTTGCCGTCCCCCCGATTCGGCTTGCCCTGCGTAGAGCGATCTAGCTCTTTATTTGGTGTGTTACCGGTTTTTATCGTAACACTTACTCACCGTATAAGATTTGAGATTATTTTCCCTCGTACGAGTCCGAAATTGAGAAAGAACCATGTGTCCTTGTTGGTGTGCGTGCCAAACTTAATTTGTATAAAAGGGTGCCAACACGGCAACACGGGCACAATATATAGTCACTCAATCAACCAAATCGACGAAAGGTTGCCAAAAGCGTGTTTTTAGTGTTAGTTGTTGTTTCTTGAGAGAAGAAAGTCCGTACTCGCACGGTGTTATATGAAAAAAAAAACGAGTCATTGCCCACTCCAAAGAGGCCGACCTGGCCCATGACCCATATCCTTCCTAGCACCATCTTCCGTGGCCCATCCCTCCAATTCTCTTTTCCCGTTGTGCCTACAGAGGGACGAGGGGAACGACCGAACGAACACCTGCCTGCCGCCCGCCGCAGCTAGGCGTATGGGGAAGCGAGCTGCTGCGGCCTGCCAGCCCCCTCAGATCTCGCAGCGTCCGCGAAGGAGAAGGACGAAGACGCCCGACTATGCGGCAATGGCATCGCCCACATCCCAAGCCGAGCGACGGCCGAGGCAGGAGAAGAAGCCAAAAACCGCGCGGAGGCTTCTTCGTCGTGATGCCGTCTCCGTATCATCCTGGGGGCGCCAATAAGCGACGGCGTACCGTAAGGTCCGGCCCCGCCCTCGCCGGCAGATCCAGGTGGAGGGACTGGGCGGGTCTCGACGAAGGTCCGGCCAGTCTGATCGCCGAGCGCGTCCTCGCCAACGACGTGGCGGACTACGTACGCTTCCGATCCACCTGCCTCCCGTGGCGGCGATGCTGCGCGGACCCGCGCGCTCGGGACGTGCTCGAGGACCCGCGCCTCTACCCACGGCACTGGATCATGCTCCGTGACGAATCTGACGACGACCCGCGCCTCTACCTCAACCTCAAGACCGCCGCCGCGCCGGACCGAAGCTGCCGCCGCCGGTTCCTCAACACCCGCACCGGGCAGTGCGTCCAGGTGGACGTTCCGGAGCTCCGCGACCACAGCGTGCTCCGGGCCACCGCCGACGGTCTCCTCGTCTTGCATTGTAGGCAGACCGAGGCTGTCCGCCTGCTGAACCCACTGACACGCCAGACGGCCGAGCTCCCGCCGACCACGGACCTCGTGGAGTTCTCTCGCGTGCGCGGGCCTCCTGGATCACGGCACGGTCTACCTCTTCTCCTACCGCGGCAAATCTACCGGGACAATGGCCATTGCCCGGCCCGGCGACGACCGCTGGGCGATGCTCGACGTCGGGCCGCAGCTGATCATGCCCTCGGTGTTTTTTCGCTGGCCGTTTCTACGGCGTCACCTTCAGTGCCATCGTGACGGTGGACATGGCCGGAGACGACAACAGAGCCGGTCCCCGCATGGTGGTGGCAGCCGAGCTGCCCAAGCCGTTTCCGTTTAGCAGAATGACGGACACGGTGCACCTGGTGGATAATGGCGATCGGGATCTCCGGCTCGTGCACTGTCAGCTACGTTACGACGATCACTACCCTTATAAGAGGAGTTATACGGTGTACAGGGTTGACTTGAGCACAGGGAAGACGACGACGACGACGGACCGTGGCCGTCGCGACCTTGGAGGTCGTGCCATCTTCATTGGCTTCTACTGTGGGCTCTCGGTGTCGCCTCGGGTGTTTCCGTTCCTCAGCGCAGATACAATCTACCTGAGCCCGCAGTGCGACATGCAGATTGGTGCTTATCATGTCAGAGATGGACGCATTGAACCCCAGTGCAACGATCGATTAGCTCATCCTTTCAGTATTGCTGGTAGCCTAATTGATTATGTGAGGTGCTAAGCTAGTTGCCTGGCAAGCCTAGTTACTAATAGATGATTTGCGGCTGAGGGTGTCTATTCTATGATCGGTACCTTATGTCTTGGAATCAAACTCAACAATGTATAAACACAGGCCGTGAACGATGAACCTAATGTCACAGAGATACGAGGCAATGGGTGTGAGGACATTGCGCAAAATTTTGTAAAAATATTATCTCTTTAATGTTATAGATATACACAGTATAGAAATATAGATATAGATATAGTGCATCATAAACAAATTCAAAGGGTGTGGTTTCGGTTTGTGCAGACAATACAAGAACTTAGGTTCCCTTTGTTAGAGCTCCTACCAGCTGGCTCCGCCGGCTCAGTTTTTTCAGAGAAATCACAAATGGGGAGTGTAAATCGGCCGACTCGCCTATCTCTTTGTTATGAATACCTGAAAATCAATATTGATGGAAGCTTCAGAAAGGAGGGTAGGAGATCTGGTTTCATCATTTGGAACCATCGTCTCGAAGAACTTGTGCTTGCAAGTGCTGCAAACATTAGTCTAGCTTTGGATGTGCTCTTGGCAGAGATGATGGCTTGCTTGCTTGTTTGAGGTGGAGTTGGTAGATTGTGTTGGCATATCTTGGATCAATCTCAAAACGGATTGCAGCCAACTGCGGGAGGCAATCACGTCCTAGTCTAGAGACTTGGCATCGGATGGAGTAGATTTTTGCAGTACTGTAGGGTTGAGATGGGGACTAGAGGGGGTGAATAGTACTTTCTAAAACTAATTGCGCCGGTTAAACAAAATATAATGCGGAATTGAAACTATTCGTTTAGCCAAGACTTCACCCCTCTAGCTATGACTCTAAATCACCTCACAATGATCCTACACAAAGCAAATGAGGTGATAAGCCTAGCTTGAGCTCCTAACCGTTTCTATTGCAACGGCACACAAACCTATGCACTAATACTTCAAACAAGGGTGAGCTCCTACATAATTCTAATGAGCAAAAGCACAAAGCCAACCTAAACTCACTAGATGCACAATGGACAAGACGACACACGCCTAACCCAAAGGCTCAAATTACTTAGCTACACAAACTAAGCAAAGCAACTAAACAAGTTACACAAGCTAGATCCATAAGCACAAGCACAAGGTATATATGAATGTAAATACAAAGCTTATGATTTGAAGAATGCAAACCACCGAGAAGAGTAGACAAGTTGACACCGGTGATTTTTTACCGAGGTATCGGGAAGCTTGCCAACTTCCCCCTACTCCTCGTTGTGTCGACCAACACCTTGGGTGGTTCCTTCGGTGTGATCCACAAACCACTTGCCCCTCAAGGCACACCCCGCAAGGCACCGCAAGACACCACTCTCAAGTGAGCCTCTCAAAGCACCGCGATTGAACCCACACTCACAAGTGAGGTAACTCAATGACACGCTCTAGTAGTGTCGCTCTTCGCGATCCCCGCGAGGTGAGCACACGAACCTCTCACAAATCCTCCTCCGGAGTTACACCGCACAATCTCCCTTTGCGTGCTTCAACGGAGTCTCTTGCCACCAAGCCATCTAGGAGGTGGCAACCTCCAAGAAACAACAAGCACACCGGCTTGCAACACGATCACCTAGTGCCACGAATCACGATCTCTCAACGCGAATGCACTAGAATCACTCCTCACTTTGATTTGGATGAACACTATCAATCACAAGTGAGTGGGAGGGCTCTCTAGCACCACAACACAAGCCACCAAGGCCCAAGTGTGCTTTCGGCAACCAGCCATGGCCGGCCACCACAAGTATAAATAGGCTCCATCCAAAATAGAGCCGTTGGTGCTTCAAACCACGGTTTTACTGCGTGTTGGCCGGGGGACACCGACCGGACTCACCGGTCCGGTCCGGCGTCCGGTCACACGACCACGCGTCCGGCCTGGCGGCGCGCCGCCCACGGTGACACCAAAACCGTGCGTCCGGTCCATGCTTCCGGTCACTTCCGCCATGCATCCGGCGAAAGTCGATTTCGCGAGCTCTGCGGAATTCGACCGGAACCGGGCCGACCGGGGCGGTCCGGTCAAAGGGGCGGCCCGTCGGTCCGGCCGACGGCGCTTACGGTCGCCATTTCTGCGCAGATCGTCATTTCTCTATCGCCTTTGCTTCGACATGCTACCCAACAAGTATACCGGCGAGCACGAGGAATAGCATGTTTACACCACCACGATGCATCCGGCGCAATAGAAAATATGCATCTCATTTTCTCAAAAGCGCCCGAATCATGCAAACAAGTTTGCCCCTCTTAATAGTACGGCCATCTATCCTAAACCCGGTCATAAACTTCTCTAAGCACCAATGACCGCGAAATGAAATGCCCTATAGGTTATACCTTTGCCTTTAGCATTTCCATTCCGCTCCATCTCCAATCGCGATGCCACACATATATCAACACGATCAAGAATGATATAATCCACTTCATATCATCACATGACCTTCTTGGTCCATCGATCTTGACCTCACTTGCTCTTCACCGCTCGCGTCGGTCCATCGGCGCCAAGTCTTGCCTTAAGCTTCACCGCCTCGCGGTCCATCGCTTCACCGCCTCGACTTGCCCTTCACACTTGCAACGGTCCATCAAGCCAAGCCTTGTCTTGATATTCACCACCTTGGTCACATGACTCCATGTCATGTCTCATATGCAATAAAGCTCCTTCATTGCATCAAGCACATGTGAACTAATCTCCCGTGGTATTATCTCAATCACACATTATTAGTCCACCTAATGTTGTCACTCAATTACCAAAACCACTAGGGACCTTTCAAGTATCCGAGGAGCTCCTAGTTGATCATTTTTGTTGTAATAAGATCTTAAATATCCCACATTCTTATAACTCATCTCATGCACAAGATTGCTAAGGTTACTTTGAGTTTGGATCCGGGTCAATCCTTGGTGTAGAACAAACCCCTCCGGGCCTAAGCATTGATCGAACTTTACTGCTTTTGGTTGGAAACGCCCAACTCACATTGCAAACTTAGTGGTTTACAAGTTTTTTGGTCCCCCATGGTTTTGTTGGGACTAGGGGTGTTGATGCTAGTTAACACTCATCATCAACCTCCAACTTGACGTAAGAAATGCATAGAAATGGTCACAAAACATAGAACTAAGGTTTAAACTAACAATTTCCACGAATTTTGGTGAATTCATGTATTTTCAGGGATTAAATAGAAAAAGGACAAGGAATATTCAAAGAATATGTATCGTGGACATACTCCAACTTGGCTTCTACAAAAGAAAAATCCAGAAGACACTAGAAGACATGGCCCCTGAAGCCTGGGCCCACATGTCATAGGGGAGCATGGCCGAACTCCGGCCCCACCTATTAGCCTTAGGGGTCGATAGATCGGTTCTCCAAGGTCTTCAAGACTACATATGAGCCATTGATCAAGGTCGGTTTGATCCAAGACCACGGTGACTCCAAGGCCCTTATATAAGTAAGACCCCTAACCCTAGGGCAAGACATGAATTCATTGTTCATCTTTCAACCTAGATCAATAGTTGAAGCCATAGTGTTCTCTAGTTCTAGAACTAGAACTAGAAGCTCTAGATCAAGTTGAGATAAAAAACAGAGCAAGCAATTTAGTTTTGGTCTACCCAACCAATATGATCTGCTAATTTAGGCTAATGACTCCATCACACACCACCCTATTACGATTTGATCCCCTCGATGCATGCGAAATTAAGGGTCGTGGTGCTTAATCTACTATAATATAGCCTTTTGATCTACTATAATTAGATATACAATTTAATTTGCTACATTAATTATGCCCTAATTTAATATTCATGTCTAAATCTAACCACTTTCAAAAATAACAAAAAGGATTTATGTGTCTAATTCTTTTGTGTAGACTTTGGTTAGATCTTTAATACAATTTGAGCCAAAGATCCCTTTAATTTCAACTCTTGAGGGTAAAGAATACGGATAGTTACGTACTAATTATTAGGGTGGTAAACAACAACGCATACTTATATACCAATTACTAGCGTGCGCCGCCCAACCGCCACTCTGCGGCGCCACGCCGCATCTTCTAGAACCTTGTGGCCTATCATCGAAATTGTAAAGTGGAAAGCATATATGTCATGAACTTCAATCTTCTTCCCAAAGAAACCAAAGTTTTTATCCTTTTCGATACTCAAAGCGGCCATTTGGAGCTATGCTTTGCGGGGTAACCTTTAAGGAAAATCTCCCCACCATTACGCTTTCTCTCTCGATCTTGATTTTTCAAATTGGGAAATATTTTTAGAATTGAGGTTTTGGCTGCTCACCTCCTGCTAGATCTTACACCTCCTTTTATTTTGTATACTTTCAAAAAATTGTTAACAAAATAATGAAAAATTTGTTTATTTTTTCGTCCTTTTCAATGATTGTGAACAAAAACAATGAAAAAAATTGTATAGTTTTATACTTACTTTCGATCCCAAAATAGATGTCATTCTCACATTTTGAGAAGTCATATTGTACGGATTTTCTACAAACTTTGTCAAAGTTAGATTGACCTCCATACATCCTAGGGCTCGTTTGGTTGTGGGAATTGGTGAGAGGGAATGGGAGGTTAAGAGGAGGAGACTTAAACTCGTTGTTTGTTTCGTGGGGACGGGGGTTGTAGCGGGATGAGGAAAGGGCGTTGAGTGGCCGAACTCCCACCGATCTACTCCCGCAGGGGACCCCGTATTTCATCGGTGTGGCAGGGAGTTCAAGGCACAAAGACTAAAATTAGTAATGATGTTGTCAATTTTCATGCCTAAGCTCACGTACCATACGGTGGAGTCCAATTCTATTTTTAACTCTCTCTATCAATTCCCAACACATACCAAACAAAAGATTGAGATTAGAAATCAAACTCCCATATTTATTCCCACTTCAAACTCTCACCTCCAATTCCCATGCCCTTCTCATCACTTGTCAAACGAGCCCTATTGTATTTGTGAAAAGGGAGTACTAGCCTCATGATATAGTTGAAACTTGTTGAAAGCCGCAACTCAACGTAGAATGTTGTGACAATCAGAAGTCATCGCACACGTCTCGTTAAGAGCTTTTGGTTCAATTTAGGCTTTCAACAACATGTTGCATATGATGTTAGGTTGCAAAGCCTAAAAAAATTGTACGCACTGTAGTGTTTTTTTTTTTTTCCCAAATCATTACTACGTGGACTTCCTCTGTTTTGAAAATAGATGTAATTTTTTTTTACCAGCAAAATAGATGTAATTGACAGAGCCATAACTACTAGCTAGTGCACTGCCTTTGTACCGTGTGAAAGGACACAACATTGGGCCATTGACCTTATGCCAGGAGGAGAAAAAATTGTCGTGTCACCCGGCCCCTCGAACCAAAGAGTCAAAGACGATCCCCGTTCGGCTGCCCTGCCAATCTATGGTTGCCCGTACGATGCCTTGCCGCCGTCCTCAGCCCGCAGTTGCCCCAGATGCTCTAGTGTGCATATAGTCAACCAAAGACCGCGGCCGCGCAGAGTGTGATCTGACCCTGAGCCGCGCGCACGGCAACGTCCGTCCTGCCGCCGGCCGTGCCACCACCACCACCAGCCCACCAAAGTCTTGCTGTGGAGGCGTGGCTCGGGAATCTGGACCAGCCGGGCGCGCGGAACACGTCAAAGCGAGGACGCTGGACTCTGGACGCCCCCGCCAAGTTTTACGTGGTCCGGCACTAGCTTCACCGTGACCGAGAGTCAGCAGCCTCTATTCAATTCTGTGTGCCGGACTGGCCTGTTGAGCCTTGCGGTAAAGCGGAATTAACGAGAACACTATGAGCGAATAAATGGCGCATTAGCAGTAATATGTAATTAGTATATTTGCAACTGACAAAAAAAGTAAATCAAAGTGATTACTTTAAAAATCAATAAATCCACCATTATCATAACAAATCTTTCTTTAAAAACCGAACTAATGACAATCATCGCGAGTGCCGCAGCCAGCACCCGGTTTTATCCGACAGGCCGGCCGGCATGCGTGGAAGCTTCCGCGCGCGTCACCTGTCACCGCCGACGACATTAATCAGCGCGGCAGGCGGTCAATATCGCCATTATAAGCCGAGCGCACCTCTCGCCTCCATCCGCTCGCGCTTGCCTTGTGCAGTTGTGCGCACCACCGCACCGCGCAGCACCCAGCAACCAGCAACAATTCTCCTGGTCGAGCGAGCGGTATGGCCAGCGGCGGCGAAGGCATGGTGTTCGAGCACCACGCGGGCGCGGTGGCGGGCAGCGACGTCGTGTTCTGCGCGGCCATCGTGTGCCTGTCGCTCCTGTCCATGGTCATCTTCGCGGCGACCAGCTCCTCCTCCTTCGCCACCGGCGCAGACGGAGACGAAGCCAAAGCCACAGGGAAGCCGCGGCGGCGCGGGCGGCGCGCCAACGGGCCGGTGTTCGTGGGCGGCAGGGGCTGCGGCTGCGGCGGATGCAGCGCTGGCGCCGGCGTCTGCGGCACCTACCTCTCCTGAGTCCTGACTGGCCACGTACGGCCCCGGGGCAGAGCACCCGCCGCGCGCGTCGACGCGACCGCCGATCAGGAGGATCGCTGGCCTCACCGGCGGCGTGCACGCACGCACGCGCTGTACATACATACTCGCACACGCCGGCACGCCGCACGGTAGCAGACAGGAGCATGTCGTAATAAGAAGCACAGATCTTTGCTTCACTTCACTGATCGACTAGTGGTTCATGGGCATGGCTGCTAGCTGCGCTTAATTTCCCTTTTAATTTTCTTTTCATTTCAGTGTTACTCCTACTAAACATCATGCTGTAATTATTGTAATAATTATTTCATCATATATAAAGAAGAAACGGCTCGCTTTTAATTTTCTTGAAGAATTGTTCTTTTCTTCTTCTATCTATGTCCATGTGCTCACTGATGATGCTCTGCTGATAATCCCGTGACTGGTGATTTGGATTCGATTTGAGTTGGACGGAACAAACGATTAGATGGATCATGGATGCAAACAAAACAAGGTGTTGAAGATTAGTTGCATGCGAGCATGGAGCACGATGACAAGGACGTCCAAGCTACTCCTGCTACCATTACGAGACACACCAAATACTAATTATTGAGGCTCACTCATAATCATTCCTCCAAGAATCGGGATCAAGTCACCAACTACTCGGTCATAGGTGGGCAGCGGGACTTATTGAAGGAAGAGTACGTAGACCTCCGGTTTATTTTACACCAACTAATCAGTCATCAGTAGAACACTTTCTGTAGTATAAGGACGCTAACCAACGATGTTCTTGGTGTGTATTATACTGCTATATAGTATGAGAGTTGACAATACCAGAGTGTATGTTAAGGAACTAGTGGTTATGGTAAGTAGGATTAATGAGTTATGACTAATTCATTGTTCATATAATCTCTTCAGTAGCTTATCTTTATCCCCGTTTCGATCATTTTATTTTGGAGAAATTGGAATCGGAGTATGAGATTTCACTTTTCAACATTTTGATATAAGCTAAGTTAGCTAACTTAAATTTATGGGTGAGAGATAGGAATCGATTTTATAGATCCTTATTATCTTATATTTTTTTGCTCTGCAACTTATATATATATGACGCTCAAAAAAAAGAAACACATGAGTATCTTCCCCATGTGACCAACAATAATATACAAATATGTTTGACAGGTAATCATATTAACTTAATCGATTTGTGCCTAAATTATAATAATTAGAATGGATTTTATTTTATAATTATAAATAATTTGGCAGGTAATCATATCAACTTAATTGAGTTCCTCATGTTGAGCGACCACTTCTGAAGTCTCGCCAAGTGAACCTATTGTCAGTCTCAAAACAAAAGTGAACCTATCGTCAACCGAACTTAGACCAATATCACTTATGCTAAACATACTATAATAATTTTGCTTTCGACTTTAATCCATTTTCAAAAATCATCATTTTGTCTCCCTAAAGTATTGTTATAGTCCAAAAGTTCTTCTTGAACTCTAAAATAAGAAAATTGTCTCCCTCGACTTTCAAAACCATTCAAACTACCTCCTTGCTTGACTATAAGTGGTTTTCAAGGTGTCACAAAAATAATGGTGAGCACTCAAATAAGGGGTTTAGACTATAAAACATTTTGAAAAAAAAAAATTGGAGATAAATTGGGACATGAGAAACCTAAATAAACTACTTAAAACCACGAAAAGTATCTTTAAGCAGATGAAAAAAATAGATTAGGGCACAAGGAACTCAAATAAAGCATTCAGAAATCATGAAAATATGACTGCAAGATTTGATAAACTAGAAACATTTCACAACAAAGTATCCTAAAAAGTCTATGAAGCCCCAAAACCTTATAATCAATGTCCAAATTCATTAATCTAGGGGCAATGTGTAAATGCATCTTAAAAACATTTCACAACAAAGATATGAGCTGCACCAAGTACGTAGTATTAATGTTGAATGCATTCATGTTAGTTTCTAAAGCACACTTCATTTCATAGATTTCTTTTTAGAACTTTGTGAATTTTTTAAAAATATTTTTCCTATTCTCCTAGAGCTAAATCTAATTTACAAAAGCATTTAAATGCATTTTTGTGATTTTAAGTAATTTATTTGGGCTTATTGTCTCCCAATCTATCTACAATTGTTTTTGGAAGTTTTAGAAACTTAGAGATTATTTTTGTGGTTTAAAAACCTTATTAGTTTTTTGCAAAAAAAATAATTAAAAATAACAAAAACATCTTGAAACCCATTTAACCCGTGCAAAAGATGAAAATTAAAATATTTTAGTAATTAATTGAGGGATGCAGTTTATTGGATTAAAAATTTTGAGAAGAAAAACCTAAACTATGATGACAGGTTAGAGGCAAAAGAGACTTTTAACAAACACTGAAAGTCCTCCCACCCTTCGCTAAAAAAAACACTGAACGTGGGCCCTAGAGCCCAGCCAGGCTCAGGCCAGGCTTTGCTTTCCAGCTCAGCAGCGTGCAGCGTAGACCCCTTCAAACCCGCGCCCGAGGAACTAGCCGTTGCCACCCCCACTTCCCCCACTACGCCCACTACCCTCCCAATTCCTCCTACTACTACCCCCTCCCTCCCGATTCCTGCCCCTCTCCAATCCCCAAATCTCCGACCAGCTGCTGTCAATTCGCCGATCCGCGGTTCCGAAACCCAATCTCAGCAATCCTCTACCGGAACCCCGCTCCCCGCCTCGCCGCAGCTCAGCAGTCCGCCGGCGAAGATGATGTTCACGGAGGGCCTCGACGAGTCGGCGATCAGCTGGATCAAGCAGGGCACGGACTCCCCAGCCCCCGCCCGCGCCCCGCTGGCGGAGCGGCCGCCGCTGGGGCAGGTGGCGATGGCGGCGCCACCGCCGAGGAGCACGCCGTGCACGCCGCCAGGCCGTGCGGGGCCGGCGCAGGCGTCGGTTTCTTCTCCTCCCCCAAGGGCCTCCCGCCCGTGCGGGTGAACGGGACGCGCCACTCGGGCCTGCTCGGCCGCCACTCCGCGCTCTCGGCCGCGGACTCGGACGAGTGGGAGGAGCGAGAGGAGGACGAGAGCGTCGCGTCGTGGGGGTTGCCAGAGGACTGCTACGGCGCCGGCAACTTCTCCGAGACCGCCGACGAGGCGTGCTCCAGCGACTCCAGCCTCATGCGGAGGGCCATGGAGCGATGCGGCGGAGGGTGGGACGAGGAGGTCACGTCGCAGCTGAGCAGGAAGGGCGGCGGGATCGTGCGGGGGCAGTCCAAGGAGTTCCTGCGAGTGGATGTGCGAGCCGCGGGCGCGTTCGCTGCGGGAAAGTGTTCCGGTTCCGGGGCACAACATCCAGTGGATTCCATCTCGCAGTCGCAGGTACGACTTCTCTTCTGTAGCCAGACGCCAGTGATAATATTCTCCTGTTTCCGCTACGAACATTGCGATTATTCAGTTTTGTTGATTCACTTTTGTTTAGATAAAAATGTCTCAAGCGGTTCTCACGCTCTTAGCATATAATCATATTCGATAGGTAGTCATACTAGGGATAGTGTCCTGAACTCAAGTCTCGCCACAAGCGCAGCATATCAATCAAACACGATCTCTCTAATGGAAATGCCTCACACCTACCAAGGTTGCCGAATCTGAAAGTTCCTCTTGCCACCATGTCAGTCTTGGCTGTTGCTTCCAAGGATATTACCTCTCTTCAGGCTCCCAATTGTTTTGGGCAATACCACCTCAACGTCTGTCAGAAACCTGTCCCTCCACATAGCATTCGTTAGTTTCGTCCATATAGAACATCAGAAGTCAGGAGTTAGAGTTAAATAAACGTGCGAGTTCTCCTTTTTTATGTACAGGGACACCACTTTGACGGCCCGGTATTGGGGACTCCTAGTGCCCCTCAATTGCAGGGGAGAGGAGGAGGTCATGTTTGATGCAGTTGGTAAGAACATCAGAGACTTTGAGATAGAAATTCACTGATTTAACTTGGTCCTGGAAGTGACAATTTGGTGATTGGCATTTTTATATGGTATTGCAAACAGAAACGACTGAAATGGATGGAGGGCTTGAGAGGACTGGTGTATCATCAGTAGCAGATATACTGGCCCAAGATGTTCATGATCTTCCTACGAGGTAAATCGAAATTGTAGACAGTTATAGTTTTTATTACACTTGGGGCAAATCTGGCTAACATTTGTTCTTTGCCTGTTCAAATTATGCAAATTTAGCTCAATTGTTCATGAAGATGGTGTTCAGAATAACTTATTAGCTCAGATACCGAGCTTCACCATTAAGTGAGTTTTGATAACTTACACATTTGAATATGTTATTGCCTGCTTCCAACTCTTACTGTTTGCTTGCTCTTGTCAGTGTCCAAAATGCATGGCAATCTTTTGTTGCATATGATGCATGCTTCAGGCTTTGTCTGAATGCATGGGCAAGAAACTGCATGGAAGCTCCAGATTTCCTTCGAGATGAGTGCATGGTGCTGCGAAGTGCCTTTGGGTATGCAACAGCTTATGCATGAGTAAATGTTCTGAGTGATCTATTACTACATTTTTGCCTTTGAGCACACACCTTATTTGCTCTTTTTTATGAACAGAATACAGAATTTCTTGCTTCATCCAAAACACACTAGTCAAGTTGACGGTAAACAAGTGTATGACAAGGATGGAAGTTGTACTATTAAGGGAAGGAAACTTGTTAAACAGATTGAGATTGAAGGTATGTATAAGCAATAATTTTCAGTCATCAGCAAGAAACATTGCTCACGTTGAAACATTACATTGGAAAATTGTTCAGAAAAAGGCTAGCATATTACAACAAGGAATGTCAAAACTGCAAAAGCCAGACCCACACATTGTTTGAAAAACAAAGCAAGTTTACACTAACATATTTTTATTCATAGTAAAAAAGATACGGGTTGTACCTCAAAGACCAAAGCTCCGGGCAACATCATCCTTTAGAAATCTCTACATGCAAGCTGGCAGTGAGTATGTCAAACAGATTTCTAAGATTCTGAAGAGCCAGGTTACGATGTTGACATCCACATCATCTGCATCTTTGCCGGAAGGTTAGTATGAAAGTTTTAGTTTTCCTATAGCAAGCCCCAGTCACAGTTTATTTAAATCGATGGTAACACAGTGAAATGCTTTCAGAACTGTTCACATGCACTCTAGAATTGCAAAGTTCTTGCAAAGGTCATCAGAGAGATTCAATTTCTCCACAATATTTGAAGCCAGGGACTGGTGAATCTCAACTCTTGTAAGTTTTATCCTTAGCTGTTGTTCTGTGATTTTCTTTTTTATTCAATCACTGGAACTATGAAACATATACAGACAATGTTCTTGAACCAAATGTTATCTTATGTTTCAGTTATCTAGAGAGCCAGGGGATGTTATTCTTGTTGAAGTACAAGACAACAATGGGGTTGTCATAGGCCGTGCAAAAATTCAAGTTTCATCGTTGACTGATACTCAAGTATGTCTACACAAATTCATGAGTTTAGTGCGCAAATGTTTCATGATAATTCTGTAGTCACTGAAAGAGTTTGTATTGCACAAATTTCAAAAGCAGCAGGATGAAATCATCAGGTGGTGGCCTCTATATCTTGATGATCAAGATTGTGTGGGAAAAATTCAGCTTTGTGTGAATTTATCCATATCTTCCAATAATTATGGGTCTGAAAAGGTTAGTTATTCTCATCTTTTTTTTTTTCCAAACCCATCAAAAACTGTCTTAACCTTGTGTCATCTATATGCTTATAAGAAAACAATTTCCAATATCGTTACAACAGATGCTGCAAGGTGGCCCTGCAGTGGATACCATCATATATGACATGGTTCTGGAAGCGGCACTGAGGGCTCAAAATTTCAACAGCAAAATGCTTCATATCAGCGGTCCATGGATTTGGCTGTTAGACGAGTTTTCTGATTACTATGGAATATCTGATGCATATAGAAAATTGAGGTGAACAACTGTTTTGCATGTGTATAGTTAACGATGGTTGGTGAATATAATTGTACATGATAGCATCTCATCATCTATTATTTTTTACAGGTACTTGTCTTACATCATGAACGTGGCAATACCAACCAAAGATTGTTTGGAACTTATATACGAACTTCTTGTTCCAGTCACAAAAGCAAGGGAAGATAGAACTTTAACAAGACAAGAGGTATCTTCTAAGATCCGTGTATATATTGTCCATTACTTTTGAATGTATAGGCCAAGAACTCGGAGATAACATTGCAAATGTTAAAAATTCTCGGCAAAATATTTACCAAATTATGTCCATGTTCATTTTATTGGTAAAATTACACTGGGCAAAACGAGAACTTTCTACAATTCCAGGTTTCAGTAGTACACATCAGTTATGGTGTTTTTGTTCTTTGTTACAGAGAAGTATTTTGATAGACTGTGAAGATCGGATTAAGAGTCTCCTTGCAGCTCTTTTTGAAAATTACAAGTCACTGGATGAACATTCTCCAACTGGTTTGTCAGATTTATTTGGTCCCATAACAGATTCTGCTGCACCAGCTTTGGCACCTGCTGTTCAGATATTCAGTGTATTGCATGACATTCTCTCCAAAGAAGCACAAGACATACTTAGAAACTATTTGCAGGTCAGAAATCACAGACTCTTGTTTTGAGCATTTTTTGTTTCAATGTCATCCTCAGCAATGATCAGTAACATGTGATAGATCAATATCAGTAATATGTAATAGATCATTATGAAACTACATTATGTGAACATTTAAACATAGTGCAGTTATTTCCTATAAAGTTAGATTAGATGAAGTTGTTTTAGATTGATTGTTCTGACTCTGCACCATGATGAGGGGGTGCGATGTAGCATATAGCATTTATGGTTTTACATGTATGGTCGTTTGGCATTATCCTATCCATCCTTGTAAGAATAGATAAACTTAGACCAACTAGTAGCAGACTACACTGATATATTATTTACTTATTATTGTGGTGCAAAATTATAGTCAATAGAGATCTATAGCATAATTGCATTCAAACTAGCAAAGTGATGAATAGTCCTTGTTTTCCGTTTATTCTTTTTCAAAGGCAATAACACAAAGAGACTCTTTTACAGACTGCTGCTGCAAAAAGGTGCAGGAGGCATATGATCGAGACAGATGAATTCTTATCAAGCAACAACGACAGCCTTCTTACAGACCCTATGACTATATCTGCTGCATATCTTAAAATGAAGACACTGTGCATTAACATAAGTCACGAAATTCAAGCAGACATTAAGATTCACAATCAGAATATACTTCCAAGGTAGCATATATGCTTCCAAGTAATATAATTCTCTTCTGTTTATCCACACCCTGAACTTCTCTCACAATTTTGTGTTTTCATTTAGTTCCATAGATCTGCCAAACATAGCAGCATCCCTATATAGTACCGAACTCTGCAAGCGGCTGAAAGGTTTTCTTTCTTCAAGTCCCCATCAAGACCAGTACATCATGTTGCTGAACTGATAATCGCAACTTATGAGTTTGAGAGAGATCTTGAATCTTGGCAAGTGAGGTAAGATATCCATTTCTGGAACATGATTTATGAAATACCAGACATGTTTAGCTGATACATTTTTTGTTCCATTCACACAATTGTTGTAGACCTGTTCATGGCGGCGTGATTTCTAGACAGCTGTTTCATGACTACATCATGGTGTGGATTGAAGACACTCGATTGCAGTTACTTGATAACTGCAAAGCTGAGAAGGTAACTCCAAAGACCTACTTTCCTCCCTTCAAAAACTTAGGTCGTTTAAGTTTTGTCAAATCAAACTTCTTAAAAATTGATCTAGTTTATAGAAATTCACCAACATCTGTTAGAGATAGACACAGGTTTGGGGCTAGATTTTTGGATTTCATTAGCGTTAGCACAAACCATGGCAGGTTAGGGATACATATAGTGTAGCATACTTAAGAAAGGATTACAGCATATTCAAACTACTAAAGTAGATGCTATTAGGATAAGATAGATGACAAGGGTGCTGACACAACCAACTACTCTAGATAAGTATCCTAGTTCCTAGATAGATAAGCACACGACTTATGCTTCCATTCTCCCCCCAGTTTGTGTGGCGCCTTCTCGGGGAATTTGAACCATCCAAATTAGTTTTGTAAGTCTATACCTTGAAATGTCTTGTAGATGTTGACATATATGCTGTAAACTTGGTAAAAGCTAGACAAGTTTGACTTGTGAAATGGGAGGTAGTACAAGGAAAGAAATATAGATCATTTGGTTGACCTTTTAGCAGTTGAGCTTAACTGATTTCACTCACCTCTCTTTGCAGATATCATGCCCTGCAGTGTCAACAATCTCACCATTTGTCGAGCAAATGTATGAGCAAATAAAAGAGAGCATAAATGAGTATGGAGTGGTTATCAATAGATGGCCCCAATATCTGATGAGTTTAGAGTGTGTATGTACACACACCTGCATTCTTTGAACCAGACCTCATAGTTATCCTACACTCTGGAGTCAACTTATGTTTATTTTCTTATTCAGGCTGTTGCTGATGTTGAGAGAGAAATTATGAAGGCACTGGAGAAGCAATACATGGAGATTCTGATGCCTCTAAGAGACGGCATACCAGAAAAAATTGAGAAGCAGGTCCAGAGATTAACAAGAAGACAATCTATAGCTCCCTATGTTGTGCCAAATCAGGTAGATATACGTGCAAGATACTATGGAGCTTGTGTGGTGGTTAGTTCATGACTGACCAGTTTGCTGTTCTTAATCACAGTTAGGAGCATTCATGAACACAGTAAAAAGGATGCTAGATGTGTTACACTGCCGAGTTGAAGATATTCTCAAGTCGTGGGGAGCGTACCTTACTATATCAAGTGGTAACACTGTTTTTGGAGAGCAAATGAACTCCATCACAGTCATGCTGAAGAAGAAATACAAGAAATACCTGCAAGCGATAGTGAATAAGCTTGTCAGCAATGTAAGAATGATTTTGGCACACTTTATAACATTTGCTCTCTTGGTCCAGACTCCACAGCTAACTAAGGCAATTTGCATACAGACAGCGCTCATAGTTTTTCTTTTGAAATTTTTCAGGCACAAGCTAACCGGAATACGAGGCTCAAGCGAATTCTTGAAGAAACAAGAGAGGCTGATGGTGAGAGTGATATACAAGATAAGATGCAGGCTGTCCGCCTCCAGCTATCGGATTCCATTCACAATCTGCATGAGGTCTTCTCCAGCAGAATATTTGTTGCTATTTGCCGAGGTTTCTGGGATCGATTAGGCCAGGTAATAAATGTGCCAACAAAGAAGGTACTCTGAATATTTCCTATTGCTGTGAATCCTTATATGTCAAACTCATTTTTGAGCAGATTGTGTTGAGATTTCTCGAGAGCAGAAAGGAGAACAGGATTTGGTACCGAGGATCTGATTATGCTCTAGGGGTAAGCCTCGACTTATATTACGATAATAAGCCATGCCAATAGAATGGAAATCGGTTGTTAATGAAAGCAATGCTACAGGGAGTTTTGTAGCTATAGCATGAAAAATGGAATTGAGCAGCATGACCATCGCGATCTGCTAACCCTGATAATTTTACATGCAGATCCTTGACGATGTCTTTGCATCGGAGATGCAAAAGCTGCTGGGCAACGCCCTGCAGGACAAGGACCTGGATCCACCGCAGTCAGTGATTGACGCCCGCTCCATCCTCTGCTAGGGCGTGTGGCAAAAGTGTCTCTACAGATTGCTTCAGCAAAAAGGCCAGCGTTGGTTTCGTTTTTGGTTTTATTATATATATATATTCTTTGGTGTGCAGAATATGTACAGGTGGACACGACCGATTATTCCTGTCCATAGTGTTTTGTTGATTGTTCTAACAGCGGTTAAAAAAAAGCTGTAACTGGTAAACAGGTTTTGCATTTCAACAGAACACAGTCTGTACTTGATTGTGCAGTTGTGTAGGGGGACTGAGTCTTATCTTGAACTGTATACCAATATAGCAAGCATTCTTATATTGAACTGTATAAAAATATAGTAAGCATGTAATCCTTGCTTATATTGCATTCTTATTACAGAGTTCTCAAGTTGGTCGCAAAAAAAAAAAAGTTATCTAGAGGCATGGTTCCTGACAGCCGCCTTGTTCGGCATCAAAAGCTCATCAGACGAGTTCACAATCACTGTTGACCTGCTTCATGTGTTTTGAACTTTTGGCACCACGGCACGTCGGCACTAGGGCACTTGCCAAATATGATATGAATCGAGTCGAACCCACGGGCCAAGTGCCAAACAAGGAGGGGTGACCCGTTTGCACCGGCTAACCACCCTTCCAAACACGCCCTCAAAGGATGACTCATGATGCGTATCTTCTTGCTAAAGGTGTAATCATGTTGTACGGCTTTGTGGCTAGGGATGCAAGATGGGGCAAACCATCGCACCAAAACCACGAACCCGCGTAACTTCGGCGACCCCACAACCCGCATCTACCGCGCACGTGCATGTCAACGTGGGGATGAGTAGGGATGCAAGGTGGGTGGGGGCCGCACCAACCCGCTGGGTTGATCATGCCACGAACCCTCGCGTGAAGCCCTCAAAGTAGTCCCACTTAGATATTGTGGGCTTAAGTGGGCACCCACTTAACTCGCCAGACCCTGGCCCTGCATACATCGACAATCGCGGTCCCCGCGGTCGGTGATCGATGGGCACAAGCACGCCACCAACACCATGGTTGTGGTACCGTCGCGCTTCATGGTGATGTCAGGCGGGCTGGAGGAAGGACAAGGAGGAGAAAAGGACGGACAAAGTCTGCCAGGTCGCTGGTCACCTTGGCGTTCTGGCACTCGGGGCTAGCTCGTTGGTGACGGATGCGGACCGCAGTCGTTTGTCCACCACAACGACACCACTTCGACGCCCAACATTTCCTCTCTCCTCGCATTTATCCTTCACCACCTCTGCGCGTGCACAACCAACATCAAACACATGAGCATCAACAACTTGCCTGAATGACAATGCAAGTTGGCTGGCATCGATGCACACTCAAGGGGTCAGGGGGCGGATCTAAGGGGTTCCATGTTGCCGAGCAAAAATCTTTTACCCATAAATCTGTAAGAATTTTGTAATTACTTCAAAATTAATAATATGAAAATTTCAACTCACTGAAATGCATACAATTTGTGATCGGTGGTCATCATCAATAAAAATTCGCTTTACCCTATTGTGAACTAGCCCCCTTCACTCCTAAGCTCCTATTATGGATCGACTACCATTTAAGCTGCCGCTGTCGGTGTCTCTCCATCCTCAGTCTGTCGGACCGCAATGCAATGCCACTTTGTTGAACTTGCCATGTCATGCATTATCCACGTCCTCGTTAGTCCGTAATATGCTACCTATTGGATTCACAAGGAAGTTATTGTAATATAATTTATTATTTTAATAAATAAAGACATATTTATTAGTAGAAATATCCTTGAGGACGTGGAAGTATTTGTTGTAAGTTTTTTTCTAGACGTTGCAAGTGTTGCAATGGTTATACACTTGTCCCAGCAAACGCAGAAGGCAGCCATAGGCCACCACTGTGGTCACCAGTCACCACTGGTCCCCTACGCGCAAAACACACCTATAGACAAGTGAACAAACTATCTATTTTTTTAATTACACCGTCCCACAAATAAAAGTTTGTTTTGACTTTTACAATCCCTATTTGACCATTCGTTTTATCTAATTTTTTATGTAAATAATAAAATAAATAAATGATTATAAAAGTATCTCTAACGATAAAATAAATCATAACAAAACAACTAAATTTTTTAAAACTTTTTGAATAAAACGAATGGTTAAAGAAGAAATTGTTCAAATACATATTTTTATTTGTGGGACGGAGGGCGTAAGTCGTAACACGGGCGGGAATCAGTCCAGCCAGACTCTGGAGTAATTACGCGTACGGGGTTGGTCGGACGTCCTTAGCAGAGCATTGCCGTTGCGATTATGGTAGTGATCTGTAAAATCCAATGTGTGGTCTCAAACATTCTTGGATTTGAATAGTTTTGGGCTGGATCCACCCATTTTTACCTGAAAAGCCTTATGAAATCGCAACAATTACATCGTTCTGGGCCAGGGTTTTTTTTTTTGGGCAAGTCCCTATTTGCGCTGGTTTGGCCCATTAGAACTGAAAACTCACTCGGAATCCAACAAGCGGCCCGGTCCAACTAACACCGTTGCGCTCTGTCGAGGTAACCCTAGGGCCCGCCGCCTCCCACTCCGCACCTTCTCTCTCCCTATATAAACTGACCTCCCAATGCCGAACAGAGCTACCCTAGCCGCCGCCGCCGCCGCCGCTCTCGCACGAGCTCGTTTCTTTCCGCAGGCTTTGTCCGTGCTGATCTCTTCTGCTTCAGTCGGCTCGTTGTTTGGTTCTTTGATTTATTTTTTGGTTCTTTTCCGCGACCCGGAACTCTGCTGCCACTGCGAGGGATGGATCTGTTACTTGGGCTCATGATGATTTGGATCCGAAAGGATCTTAGCGGATTTCGGTGAGGCGGATTCGTCCGCCGTTGATCGCTTTATGTTGTTACACACACTGAAGCCCTTCCTTTTCATACATCTCTCAGATCGTTTCTTTTTTATTTCGTCTCTGTCAAATCTCGTCGGATGCTTAACTATGTGGTTTGTATGTTTGAGTTTTTATCGGATACTTAACGATGGGATTAGTTCTCTGGCAATGCGATGATGATTCTAAATGGTTTTGGCAGTGGTTAGCCATTTGGTCACCGTGAGCCGTCAAACCAAAAACGACTTCTCTTTCCACTGAGCATTGCGAGTTTCTTATCCCCTGCATCTTCTAGGTCTGTTTTTTTTCTAATTTATTGAACGATTTTAATGTTTCTTGTTCCATGTTTGCAATGACTGTAAGTGAATGACAACACTGATACAGAGGACGATACTAAAACACTGCCACACCAATTCCAAATTAATCTAGTATTAAAATTTAAGAATGGAGGATGCTACAGAGTAAATGTGTAATCAGTCTCAATTGGTAACTCAATTGCCAAAATGAAACCTTTGAAATCTCACTCGGTTTTATCGAAAATTATGAGAGCATGATACTGACAATGCATCATTTTCTGAAGGCAATAAACGCAAAACAGAATCAGATGAATTTATCCATAAATCAGGAAAATAGAATTTATCATCAAATGCATACTATTAAACTTTGTTTTTAAAATAATTCCGTTTGAATTACCGTGTATGACAGAGAACACGAACGTGCAGAGCCTGCCAAGCACAGCATATGCTTGCTGTAGCAAGCAAAACAAACCCATGGTTCAAATGGTTTAACACCCATCTTTACCCAACATTTCTTGCGGTATTAATACAAATCCATTGTACAACATCCATTACCTGGCAATAGGCAGATAATTTTGATTTCAAAATTTCAGAGTAAAACTTGCATTATATAATTTTGATTTCAAAATTTCATAAGAGTAAAAGTTGCATCTTGTCAGTAGATATCTACACATTGAGCGGCATCCACTCCATCTCCAACCCAGCTCGCCGGACTCAGTGTGCTGCAGCTTCAGCGCCACCCCCTGCTTCACCTTGCCACCAGAGACCACCACGGCGCTGTCCCTGACGAGAGCGTTATCATCGGACTTGAGCCACCGGCCAATCTGAATGTCGCCCAGCAGCTCTGGGTCGCCAAACGCTGCTGCGGCATTGATCATCGTCTGCAGGTCGATCTCTGCCTCGCCCATGAGGTCATCCTTGGACACCATGTCATGATCGAACACTTGCTGCTTGCATTGTTGTGTGAGTGGAAGAAGGAGACAATGGGTTTGTATAAGTTGGTGATGTCAGATTCAGTAACAATTGCAACCCTCAAAATTTGGTAGTCATTATCTGATTCAGTTTCAAAGCTCAAACATACTGTATGTGATATAGTAATCGTGTATAGCTCATTACCAGCTTCAAAGGTCCATAGTGTTGAGGAACAGAGAGCTTCAGTTCTTCATTCCAGACAGGATTTAGGTTGCCACTGATTACTGAAGTTTGTGCTTTCTGCAATCAATAAGGACGATGAAATTTGGTAACAAAGAATTTGTTTACTCTTCTGATTATAACAAAACAACCAAATTTACCTGCTGCCCAAGTGTCAGGACGACATAAGGGTCACTGCTTGACCTATCCCTGATGGCTAGGTTAGTGCCTCCAATTACCTTGACATTTAATATTCCAATGAACTCGATCATGCCAATCTGCCAAAACGAAAAAAAGAAATCACTATATCTTAATACTGGAAGATAAATGTATAATCAGATAGTAAATTTTCAGTTGGGGGACAGCCTTACTTGACTTTTGGAAACATCGGAATGAGAAGCATTGCCTGCATGTTTTCCAGAATCACTAGGCTGATGAGAAACAATCCGCAAACTTGGCTTCAGAAATTCCTGGAGTTCATATTTTGACCTGAAACAATGGGAATGCATGCTTAAATAGTTAGCTACCTATGATATGCATCTGGACCATGTTTGAATCAAATGCCTTCTGCTCTGCAGATCAAGTTTGCAAAGCAAACCATTAAGCAACATTTTCAAAGAGCTCAATGAAATTTCTTGTGTCCATTGAAAAAGAATATCCTTTCAAATAAGCTCAAACCTGATGAATTTTTCTCGCTCTTCCTGGGTAGAATCTGAATGTGGCTTTTGGTAGCCCTCTGGCAGAAAAGCCTCATATATTGCATTTGCCTGAGAATTCCCACCAACTTCTATCATTGAATCAACTTCACTGTCAGTCCACTTGTCCAGTGTCACTGACAGAACCTGTGCCAGATAAAGATTAGGTTCATGGTGACGATATTTCTCAAGGACGATATTTCTGTTAGGCAAAACTGCTGTATTGCAAGGTTCAAAGGGCTAGATGTACAAGCGTACACAAAAGCAAAAAACCCGTTCAAGTAAAGGGAAAATACATATACATCTAACAATTTCCATGGAGTAATACTGTAGACTACACAGCAGTTATATTTTGCATGTTGTATTGCTGCCTGCAGACAATGTCATCATTGCTAGCAGACAGTAATATAATAAGCTATAAAAACAAACAAAAACCAAGAAAGGGAAATATAAAGAAAGAAACATCAAATATTATTTCTGCTTTTGAGAATGTGACTATAGAAACCTTTGAAATATCTGTACCGAGACTTCTGTGGACGCCAGAACATTTTACACAAATGAATACACCAATATTAGCTGATCTGCAGGATAAAACTCAGTTATTTGCATGGCTCCAGTCACAAAAAAGTTGCAAGCAAAGGAGGCATACTAAAGGACCTGGTTATGTTCAAAAGAAAAGCATGGAGAGCAGACAAATGATTCTCCAGATTTACATTGCAAAGTTTTTTTTTGGTGACAAGATTTATATTGCAAGGTCATGCATGATTTATTATATACTCTATATATTCTGCTAATATGTCTTTTACAAATGGCTTGCCAACTGATATCCAAAGGTGAGAAAAGACAGAGAAAGTTCAAGCAAACTGAAATTGAGCACATGGCGACCTATTCATGCTCACACAAATACTTACGCCCATTTGGGATCAGGCGCGCCACAGTCAGCGCAAATGTGGTTTTCACTCCTTTGCAACAACTCCTTTAGCTTCGACATGTTAGCTGGAAGGCAAAGGTGAATGTGAGTTCATAAAGCAACACCTGAGGGCAGAGTGAGATTGCTGCAACCTCAATTTGAGAAAATAAGTACTTCAGAGAGCAACCTGCATACATGTAGCAAAATGACAAAACATTTAAAGCTTTTTTTTTTGGCTGATCGTGTGTGCATTATCCCAAACATGTTGTTTGCTCAGGGAGTTGATTTTGCTACAGAATTTTCTACCGTGAGCACCAGGATGTTGCTAGTTGCTACATAGAAACCATTTGCGCACACCTGATCCACTCATCTTGGGTGAAAGTGAAATGAAAGCTCGGCGGCAAATGCGTCAAACTGTACTCAATCCTGGCAAATGGATGCTCAATCGAAACAAAAATGTGAATAAAAGAGGCATCTAAATTCCAAACTTGCAAGAATACCGTTTGAATTACTGAAAGCGGGGAGTACTTACTTCCAAATTCCTAGCCCACGCAATGCGTAGATTTTGCCACACCAATAAGCGCAGATGGCAGCCCAATTACTCGGAGAAGAATCGCGAATCGCAAGTCTACACAGCACCAACTGCACCATGCTTGGGATTCAGCATCGGAGAAAGAAATCAGGAGCCCACGCGAACGAACGCGATTGTTGGGGACGAATGAGCCAGAGATCAAGAAGTACCTAAAATGAAGAAAGAAAGTGCAGGATTGCTTACCGAGAGAGCGCGATTGCAGCCGGATCAGCTTCGACTCGCTGCTCTTGCTCCTGTACGCGATGGGGTTCGGCCTGTAGCGCAGCGCAGAGACGCAGAGAGCTCGAAGCCTGAGATCTCCCCTCCTCCCCTGTTCTTTCCCCTTCCGGCCTTCCCTCGGATCGCTAGAACAGCTGCACGTGGCCTGGTCGGTTCTTCACACGTGCGATGCTGTGGGTGCGCCCCCAGCTGCCACGGGTGGCTGACGGGCTGGCCCCACCTGCAGGGCTTTTAAAAAGAATTTCGGGGCAACTTGAAAATTATTTGCAATGCTAGCTTTCCTGTGCCTGTTTCCATTCAAAAAAAAAAAAAAAAAGCCCTGTGCCTGTGACGTGTCTTCATTGCTACCTTAGCTGACTGTGCGGGTTTGGTGTGCGATGACGTGGTTACCAGGTAACGCGTGGAGTTTAGTAGATTAAAAGGTCCCTCTAGACGCAGCATGCTAATAGGTAATTGTCAAAAAAAAAAAGTTAGGTGAGATAGATTCAAAAAGGATCCAGCTAATATAGGTTCTGTAATGTTTGGTTGAACACTTAGCTAATAACTGTTTCACCGGGCTATCCCAATCCAACTAATACATAGGTTGAAAAGAAAGAAAATTTACTATAGACAAAACAACAATACATTTACCTTTTAAGCCGTGATTCAAACAATACATAGTAACCAACTAATAGTTTGCTAGCTAATGTTGGATGTAAACTAGCAAGCTAACTATTATGTGTTAGTGGATCCAAACATAGTCTAAGAAAGTTTATGCCATTTTAGAACAGAGGGTTAAGCACTTTTTTTGAGATTACACAAGACAACGCAGACGCCAACACGCACGCACACTCACCCCAATAAACACACGCACGCAAAACCCTACCCCCTATGAGCACCTTCGCCGACCGACCTTCAAGCAATCTTGAAGTTCACGGTCACCACAGCGCCTCGCTGCCGACGGGACGCCGCTACCACTTAATGCGCGCGCGCAATACCAGAAATCCCCGGAAATAAATCCAGATATAATGTCGCACCCGTGATTTGAACCCTCGGGTGGGAGCTCCCCAACCAATGGTTTTGCCATTGCGCTTATGAGTGCTCAAGTTTGGAAAGCGAGACACACCAAGCTCGGTTTTGGGAAGCGAAGATCGCGACACACCTAAGGTGCAATTTCATCTTTACAAAGTGTATATATAAGTCATAAAAAAGAGAGAGAAAACACATAGTATTCTTGGCCGAGTGCTAAAAAATGTTAATGGGTAGGGGCTCGGGCTTAGAAGGGAAGAATGTGAAATATTAGGAGAAGGCTACGGTGGGTTAGACTCAACCTAGTGGAAAAGGGTATTGTTTCTTTTGATATGGGGAAATTAATTAGTTGATTTTTCTAAATTAAAGCTAAAACTCACTCGAAGTGATTCAAAGCCTTTGATACACTCACTTGAAATTTTCATCCAATCAATGGCGCCTTCCTCAACATGTGTAAGGTTAGGGTTCAGAGGTTTTGGGAGGCCACATGCATGTAGCCTCTAGGTTTAAAGGGGTCTTTTGGCTAATCATCAACCTAGTGATGGTGACAAATAGGGAAGACATAGCCACAACAAGGTGAACTATGGCGGAGCACCGCCTAGCAAAGTAGTGGAGGACAATGGTTGGGCAATGGGGGCTTTGGTGTCTTAACGCCACCTCCTCTCGCCACAGCCTCTACCAAAGCTAGTGGCAATGAGCCAATGTTCCTTGATATAAAAGGTGCTAGAGGAGGAGATTTGCCGGAGTTGTAGTGTTAGGCAAGAGGCATGCTGCCGGAGTTGAGTGGGGAGATAGGGCTTGCGCAAATGAACTTCACATGACCTAAGGGTGTTGAGAGTGACAACATATGAGAGGCTAAGGAAGAAGCAGAAAAGGATATATATTTGCAGATGTGGTGCCAGCGGTGGGGATACATTGTATCCATGACATCCATCTTTCATCCGACCGCTAAAAATAAACTAAGGGAGCAAATTGTTTGATTAATGATAAACAAAGCCCCTTTAATGCAAAAAGACTTTTACACCACTAGTCGTGATGGAATGAGTAGCACGAACACGACACGTAAGGGGGCATGAAAAAAGCAAGGAATAAATTAAAAAAGGCTCACTTTAACTATGCTAGAGATAAAGAACCTTATTGGCATAGGGTTTAGGACCTCGGTCTTCTATCGCTACAAGATATAAAGGAGATTGTTTGGAGATCACAAGTTCGACAAAGGGTGGTGGATGAGACATCGATTAGGTGGGGGTGGTGAGAATGTGCCATATGCTAGGTCGGTGGGACAGTTCGTTGGATGATGACGACTAAAGAGGAAAAGGTAGATGCAAGAGAGGAAGAGGAAGGTGCAAGAGATGTAAGGAAAGGGCATATCAATGGTAGGATGACAAAAAAGAGCATGATGCAATAGATGTAAAGGAAGGGCACATCACCAGTGGGGCCGACAAGAAGAGAAAGATGTAAGAGATGTAAAGGAATTGCGTGCAGATAACATGTACTAGCTGCAGGGTGTATAATGATATTGACGACGAAAGCGATAGATGGAGGAAGATACGGGAGTATAAAGGAAGTATACATACAGATAACATGTGCCGCTGGGCAAGCATAATAGTGATATTGACGGTGTAGAAGCCAAGGAGGAAGATGCTAAAAGATATAAAGAAAGTACGCTGCACATAACGTTTGCCAGTGGCACGCACAATAGTGATATCGACGGTGGAGAAGAGAAGAAGCAAGATGCGAAAAGATATAAAGAAAGTACGCTGCAAAATAAGGTTTGCCACTTGGCATGCGTAACATACGGTTAGACACGTGGTTAGCCTCATCTTCTTTTAAGTAGAATCTACGAGGAACAAGGCTCTGATTTTCTTGTGTGGACCAAAAAAAAAAGCTGTGACAAATGAAGCTAGGATGCTGCAAGACTAGTGTAGCGAGAACAAGTTCGAGCACGATAATGATTGGAGAACTTGAGACAGACGTTCTGGTATACTGTGCCCACCTGAAGATGACACCACCACAAATGTCACCCTCAAAAATTTTCACCGGAAAGAATGGAGGGGAAACCGCAAAAGTTTCCACCGGAAAGAATGGAGGGGAATGCCGGGTCCGCAAAGTTTTCATGGTGCCCTGACGTACGCTGCTCGTGCTCGGCGGCGAGGCCCCGCGGCGAGAGCTTGACGAGGACACCAAGATGGCCTGGCCTGGCATGGAGGGAGGACATCGAAGACAGCAGGAACAGACACACACCTATGTCATGCCGATCGAGCTGCAAGCCTGCAATCGCTTCGTCCTCCCACTCGGCGGCCGGCCGGCCGCCGATGAGGTCCAGTCCAGCGCCGAAACCTCCATCCACCGGCCGGAAATTTGCTGAATGCACGTACGCACGATGCATCCAGGCACAAATCGAAACAAGAATCAAAGGTGTGGTCGAGACGAACACGAGAGCAAATCCTTTCTTGTTATTCATGGACCTGCTACAATTACCGAAAGCCGACCACAGACATAAGTCACAGCAAGAGAAGCTCTCTGATCAGCAAACCCTCCATCCCTACGGAGTACTAGAGCTAGCGGAGTGGCGGATCATGCCGGCCACCCGACGACCCAACTGATGTAGCTAGCGGCGCCAGAAGCAGCGGAGCTTGAGCCTGCGCGCGACGACATTGACGATGGCGACGGCGGCGGCGGCCGCCGTGGCGAAGTCGGCGACGGGGTCGAGCGGGCCTCCGGTGATGACGCGGCAGGCGACGAGGCAGGCGACGAGGAACAGCGGCAGGCTCCAGAGCACGAAGTCGACCGCCGTGTCGAGGTCGATGTCCCAGCTGTCCCACACCCTCAGCATGGCCATCGTCGTTGCAGTTGGAAAGGAGATGGAAAGGTGGGACGACGAGCGAGCGAGCAGCTAGCAGCGTGGTTGCAGTTTGCAGCTGGATCAAGGTGGCGATGGAATTTTGAGCTGCGACGTCTGCGACTGGACTGCGGTGGATATGGATGGATCGGCGACTCGGCGTAGCGCAGGCCGGCGGATGGAGGGGAAAAGATGGGGTTTTGTGACCGACTTGCAGACGAGCAGCGGCGAGACGCGTAATCGATCGTGGCCGAGCCGGCGCGAGCAGGCAGCCCAGGCAGGCCCCGGCCCCGGCTCGCCTTCCGCGTCCGTCCGTCGAGGTAGCACGGATCGGCCCCGACATGGACTCGTCAGAGTGGTGCAGGAGGGCGTGAGCTGAAACCGGCATGGTCGGCCGAGTGCGGTTGCCGAGTTGAGCGACGCGGGGAGATGGATAGGTTCGCCCCGAAGAGGAAAAAAGGAGAAATGGGGGAAAGCAGGCTGCAGCTTCCTCCATTCCCGCGCGGGCTAGCCTACCACCCGTTGCTGCTGCTCATCGCTACGCGCTGGTCACTAGCAGCCAGGCACGAGGAGTCTACGAGGACTGGACGTGACACCACTTGCAATTGCAATGCAACAGCTAGGTACAGTGATTCGGTTTCGACGGCTATAATCATCCTTGATTTTGATCATATCATTGCCGGCCGCATGTGCATTACTTTCACAGTAACTAATGTGTACAATAACGCGGATTTCTTCTTCTTTTTATCACCCAAGAGAACAATGCAACAGAGAAAATGGAAACTATGATATCAGAATTTACTTTATTTTTACAGCACCGATATATTCACAAGAACCAACTCGATCTGGTTCTGTCTGTTCACTGCATCCTCCCGCACATATGCATAAATTACCTGCTGTTAGTTAGCCATAAAGTGCTCGTGCAAAATATGAGAAAGAGGGATAGCAAATTTGATGGAAATGAACATAAAGTACGTACAATGCTGCTACTTGAGTTTGATGATCGATTATGGTCATCTAGCGAGCTGCAAATACGTATTTCGCCTGACATTGGGGAAGAGTAAATGTTTAAGTGAAACAAGTAATCACCAGAGGACGCGATAGTAGTCAACGATAAAAGATTTTACTAGCTGTACTTTTCATCCATTGCATATTTCCATACATTTAGAGTTCCCACAAAAGTCTTCCAAATGAATGAAGGACCGGAGGCAACAGGCAAGGCCCGCCACGGCATCGAGGAGCCAGTACGCGGCTTGGGCCGACATCCCCGAGCAACGGGCCGCCCGGCCCGACATCGCTAAGGAAAGAGGAGGCCCGCGGCAAACATAATCGATGATAATATTGTGCAGTATTTGATATATTAGTCCCGATATTTTTGCATAATTTGGTGATAATACTGTACATATACTTTTTTGAGAATGACACGCAGTACACTCACAACACGCGACGCGACCTCACTACCCTATGAACACACGCGCGCTAAACCCTACCCTATGAGCACCTCCGGAAGGACCGGAAAGCCTAGGCAGATCCGAGATTCTCGAAGTCACCGTGAGGCGCCTCGTCGTCGATGGGAACGCCGCTACCACTATAAAGCATAGCGCCGGAAAAATCTCGAGAAAATCCCTCAAGAGAAGGTGCGGCAGCACCGGGATTTGAAACTCTGCGTGTGAAAGTAGGGCCCCCATCTGGGACCGTCTCTACCATTGACTACAAAGCCAATTCGCTATTGTACATATACTTGGTATAATATTGTACAAATATACTGAAAATCTGTGTAAAAATGATCATGTTTGAGTGTTTTTTTCAAAAATCGCCCGTGGCCGCCACGACATGGCATGACACGCACACAACACGATTTGGCCGTGGGGATCGGGCCTAGGCTCGAGGTCAGGGCACGGAGCCCGCATAGGGCCCGGCCCTCGCAGGGCACGAGCGTGCCTCGGGCCGGCACGGCACAGGCCGTACTGGCATCGACTCGTTGGAAATCTATAAGCACAAGTAGTCCACACCAACTAGAACGTTAGCCCTGCAGTGTGTTATAGTATCTTGTAGGAGCAACAACTAATTCGTCTGATAAAAACACTGAAGCCACAGTTTAAACGCACGTTGTTAAAGAAAAAGCAACTATAGCGTGTTTTCTTCCGAGCAAAACTGTCAAGGAGGTAGGCAGGGCAGCAGAGCAGAGCCTTTAGCCTGGTAGTACTCACGCGTTGAGACTTCAAATGCTCGAGTAGCGCTCCATTTACCTTGAAGTTCCTTTAAGGTGAGAGCTACATGAGTACTATTGGCCTGCATTTCCCTTTGCTCTTAGCGCTCAACCCTTAGTGAGGCTGAACATAAATAACCTTTAGGACGAGGCAAGTGCATCATCACAAGTTTATTTATCATGAATTTCTTTGGAATCCACAACATTCTCGTGCTTATACTCCTCCGTCTAAAAAGAGTCACATTTCTAAAGCAAAAATTTGTCCTCGAAAGAATCAATATTTCTACGAGGTGTAGTGGTCCACTCAATCACATTAATCTATCTCGTGATGCGTGTTAGCATTTTAAGACAACCCCTCTCTCTCTCTTTGCTCTACTATTGGATACTCAAACAACACTACTCCCTCAGGGATGGTATTAGAAGTCGATTTAGGACAGCGACGCGATCTCCAAAACACAACTTTTGACCTCTTTATTATTATAAAAATATTTATAGAGATGTGATGCATATGTATACTTTTTATCAAAGTATCAAGACAAAATCTACTCATATAATTTTTACATTTTACAAACTCAACAACTTAAAAGTTATTGATGATTTATATTCGATGCACGGCCCAATCCTTGTCCAAAAGCAACTTCTAATAACTACCATCCGTACTTAATTAGGCTTCTCGGTAGTTGTTGATGAGCTAGTAAGATTTAATGAATTTAATGAGGGGTGACATGATCTTTTTATCTACTTTTGCTAATCTATCATATAGTTGTTTCTCTTTTTGAGGCGGGGAGTACATTGATTGTTAGGAATGTAAGTGATGACATGGTGGAGAATCGGCTCCTTCAAACTCAAAACATAAGCCAACATAAAAACTGAGGAGTAAGGAGATGATAGACCACTCAATACCCAAACAAAACACATACTCTAATATCATTGCTAATCCGGTGATTCATGATCCTTATTCCTTAGTTGCTGAGAATGACCATAATATAAAAATATTGATGTTCCATGTGAGCGGTGTTTTGGTCATCCTTTTAGCTCGCATGGCTTGTATTTTTATTTGATATGTCATCTTATCATTCCTTACTACTATGTATGTGGTGTCAAAAAGGATGACCAAAACACATTCACTAAAAATCACCTAGATAAGCTTCTTACAAGCCATTTGGTTCTTACTTAATCATTGGTAGCTTTTGGCGAGGAGGGAGGAGATGGCCATGGAGGGGGCTTCTTTTGAAGGAAACTAAAAGTAAAAGGTCTAGCACAAAGGAGTAAAGAGGACATGTCATACAGGAAACCTATACTTTAGGAACAATCAATAGATGATAATTTGCTCCAAATAATCCCTAACTTTAGAAGGAAGATATGTTCTATTATTTTTGGGCGTGAGCAATTTTCATTTTAACCTAAACTAGTATAGATGGATGAAAAATAAAAATAAAAAAGGAAGACATAGGAAAAAGTAATTAGAGATAACTTAGAATAATTAAAAAAAATACATGCTACTTAATAGAAAAAATAATTCATAAACTAAAAAATGGTCCATAGAAAGCAATAATAAATTTATTAGATAGTCTGCTTTTGTTTGCATTAGTGTCCTCCTCGTGACTTCTCCCATCCATGAGTGATGAAGCAGGCAACTCCTACTTGTATTATGGAAATAGTAGAGATAGAGTAAATAGAGGTTGTGCAAAACAACACAACATATAGTAGGATCAATTAAAGCACTAGTCAATGCCATCACCAGTGCGCACACATCTGGCAAAGTTAGTTCTTCTTTTGACCCATCGGGTAAGACTCGGTGTCGCACCAACCAGGGATGCTCCAGGAACCAGCTTCTCGCAAATAAATAGATAAATATTCAATTTTCATCAATAAACCCAACAAGTGCTTTTAGCATGACGTCTATTTTTGCCAATAGTAAGCATGTATGCATTTCAACTTTTTCCAACTTTTCCCTACCTCCCATGTTTTGGACTATTCAACCAAAAAATATGTGATTGATATGGAATATGGATAGCATATTTGAGAAAGAGATCCCATACAAAACAAACCCTTGTATAAGTTAGAATTGAACCACAAGATATAGCCAGAGATAGGAGAAGCGTTTCAATAAAGATATTGAAAAAAAAATGAATGCTTATTTTTAGGGCTAGCCAATATATGAGTGCTCTTTCTACTCAAAGTACAATAATTTTCTTCACACTTAACTGAGGACACACCACATTGCTTTGCTACAATCATGATGCGGTGGTATTTACAGAGTCATGTCTCTACAAAAACCCGCAATGTGGAACAACATATATCATATGTTGGTGATTTGATGTGTTCAAACTATATCAACAAATTCCACAACATCATGCCCATATGCACCACTAAACTACTCCCTGATGCATAAACAATTCCACTACAACATGCCCATAGTCACCGGAATCATGTTCGACGTCATGTCATGGTTGAGTTAATGAATCAAAGTGTAAGTGTTTCTAAAAACACCGGGTGGAGATTTAGTTTTGATAGAGTGACCATAACTTATTATTATCTATGTCAAAGAACTTTGATAAGCTAAGCATAATAGATATATAGGAAGATCAATACAAAACAAAACCATAAAGTTGGTAGGCCATAAGTAAATGGCCTATCTAACTTAGACACCGTTCTAGTGTTACTAAATGTGGCATCAACTGTAAACCTTTTGTGATCTGTATGCATAAGAGTCAACCATAGGGGTACATTAAACCTCAAATTGGATGGCATGGGACCGCCCCATTGAACCATTTCCTTATTCTCAAAAAATAGCCAAGCACCTTTAGCTTCTCCCATCATGTACGCCGTGGTGTAATCCGCGCCATAAGCAAGAGCGTATTTGGTGGGCCCTAGCGCCCTCGCTCTAGAAAAGACCCCTTCGGCGACTATGTATCGCCGGAGTTAAGTCCCCATTCAAGCCATCCCTCCTTGGTGACTCGTGGGCTCCTCCCCGCATTACATAAGAGTTCTTGAACCAAGGAAACCAGACCATGCAAGCACCCTCATAGTTCTTCATGTGGCCTTGGCCTCAAGTCGAAGCCTTCATTGACTTTGAGCCCCGCCATGATGTCCTCTTTTTTTGGAATCTATTAAAGGCCCTGAGCCTAATAGGAACACAAAGCGTAAAAGCTTCTGTTTTCTCCACCACTATTAGGTGGTGTCAATACTCTTGGAATAGGGTCACCCCTAAGGCATGACGCATAACCATGAAAAAAGGATCAGCCATGCAAAAGTATGTAGAAGAAGATCCCAGGGCCCACACACCCACAACCCTCCATACAAGAGGGAAGATGCTTGATGTATCAAGTAAGCATAAGAAGGCACACCCGTGGGAAGGCACAATGACAACAAACAACACTTAACATCTAAGACGCAGGTAATGATAGGAGACATCGTGGAGCAAAATTTACATTGTAAGGCCCAAGCTATGAGACAAAAATAGACTCACAACCACCAAGGGTAAAACCAAAAACTAAGGCAAGACACTAGGGAAATTCCAAGCAAACACACAACTTGTACTCCTTCATTGTCTAAGAGATAAGGTGAAAAGCATGAAGCTTCTATAGGGGTTGAGAGGGATATATCCATCGGATTTCGATAGATCAAAACCCTAGAGTAGCATAGCGCCTCGGCCACCACGACATCTCTTTCCATTGTAAGAAGTTCATGAGTGAGAGCATTCCCTAAATATGAAGAACACCACCGCTATAACATACGCATTAGATGTCGAAACTAGGATACAACCTCTTTGTGTTTTGAGTGCTTAGCCCGCTAAAGTAAGCCACCAACCAACAACAACTAAATTAATACTTCATAAATGAACTCAAGGATAGTTGGCACATTAGGGAAGCACGTGCGATCACTGAGACTACAATGGCTCGAGCCACCGCCCCGCCAATCGCCAAAGACGCCACCCCAAAGCGCTACACGCAGCACTTCTATAATGAGAGCACTCCCCCACGGCCAGGGCCTCACTGCTCGACCTCGTGGGAGTTAGGACTACATTTCAATCACACGAGCAAAGCCTTATCTTCTAGAGGATCCTCAATAGAGGAAAGTGGGCAAACATTGCCCCCACCGGCCTCCTACACTCTGCAACCTAGAGGTGTTGTCCACAAAACCCACATGGCAAACCCACTTGCTTTTATGCTTTACACACTTTGACCGCCGCCCATCATTAGGATTACCACACTGACAAGGTGCTACCTCCCTCCCACTCGTGCCCATCTCGACCCCTCACGCATGTGGTCCGGAATGTTGTAGTAATGTCTTAGCTTGAATTGAGAAGCTACATTACTCATGAGGCCCTTGGAGTGTTGTCCCTTTGCCGATGCCACCAAGATTTATGTCCTTCGATGTGAACTCCCTTTCGAGATACTCTGTAAGGCCTACAAGCGACTACCACCGATGAGACTCAACATATAACATATATCGGGGGCCCTCGAGTGTGCTTCTACCCCAAGGGAACATCATTCCACCGACAAGGCCAGCCCTTGACTCTAACTCCGACTCATTCAATCATCTACCTCTAGGAGAGGATGAGTGCCCTCAAGGCATGCATAGCCAATCTTGAGGCTAACTCATCAAGCTCAAGGTGAAGTTAGGAGCAATCATCGGGTACCTACACACACACACACACACACACACCATCCAACACCTAATATAACAACACAAAGGGGCTCTCAACACAAACATTTTGTTCGAGGGCATACAACATATGGCCCTATGAAGACTAAGGTCTGCATATGGATCTTGTAGAGGGGATGGAGGGAAATCCATTGATAATGGCGAACAAATCTTGAGTACCATAGCCCCCCCCAACATCTTTTCTCTTTCTCCATCAGAAGAACTCATTTTAGCAAACCCAACATGAAGAACCTACTATCAAACATAAAGCTTAAATGCCCAAAACAAGATAAACTAACCCCTTTATGTTTTTGAGTTATTAGGGTTTGACAGAGGCACACACACATATTGGACTTATGTCCTGCAACAACCCGACACTATATATAGAAAAAATGAACCCATGAGATTTTCAATGTGCATAACAATATTATCACTATTAGTTGTCAATAGAAATAGTTAAATGCATTAGTGGCCTCCTAACTTGTCAAGGTGTGACACAAGCCCATGAACTTTGAAACATACTTTTTGTCCCCGCAAACCTGTTAAAATGGTATAAAGTTAAAAAATGGTGCATCACAGTCCATCTATAGACCATATATCGACTATTGTGGTGCACCCATAAACAAGTTTAAAAACCTAGAAATATATTTTTAAAAGTTTGTGGACTTAAATGGCATCCCTTACGTTTAGAACTACTCATGCATTTAACTTGAATATTTTGACATCCTAAGCCACCTTCCTATCTAGGAGATCCCGTATATATAACGATTCATATCAAAATTAGCTTCAAATATAGAAAAGGATAGATCGGATGGGGAAAGATAAGTTCAACAAGATAACCGACATTCAATATTGAAGGTTAAAAAGACTTATCGTGATGAAATGAGAAATTTATCCAACTTGATGAACCGATTTTAGAAGCACTTGAATGGAACAAAGGCATACTTTACTATCACGAGATCAATTAGTAGTTGCATGAACCGGTACCGCCCACCTACCAAGTTATGAGGTCTTAGTCGCATCTTGATTTCATTCCATTTTGGTGGGGGACAAAGCAAGTTACCTGTCGAAATGTCGCGGGTAAATTATAGTTAAACTAATGCTCTAAATATTGTGTAGTCCCATACTTCAAGTCTCAAGGTCGCGACGCTTATAGGGCCGACTCAACATTGTTGTGTGTGTTGATCCCATCGCTTTTAACAATGGGCCAAATATCACTTCGCCGGGCTATTCGAGACCATTTCTTTCTCTCGAAGCCACTAAAACAAGTACCAACTAAACTAATCCGAATATTTAACATACTAGATATTATAATACAAAACTAATCAATAAAAGGAAGAATTAAATAAAAAAAGCAGGAGGAATAGGACTCACGTTTAGCTTCATCTCGCATATGGGCTTGTCTCCGACCGAGGATGTTCCGTGGGAGATCACGTCATAGCATCTGAGGTCCTCGATGATTTCTTCCTCTGTTAG
>JADLZK010010755.1:0-85060 GCA_015847255.1 Hyparrhenia diplandra | reverse complement strand
CCATTCTTGGCAAGCCTTCTTCTTCTCGATGGTATAGATGAAGACACCGGATCCCCATCCTTAGCCAAACCTTCAATTCAAGCTAGGGCAACAAAGGTTGAATCGTCAGAAAGGGATGGATGGCCTCCACTTCGGGCTTGACCTCTCATTCCGGCGGTGTCATCCGTCGTGGTCATCGCCAAGTGTGTTACTTTCGATTTATCCTCTAGTCATTTTTGACTCCCCAAATACATTCCTAAGTTGGTGCGTGAAAGGATTACCTAATCTTGATTGATTGAAAATCATCTCGCGTCTTTCTCCGATCATAAAGAACCGGATCCTATCCGCCTCCCCCTTTGGTACGGTAACATTACGCTTTCGGCTTTCCGGCTTTGTTTCTCTTATTGCTAGATCGGGTCAATCGGATCTCTCTTTCGGTTCTCGCACTACATTACCGGCCATCTTTGCATTCTTCTTGGCAGCTCAAGACCTTTCTTGTTCGTTCCTTTGCTCCCAAAGAAAAGAAGCAAAATTTCTTCTTAAATTTATCCGGGTGATACTCTTTTCGAACTAATAACCAATGATTTCCATTTTGACCAATGGATACGAAGCTCATGGTAAAGACAACATATGGCTTCTTCCTTGAGGGAATGTCCTCGCCGGGGCACTCCACTTGAGGAGGCTGTTTTTGAATCCGATCTTTAAATCGCCCATAAGAGCGGACGGTGAATTACCCGATGAGGGGCAGGCCCGTAATTCCATGTACGCCTATTCCACGGGCCCCGCCCGGTGAGGATTTGCTCTATGATTTGCCGATGGTAGTAGGATTTCCTATCACATTGATAGAAGGGAAGGTCATCTACTAATAGTTAAACGGAATAAGATTAGTTACGAGGACACACCGCTAACTATTAGTAAAAAAGCAATGGGCCCTAGTCGATGTGCTCTTATTTAAAATATATAGCTTTTTGGCCGGGTAAGAAAAAGGAAGTATTAGTCTATCAGCGCCTAATTCGCCTTCTCTAAGGTCGCAAAGGAGGCATTAAGAAAGAGCGGCGGCTTTGTCAGCGAATAGAAAGAGCTGCTCGTCAAGCAAGGGATGGGTTTGTTTGCCCGTATAGGTAGAAGCACCGGTGTATTAGGTATCAAAAGAAAGGCATCCGGATAGGTATTTAATCAAATACTTCTTCCCTCATACTTATCTACTTCGCTTTATTTAATATGTTTATTGACCCGTAAATCGATCAACTATGAATCTCATGGAAAACCTTCTTTGTAGTAATATGAAAAGCTTATCGCAAAGCATAGAAATTAATAGAGCTTTATAATCAGGTCGATATTCCACTTGCTCCTAGAAATAAGGTAAGGTTAGTTAGCACTTTCATGCCAACTTTCATCGGCAAGCACTTATATAAGTGGGGCGCTAAGTAACGAGGAACTTGAATTCCGCTGAAAAGTGAAATAGATTCAGCACCACCATTGATCGGAGAAAAGGAAGGGGCGTGGTTGATGTGTCACCGGGAACCCGTAGGGAAGGGGAGACGACCGCCTCATTCACATCTGAAATCGCCAACATGAACACAAAACGAAATCGCCGAATTTCTCGTATAGAAAAGAAAAGGAACCACTTCTATTCTCTTTTCTTAGGTATATGAAGAATTGCTTTTGGGTCCCTTTCGTCCCGTTGGTTAGGACATCGCCTTTTTCATGTCGAAGACACGGGTTCGATTCCCGTAAGGGATAGGTACTTATTCCCCGAATCCATACATTCGCCGAGTAGGCCGACAAGTGCATAAAGCAATATAGCAATGCTATAGAAAGAAATGCGACGTAAAACCTTACCTATTCCTGTATTTGACTTGTCCTTTCATTTTAAGCGCTTACTCATAGGCCTCGAAATAGCATCGAAGCATTGCCGTAGTTGCTCGATTGGTTCATTTTATGGATCCTTTGCTTTAGAAATAACTAGCTTTTCCCCGCCACTTAACCAACGATGTCCCCTACGATGTTGATCGAGGAGGAATTTCTTTCATAATGATCGGACCCAGTCCACTTCTCTCGCAATTCATGGGAAATCCCGGCATTCTTGCTTTTATGCCTCAAGTAACTCCTACTTTCCTTTGCTTTTGGTGAGACCGGAGCACCTTTAACAAACATTGCTTGCCTAAGATGCAAGAAAAGAAATTGCAGAGTTAGGTATTATATCACATAGAAAACGAAACGTGGAAAAAGCTTTTGGTCTTGCCTCGCCTCCTTCCTACGAATCTCTTCGTTTTACGATATGTCCACGGACATAGTAGAGAATTTGGCGCTGCCACATAAACATATAAGTAAGGTTGTGGACCAACTATCCGGCATAGAGGAAAAAAAAAGCAAGTGCCTTCTACTCATCGCCCAATGGGTACTCGACCGACTTCAATTGGTTCACGATGTGGTTGAACTTCGCTTATGTGCTCGCGCGAGGTACTTTAGGCCATTTTGAGGAGCCGACGAGAGATGAATTTGAACTAAAGGGCGAAAGCTATATATAAATATACCGAAATGAAAGAATCGCTGTTTCTAGCAATTTCAAGTTGGGGAAATAGCTCAGTTGGTTAGAGTGCTCGCTCGGGAATCCACGGATCACGCCACACTCACGGACAGCTTAAACCATTGCCAATATGCCGATGATGGATTCCTTGGTTTTAGTTAGTCATTTGCGCTTCTTTCTATGGCGTGGTTGATCCTCTCGCCGTGGGTCGGTTTAGTCATTAGCTCGAGAGGATGGGGGAGAGATAGGAGACAATCTATGTAACCTTAGCCTACCCCAATAGTAAGTATCGGAAAAGGACTCCTTCTCGAAAGAGATAGGCAATCATCGCATTATCTACTTGATTATGATATTTATTTTTATCCAACGGATAATGCAAATCGAGGGCTCGCCCCGCCTATAAATTCAATAAATTAAAGTGAAAGTTCAGTACGAACCGGTAGAGCGAGAGCAAACTAGTTTAGAAGGAAAAGAAAAAGGGCGCCTACGATTGGTAAGTTAGGTCATTCCTTTCCGCTATCGAAAAGAGTATGATCGAGGGTCCCATAAGGCAAAGGGAAGGTGCTCCCCGACCTACTACCCTCGAGAGATTCCTACTCTGATTTGTAATGGTGAGTTGTGAACTTTGTAGAGCTTCGCTCTAGTTCCATCATTTTTTTCTCAAGATTCTTTCTAAAGTGCTAGTTTCCTCTATTTCTAATATCGAGTAACACGGAATTCTCTCTGAATCCGCCCCCTCGCTTGCTTGTATTGTGCATTTACCGAATTTCCTGTCATAGATAGTCTAGTGAAGCTAGCTTACTAATGCCAAGAACTACTACTCACCAAAACCTATCCTTACTAATACACGGCTATATGATATTCTTATTTATTATTCTATTTCTATATTGACTCATATTCTAGTTTCGTAAAGCTATACTTTAGAGAAGGAAAGAGAGATTCTAGGACCACTTGCCCATAAGAATAAGACCGAACTTAACTACCATGTAAATCGTCCCAACTGCCCATGTGTACTAACCCCGAAATAACTTTCCCTATCAAGTACGTTGAAATGAAAATGCCCGCCTCAATCCGCTTAGTTAGACCTCGACTCTCGGACATATGATTGTTGAGTTAGCCAAGTGAGGGGTTCGTTCACCAATCAATAAAGCTATTCTCGGTATAGAAATAGATAAGAAGAGCTCCAATTAGGGCAAAAGCGCAATAAGGAAGCTCCATCGATCGAAATGCAGCCCATTCTCGTATCGGCTAAGCCCATAGATCTCAACATTCTTCTAGATCCGATGAGGATATCAACCCCATCTATACATCCACACCTACAACATCCCAACACCACTTGGTCCTCTTATTAGTGCCCTTGATGTCAAGTCAACCATCAAGTAAGTTCATTCTTAAACTCTTGTCCATCATATTTAGAAAATGGAGACGCTGCACTTTTGTGTTGCTCAGAATGATAGAGATGATTAATAAAGAAAATAAAAAAAGATCACAAGGAAAGAGTCTCACATTCAAAATTGAGGCAACACCAACTTGTCGTGGGCTGATTGCATATGAACAAAGTTGATTGGGGGCCTAGTCCAAGTTTCCCTAACATCCTCCATCGGGCTACCACGTCACTTCTTGTCCAAGGAAAGCAAGAGTCCAACCCAACACATTTTGGGAGTTGGATTCGAACCTTAGAACAGCTCAACTTGTGCCTGGTCACGCATGACTTCATACGCACTCAATTGGGACGTTCTAATATTCGATGAAAAGCTTATGTCGAGACCTTTTTCTACTCATGGTGTTGTGTCACCCTATTTTGGGTTGATGGTCATGTATCAAGTTGGGTCAGGGGTTAGAACACGACCCCGAACCCCCTCAGGTCATCCACTCTTGTATTTAAGGTCCCGTAGCCGGTGCCACTAGGTTGGGTTTTGTTTGGTTGAGTTAGCCATTGCTACCTCGCAAAGACGCGTGTTGGATAAACCCCTCGTCGATTGTCTTTCGTAAGCCCACCATTTGTGTTCTCATTGAAACCTTCATATTTATCTATCAATTCAGTGTTTGTTTACTTGTTCTTGGTAGTTCTTCAATTGGTTGCGTGACGGGTGCCCTAGTGGCTGGTTGTCACACCGCAAGATCACGATGATCACTAGAGCCAAATGGAAAGTTCTTTTTCTAGCTTGCAATGCATGGGACGCGTTGGACTATGAATCTTCGACAATGACAAATATTTCACGACAACATTTGTTGTTTCCTTTGTGACCAAGGACGGATGATGGTTGATTACCTACAGCTAGATGCTCCAGTTCTAGGTTAGGAAACAAAATTCTCTTGATCAACCCTATGTTGGGTAGCTGACTCGATCAACAAAAGTAAGGCCAATAAACCTTAATGGTCAGCCTAAGAGGCTAGCTTAGTTGGTTAGTGTTGGTATTATTAATGCGCATAGATAAATACACAAGTGCACATATACCATTGTAGCTTTCATCTAGAGTATGCTATCTAGAGGGAAACATGCGAGATCAACTATAGTTTAACTTAACGACAGTGTAGCAACAAGGCTACGGATAAACAGGGGAGCCGGTAGTAACAAGGCTAAGGATAAACAAGAGCGCAGAGAGGATTGATAAGGTTGTCTAATTCTAACTTGGGTAAGATTTTTGTGATTCTAACTTGGGTAAGCTATGACTTCTACACTAACTGGGGACACTACTAAAGAAAAAACACCAACAAAGGATGCTTTCCTTAGTACCGCATCCTACTCGGCCTACACACGGGAGGTGGACTACAAAGGATTCAACGAAATTATATATAATAGCAATGTCACACTCGTGATCTAGCATCAAGTACAAAATGCAAGGTACAACCACAAGTTGAAAGGTCCTAATGGCTAGAGGGGGTGAATAGCCTATTAAAAATTCTTGCAACAACACTATGCAAACCAATTAGTAAATAAGTTGGCGTAGCAATTAAGCAATGCTTCAAGCTAGCTATGCAAGCCTCCTAGCAATTCTAGCAATTCTATGATCTCTAATCACACTCAAAAGCTAGGTTGCTAAGTTACTCCTAGGTGAACAATATATGCTAACTAAATCTACCACTAGGAGCTACCAAGGCTAAGCAAACTAAACAAGCTACTCAAGCTAACAAGCTAAGCACCCTAATAAGATAAACTATCAAAGTAATGCAAAGAGATGCTTAGGATACAATACCACCTGTGTAGTGTCGAGGTTGAAGCCAATCACCGTGTACTTAGAAATCTCCAACGAACAAGAACAAGTGACACGATGATCATTTATATATGAGAATAGCCAAAATTATTTGAACTGACATATGACTATTTTTATTTATTTATTTATTTATTTATTTTTGTATGTATGTTTTATTTTATTCCCCTTTGATTTTTCCATTTGCCTTTCATAGAAATAATCTGGTTAATTTTATATTTTGTTTGTTTTATATTTGTGTATTTTAGATCAAATGGTCACAAAAATGAAGTGATGAATGGATAAAAACACTTTCGATTCACGTACTTTAATATCCAATCAAGTACGTGTTTTAATGCCCCAGGACACTCAGGTACCCCACTCAAAATTTACATCATTTTTCTTAGTGTAAATTCTTTTGTAAATCTGATGTAAATATGATTATTTGCCTTCTATAGAAAAAATATCTAAGAAATTTGTATGTATATATGTCTTTTTTTTTCATTTTGAAATGTAAAAATCTGCTTATTTGTCTTCCATAGCAAAAACACTAAAAAATCTGTATGTATATATATGTCTATTTTTAGTTTTGAAATGTTAAAAATCTCCTTATTTGCCTTCCATAGAAAAGAAAAACTGAGAATTTTTTTTGTATTTATGTTTATTTTTAATTTTGAAACGTTAAAAATCTGGCTATTTTCTTTCCATAGAAAAAAAAAAATTGTTTGCCTTTGTTCTAATCGAGTGATTTTTTATGAATATGTCACCTTCTGATGTCCGTTTGAAAAATCAAGTGATTTCTTGTTTCTTGACACTCGAGTGATTCAGGGGCAGAAATCACTTAGTGTTCCATAAACAGAAAAAAAAACGCAACGGTAAAGATTTTGTGTAGCAGTGACCAGTACTGAGCCGTACATACGCCTAACTTTTTGTTTAAAAGCGTGCATTGTGCACGTGCTGCATTAAGGGAAACCAAAGTTGTTGATTACATCCGATTTACTCTTAGGGCGAGATGCCATCAAGTAAGAAGGTCACACACGACACAAGTTGCCGGCTCGAACGGGCGCAGCAAGCTATGATGTAGTAAGTCCGGTTAACTAGTTGTGTGACTAAGGAAAAGCATGCGGGTCCGCATCACGCCTCGCCCCGCTCACTGCTCAAGCGCCAGGCTTCATCGGGGGAAGAGTTCCCTGACCGTGAGCTCACGGGAAGGACACCCGGACGAGAAGTGGTCGTGGAAGCTGGCTGCCAGGTCGGGTCCGAGGAGTTGGACGGATCGTCCGCTCTCTTCCCGCTCCACTTGCCGAGGAGTATTCTCGGGGCCCGGCGTTCGAACGAGGGTCCCGAGCACGGACTTCGCAGCGAGCCGAGTCGGCCAAGGGCGGATGGAGTGGTCGCCGAGACAAGGTGGGATGCACGCCGACGAGGAGGCGTATTGAACTAGGCTCCTTGATGGGGACGATGAGGGAACCTGTGAAGGCGGCGATCGGCGGCGGTGGGCGGCGCCGACCAACGGAGGCACGACAAAGGTACGTGAGCGACATATGCGGACTGCCGCCCCCACCGCAATCGTGGTGTCCAAGACGACCATGGGCGCGAGAGGCCGAGGTGTGGAGGCACCGTCCCCTAAGGTCGCCCTCATCCATCGCTACGGGTAGCCCCCGGGTGGGAGGAGGGGACGACAAACCGAGCCGGAGGCCGAAGTCCACGGAGTCACCAGCCTCGCCCCACAAGGTCACTCCCCTCGATAACATCCAACTCGACGGCGCCCGCCGAGTCTGCGAGCACAAGGTTAGCCCACCAATCGTAGGGAGGCGACGGTTGCTCTGATTGTGGAGGCAGGGGTGGCACCGCGGTGGACGGATGCGTGGCAAGGGAGGCCACGAGCTCATCATCGGGTCCACTCGAAAGCAGCGGATCGACGCCCACAAGCTGTGTCGGTGAGCACGAGCGGTTCGTGTGTGCCGTCGCTGGCTCCAACTCGCAGCGATGGCCGACGCCAATCCCCGCCCGCCAGCCGACGCCGAGGGATCGTGTACAAAGGATCCGCCCGACGAAGAAGGGAGGTGCCGGGCGAATCCGCCAACCCGGCCGCTTGAGGGCACGTCGACGACGACACGGTGGTCCCAGCACAGCGTGTAGGGTCCCGACATGGCAACGAGGCACCCACGCCCCCCACCCACGGAGGAGTGCTGGTGGTGGAGGCGGCGCCGATGCCCCGTAGTTCCTCGCCCCTATGCCCCGCGGCCGAGGCGCATGAGGCAGCGGGCGGGCGGAGCAATAGGCGGTGATGTGATCCCCCCACCCGTGCACTGAAGCATAGCCCGACGAGGGATGGTGGCACCGCCGCCGACGACGAGGGTTGGCGAGGCACGCCGTCGCCATGCCGGGCGCCTCGACGAGAGTGAAGTCGCCGCCGTAAACGGGAGGCGCCGACGGTGGAGGAGGGTCCCCAAGCAGGTCGTGCTCGCGACGACGACGACGACGGTGGTCACCAGATGGCGAAGGTCGGCAAGGGTGAGGTTGGGGGGGCTCGGTGGAGGTGAGCGAGGGAGAGGAAGGAGGGGTGGGCGGCCTTTGGGGAGTGGAGGCGAGCGCGGCGGCCGACGCCGACGCGGGCGGCGGTCGCCGGTAGTGGCAGGGCGGCGGCGAGCCGGCAGGGAGCGGAATGGGTGCGGAAAAGTTCCCCTTCCAAAACCCTACATCCAACCTTTATAGTCCGATCTCTCTTCAAACAACCCATATTCAGCCGCTTCACCGGCGAGCCGAGGGCTGTGGTCGCCGGCCGAAACCAAGGGGGAGGTCGCTCACCAACAACGCCGCCGCCGACGCCAATCCGGCCACACGTCGCCAGACTTGTTGGCCGAGGAACTTGTAAGTGCAATCAACCTCTAATGTGGGTTTTGGCGTTGATGACAATCTAAATAGAGGACTAATGAGATTTATCGAGTTGACAAGCAGGCAACAAGCCAAGAGGACATTGCAAACCTAAAGGAGGAGTACCCCGATTCGTTTTGCTGATTGGTACTTCAAGAAAGGAGGTTTATATTCATTTTACATTTTGAATTTGAGTATAGGACACGCCGTACTATTAAGAGGGATTAGAATCACTGTGCCAAAGCGTGCAACCAAGTGCTCATTTTCACACCACATAACCTCCAGGCTCCAAACTTAGTCACCATTCAAACTCTTTCTACTTCTCTGGCGACTAAGGCTGAGCGGCAGCGTCGCTCGGGGAGCTTGGTGCCAATCAGGCGGCAGTGCGCTTGGTCATGAGCGGCGGTGCCGCTCGTGGATCCGACCGCTGGGAGGATAGTATTTATACTTTCCTTTTCTACCCCAACGGTCACCTTTCTTCTCCTCCGCTCACTTTTCGACGTAAAAGGACCCAAGTGTTCACTCTCTCTCCTCCATTGAAGCTCCTCACTCCCTCAAGCAAATCCATCGATTCCACCATCGATTCTTGAGTGTGAGGGCTGCAAACTTCGATTGGAAGGGAGCTCCACTGATCTTCATTGTTCTAGAAGCACTTGGTTCGCACTTTGGCCGGCGGTTGTGGTCTTTTACTCTTGGAGCTTGCTCCTAGCCGGCTAGTGCGTCGCCCTTGAGCTTGCCAACTTGTGTGGCAGCCTAGGGAGGTTTGTAACACCCTCTTACATCTAATACATTACCCCACATCTCTAGGATTCGGTTCCTAGACTTGTGAACGAGGCAAAGAGGCAAACCTTGTGGTGAGCTCATTTCTTTGTGGAACCTCAACAACGTGGACTTAGGCAAGCCTTGGTGGCGAGCTGAACCACGGGATAAATCACCATGTCACCGTGTGCTTGTTTTACTTTACATTGCAATCATATTGTTGTTGTTGAGAAGATTTAGGGTTTGAGGCCGATCTATCTATATACTCGACCGCTTTGTTCCAGCTCTCGACCATAGCCTTTACCTGTCCGGGAACCAAGAAAAATTACTCGATCTACTTTTCATTGGACAGATTTTGAACCGTGGAGTGACCTTCTTCGCGAGGCGGCGGTGCCGCTAGGTTCAAGCGGCGGTGCCGCTTGGTAAACCGACAACGTTTCAAGTTAATTTTTGAAACAGGCCTATTCACCCCCCCTCTAGGTGTCCAGCGATCCTACAAGTGGTATCAGAGCTGGTTTACTTTGTTGAGTGCTTCACCGCGTGAAGTATGGATACCGGAGGTGGTTCGAATCAAGGCAGAGCCGAAGGCATCCACGCCAAGCCTACAAACTTCCAAAGAAATGAAGCTCTCCTCTTCGTCTTCTCTCTCAGCAACCACCGATCCGGAGAGAAGGGAAGCAAGGAGACAAAGAAAAGAGAAGAAAGCCGCCAAGAAAGCTAGAAGAGCCGAGCGTGAGAAAGCCAAGAAGCAAGAAGAAGATGCAAGCATGCAGCTTATCGAGAAGCTCAAAAGAAGAGATGAAAGAAAAAGAATAAGAGAAGCAAGACTCAAGAGAAGAGAAGAAAAAGAAGCAAGAAAGTGATGGAACTTGATGCTCAATCAAGTGAGCTATCAAGTAGTTCGATGATGGTGATGATGATGAGTCATATGTGCCAAAGAGCAAGAAGAATGAGAAGAAGAAGGATGAGGGCAGCAGCAACAACAACAAATTTGTCACCATATCCTTTAACTATAATTCTCTTTTCTCTAACCGTGACAAGAAGTCATTCATCAATGTTCCCGTGGGGAAGTTGCCTCACTTTGATGGGACAAACTATGCCAAGTGGAAACATTTGATGAGTGCCTATCTTAATGGCATTCACCCCGGTCTTTGGGATATTGTGTGCAGTGGATATGAGCCTCCGGTGAACCCCAAGTCACCTACAAATGAAGAGATGATAGCAGCCCACCTTAATGGCCAAGCTAGAAGCATCCTCCTAAGTGCTCTAGATGGAAATGAGTACAATAGGGTGATGAATGTAAATGTGGCAAAGAAGATTTGAGACACTTTGATTCTTGCACATGAAGGTGTCGATAAAGTGAGAAAAGCCAAGATTGACCTATTGAAGGCAAAGCTCAACCGGTTTGTGATAGTTGAAGGGGAAGGTGCCCAAGAAATGTTTGACCGGTTGATGGTTCTAGTTGGAAGGATTAGAGGATATGGAGATGAAGAACTTGATGATCACAAGGTGGTGAAGGTCATGCTTGAAGCCTATGCACCTAGAAATGAGACCGTAGTCACCTTGATAAGAGACAAGAAGAGATTTGAGCACTTCACTCCTAATGATGTGCTTGAAGATTGCTCACCTTTGATATGCAAAGGGAAGAGGCAAATGAGAGGAAGAAACTTGGTGAGTTGCAAGACAAGTTGGATGGCATCAAGATCAAGGATGTTGCTCTCAAAGCAAGCAAGTCAAGCAAGCCAAGCACCTCCAACAAGAACAAGGGCAGCAAGCAATCAACCTCAAATCAAGCCAAAGAAATGAAGAAAATGCAAGAACACATTGATTCTACCTCTTCCTCAAGTGAAGATGAAGATGAAGGAGGGGCGGACATCAATGACATGGCATTGTTCATCAAGAAATACCACAAGGCCATGAAGAGAAATGGGTACAAGATGGTGCAAAGGGAGTTTCCCAACAAGAAGAAGAGAACTTTGCTACAATTGTGGAAGCACCGAAAGCACTTTGTTGCGGATTGTCCACATGAGAACAAGAATAATAAATACAAGAAGGACAACTCCAACAATGACAAGAGGCAAGATTACAAGAGAAAGGGAAAGAACATGGGAGAAGCACACATTGGGCATGAGTGGGATTCAACTAAAGAGTCAAGTGAGGAGGATGTGAAGATGGCAACATTTGCTATGCAAGAGACAACCTCCACACCGAAGCTCTTCTCCAACATGTCCGATGATGATGAAGATGACTCCCCTCACATTTGTCTCATGGCAAAGCGTGAGAAGGTACTTTCCAAAACTAAAGCCTCTCCAACCTTTAGTGATGAATCTAGTGAACTTAGTGATAGCTCAAGTGATGATGGGTCTAGTGATGAAGAGTATGATACATTGACCAAGAACCTAGATCCAAAGACTAAAATGTTTATCACTAAGATGATGGAGGATTTAGAGAGTGTCCAAGCCGAGTTGGAAACTAGAGAAAGTGAACTCACTAGACTTGAGAAGCTCTTTGTTGACAACAAGGACGCTCTTGTGCTTGAAAGAAGTGAGGTGGCCTCTTTACAAAAGAAACTTGTAAAAAAAAAAAGAGGACCATGCTCTCACAAAGAAAGCTACTATTACCCTCAATGTAAAGTATTGTGACTTACAAGAAAAGCACAAGCAACTTGAGGGGAAATATAATCTTCTTTGGGAGAGCAACTCACATCTCTCATCCACAAAAGACAACTCTACTCCCTCCACAAGCAATGGATGTGGTAAATGTTTCAACCTAGACTTGAAGAGTCATGCCACAAACCTTGCAAACATGGAAGCAATGAAGAAGGAGATTGCTAGGCTCAACACCTTGGTTGGAAAGGAGAAACAAAGTGTCAAGAAAGCAGCAAGTGGCAAAGAAACTCAACCAAAGGGGCCACAATACATTGATGGAAGAAATCCTAGAATCAAGGATGGATTAGGCCACACTAGAGGAGCCAAGACAAATGGAAGAAAAATGGTAAATGGCTATGAGTGTGTTCAGTTCTGGAGCAAAGGAAAGATGAGTACGATATGCACGCATTTACGGTCGCACCGCGCTCGCCCGAGCGAAGCAAAGCCAAGCAGCAGTGCCGCTAGGACGAGCGGCGGTGCCGCTTAGTGGAGCGGCGGTGCCGCTAGGTTCAAGCGGCGGTGCCGCTTGGTAAACCGACAACGCTTCGAAGTTGATTTTTGAAACAGGCCTATTCACCCCCCTCTCTAGGCCCAAATGATCCTACAGAACTGCCTCACCATGTCGAACCTAACCAAATGGAGGACCCGGTAGGGCATGGTAGGGCGCCGCCCTACCTTATCCCCCCCCCTAGTCTCCGGTGAGTTGCCCCTTGGCAGCCATGAGTCATGAACGCAACGTTGCTAGTGGCTTGAAGATGAACACGGCACTGACGGAAGAAGATAATTGCGCCTCCGTTACTTTGGGCCTTGGGATGTGAGTTTGGGCTGCAAACTGCCCATATGATGCGCTTTTAGTTTAAGTGTTCCCTCATACCTTTCCTTGTTTATTGACATCTTTCTATCTATCCTAAGGCCCCCTTTGGAACTCGTAGGCGGGGAAAGGATAGGGATAGGGCAATCATAGGAACGGAAGTGCGTGACATTGCAAATCCTACGAGAACAAGTACACATAGAAAATGCCCTTTGGCCACGCCCCTTCTTTCCCTCGTGAATCAAACCCCACGTAAAAAAAAGAAAGAGAAAACTTCCACCCACCCGTCCCGCGGCTCTCCGCCTCCGTGTCGGCAGTCGATGCAGCGCTCCCGATCCGCCTCGTCATCTATCTCCGCAAGGCGCCGGGGCGACATCTCCGGTCTTGCGGCGCTCCCTCTCGCGCCCCACCCCGCAGCTTCTTCCCTTCGGCCACGGGCGGCGTCCTTCCCGGCCGCCGCCAACCGCAGCCTGATCTCGCCGCGGCTCCTCTCCTGCAGATCATGTCATCCCCACGGCCACGCCGACCGGAGCTCTACCGACCTGCCTTGGTGCCACGACGGCGGTGACCAGCGACATCGCATGCGCCGAACCGGGCTGGGCTACAGTGCCCAGATGCGCCTCTCGAGCCGCCGTCACCGGGCGCCGGGGCGTCCGCCGCCTCCCACTCTCCCATCGGCGCCGGGCGGGCCGCACGCCCCTAGCGTGGTGAGTGGTGGCGGACGCCGCGTGGTTGGCCATCCCGGGTACCAAGGCGAAGACGACGGCGAGCCGCCCCATCTCCCTCTCGTTCTTTGTTTCGCCAGAGCGCCGAGAAGTCATTTCGTTTCCCGAGCGCTGCTGAAGTCATTTCGTTTCCGCCGGAAACTTTCCATTGGGTCCGAGCTCATGTTTTCATTCCTCCTAATCTAGGCATAGGATTGTATTCCTAAGGAAAAAATTCCTTCACTTTTCTATCAACCAAAGGCTTGGAAAGGAAAACTTCCTATAAAATTTCTATCCTATGAATTTCCTGTGTTTACCCCTTGAACCAAAGGGGCCCTAAATGTTTTTACTTCTATACATTCTCGCATTTGACGATCACTTTGCATCTTATGTGTGTAACCGTGTGTAAACCATTTAAATTTTTGTATTGTTCTTTGCTATATATATATATATATTTTTATCGATTTGGCCCTACCTTACTTTTTTTTCGCTCCTCCGCCACCAACCCACCTGCATCGGGGGAGCGCTGGTCGCCCGTAGATAGAATCTTCATGAGATAATAGCCGATGCGGTATACGCCGGCATAGGTGATCCAGATATTCGCGCCGGGCGGAACAGGCCGCAAACCATTGAATCCGTGCCCGTGGCGAGCCTCAATGCCGCGGCGCCGGTGTTCGTCGAAGCTCGTGCACGCGAGTTGGCCACATGGTCCGTCGCCGGGGGAAGCCACGTGCGGTATTACGGATGTTGAACTCACAAGCGACCATGTGGCCGGTCGTTATAGATAGCGAGGCTAACTTTGGATTGGCTTGAGAGCGTCGGCGTTGGCTTTGATCACGCCAGTATCACTCCTCGGCCGCCTGCGAGGTGTGCTTCCGGCTTCTGGCGTGTATGACGCCGGGTTAATGGATGGACGCTCACCGCGGGCGCAATGCAAGGCGTTATGAACAAAGCCGCATGCGAGCGCAATTTGAGTTCAAGATTGTCTTCCCATACACCGCGACGAGGATGCCCGAGGCAACGACGGCGTGGAAAACGTGTGATATATAAGCGCGCCGTAGTGTGCCATGCCGAAAGGTGATGACGATGTGAGAGGAGACGTCCGGTCGGATGCGTGGCGATGACGAGGACATTGCTCTTCGACGGGCGACTCTAAAATCACAGCTACGCCCCCTTTGCACCTTCAAATCCTTGCTTCTCTCCTTGTTGTCCTTCGTTGTCCCCTCTACACGTCTTCGTCTTCATGTCCAGGGACATCTCTTGTTTGTCCTCCGTTGTCCCCCCTATCTGTCTTCATCTTCATGTCCAGGGACATTTCTCACACATGCCCACCGTTCCTTCTTGCAATTAACTAAATTTCATATACTCATCACTAAAATTGCAGCTAACTAAATTTGCAATTTAGATTATTACAATTTGCAATCAAATCCAACACAATTAGGATTGTTGTTCTAGTTATGAAAAGAAACTATAGATTGCGAGAAAATTCACAAATTTTGAAAAATTTGATAGCATTGCTTGTTGTTTTGCTTTTACAATAGTATAGACAAAGATCTCCTATCCACTTAAGTACTATTACGTAAAAAAATGAACACATATTTGGGTGTGGACTATCACAAAACACAAGGGACTATCACAAAGCACTCATCGATGGCTTCGGTGAGTCCCTCCTTCAAGGGGCATGCTTCCCATGTACGACGGTTTTCTAAAAAGAATGATTGAGACATTTCAGAGTAGAAGAGAAAAAAACCAAAACCAACCCAAATATGCTCGGAAGCTATGTCGGACATAGGTGAACCCAAACATTTTTTTGCAAAGACGGTTGTATTTTGTTCAAGGACAATTGTTGTCACGCCCCACTTTCAATGGGTCGTTAATCGCACGCGTGTTTGCGCCCGGGATCACGCCACAAACACGCCTATTAGTAACGGATATTGGTAAACGAAAATAATAATAAACCGAGCTATAGAAATATAGGATGGAAAGGGGCTTACAAAGTGGCGACGAAGGGTCACCAAGCCGGGTCGCAATATCGAGTTGGCCAACCGAAGCGGTGGATTAACTATGACACCGCCCGTATTCCACAAAAAAGCACTTTGTGCACGGATGAAATCTGGGCTTCAACGTCCTTCTCCTAAGCAAACACCTCTCGAACTCCTACGATACGCTATCCTCTACCTCGTCGTCGATCTTACCTTCACATGTGCCGATATCTGTAAAATAGAGGGGTGAGTACAAACGTACTTCGGCAAGTCCCAACCGAGGGTTGTAATTATTAAGGGTTTGGGCCCCCAGCGAGTCTCTAAAAATCGCTCTCGCTAGTTCCCGGTTTATCTCATGTCATCACCACATGACACCACATGTTAGTCATCATCAAAATGTATATCTAATCATAGATGTTCATCCTAGCACTTGCCCATTCCAAGGACGTGGCTATTCGAATAGATTCAATTAACTCTCTGCGAGGTGTACAAATTTCCCCACACGATAGGCACAGTCTTACACCGGGCGTCATTGGCTCGACAGCCTAACGAGATCCGTACCGCTTGGGTGCTACCCTAGGTATATTGGTATAATCTTCACCACGACTTCTCGGGGGTTGGAAGGACAACACGCCACCCTAAGATGACGCATCACCCTAGACAATATGGTGATACCAAATCACCCACGGCTTTGAGTAATACCTAATTACCCAACCTATACCGTCAACACCACTCTCAATCTCAAATCATCAATATGTGCCTCTAGCACTGCGCCACCGCTCCCAAACACTTCCGTGGAAGACCACTCGGATCCACGCCAACCGGACATGGGGCCACTCTCCCCACATCCGCTCCTAATAGGTCGCTTGCCCCGCTCCGGCCACCTTGGATCCCAATTATACCTCAACCCAACGGGGTGTGAATCAAGCCGCCCCATAAACGACGTGTGGTCTGTGCGTAACATTATACTAGGTAGAAGGTCTATGAACCGGTCCTTAGGGGAGGCGAGTATCTCTCCGCGGGAACCCCTCGCGGCGATTCCCCGACGTGGTATTTAGGCTCTACCGCACTACCACTACTCACCTCTTTTGTTGGTTAGGGTTCATTAGGCATTCTCATGTTTCTCTTGATCACAACGTATGAGCGTAGATAACGTGGATGATTACGCTCATCCGGCTTAGCTCCATAGCTACGTTATCGCTCACACCACTATTTACTAATCCGATTTATTATTATCATCATCATTATATCATCATATTAAGGTCATGATTAAGGGGGTAAGGACTTGCCTGGAGGTTCTTCACGAATCGGCACGGCGTCGAGCGCCCCTAGCTTTGCTCGAACGGGAAGCTTCTAATCGGGTCGCCGAATCTACTTGCGACGGGCGATAAACCCTAGCTTGTACTATAGCACACAAAACAAACATAGAACATTATGGTGGCAATGGGTTAGATGCATAGAGCTAGATTTTAGATAAATTATGGAAGTCGCTTTCACTTTAAACGGAATTAATTTGCATGAGATATGGATTTTATAATATTAATCCCTAATTGAATCATTAGGGTAATATTATAATATAATTTTATCATGTAATAATATTGGAACTAATTACATGATAAAATTCTATAAATCAAATAATGAATTTACAAATTTTTAAAAATTTTTCGGACATGGGAAGGTCTACTTTTACAACACCGTGGTACAATTACCGTAGACCTAGCAATTGATCGTGTGTACACAGACGCATCCATACGCTGGCGTGGACACCACGTGGGTCCAACCGACATCACGGTGGCAGCCACGTCAGCTCCACGTGGGTTACACTTTGTTGCCCTAACGGATCGGGGGCGGTGGGGAACGGGAGGTGACGATGTCGACTTCCCATTCGCCGATGGGTGACGGCGTCCGCCGCCGTTAGGACGGCATCGGGTCGTTCCGTCCCGCCTCAGTATGCGCGCGGCGGCGCCCGCCGAAAAGCTTCGCCGGAGTGGCCATCTCTGGCCTATCCCTCGCGCGCGGGGGCCGTCGGCATCCTCGCTACGGGTCCCAACCCCCGTTGGTGTAGGTCCAGGCGGCGGGGTAGCTCGTCTCCTCATGGGCGGCGGCCACGGCGGATTTCCAACGGCGGCGGCGCCGGACACCGTGCTACAAGGCAAGACACCGAGAAAACAGGGGGCAATTGAAAGAGTAGGACTCCGAGGACTCACCGACCCGACCACCTTGATCCACGGCGACTATGACGGGCGGAACGGGATGACCTAGTCGCGGCCGGCGGCGGAGTTCCAGTTGGGGGAAATGGGAACGCCGAGGAGGAGAGGGGAAGGAGGGTGGCCAAGGCGAGCACCGTGTGTTCCGAGTCGGGCGGAGCTCGTGAGGGATTGGTGTGCTCGATCGTGAGCCGGGGGCGCTATTTATAGCCTCGCGCCGGGCTCTCGCCGGCGAGAACTCCACCTCCACGAGATCTTTTCCGACCGCTCGTCGAGCCATTTACGACCTCAACCGGCTCCTCGGTAGCCCCGTCCGCATCCGCGTTGGTGAGCTGGTCGCCGTTCGCGCCTCGTCCATCCACGGTGGCGGTTCGGCGCCGCCATGGCGATAGCGCCCGAGCTTGGCTCGTGGACTGCCGTGCCCGATTGACTGCGCCAGGTGAGTGGCGTCGTCTAGGTGTCCGGCTAGGGATGCTAGGGAGGTCTTTGTGCCATCGACGTCGTCCCACGGCTCCGACGCCGTCTGGCCGATCGTGCGGCCGCGGACTCCACGCACGCGTTAGTGGCGATCTTGTGTCGCGCCGGTCAAGGTGAGGCGGCCTGCGCTTTCCGCCCTCGACGCGTCACATCGCGAGGGGGCCGTGCCGTCCTTGTGTGTCGGTCTCCCTTACGAGGGCAGCGATGCGGCGGGACAACAAGCGGGCCGAGCCGTGCGTGGTCGGCCCTCGACGTAACGAAGGAGGAAGAAGACGGCGGCTCCCCGGTGGGTCCCAGTGGGCAGCGAGAGGAGGAAAAGGGGAGCGGGCTCCGCGTCGGGCCTGGGCTGGGCTCATTGGCTCCTTGGCAGGGCCGGCCCCACGGTGGCGCGAAGGGAGGGAAGGAGAAGGGTTTGTTTGGGCCGAGGAGAGGGAGGAGGGAAGAATGAGCCCAAGACTCCCGATTCCCTTTTCTCTTTTCCTTTTCTATTTTCCTTTTCCCTATTTCTCTTTTCTACCATTCTTTCTCTCCCTATTTCTCATATGTGTGTAAACAATTATATGTCCTCATCATTTATACAAGCTCTCATGTCTTCCCATGACTTTAATTCATGGAAAATATTTATCCAAGGTCACTTGTATAATTAGACATATATGTATATACACACATATCCTCTCTCTCATTATCTCGTGTATGACATATAAATATTTTCTCAAGCACATTTGTACCTCTACGACTTTATGGTCGAAGATAATTGTTTGTTGTGCTCGTAAAAGTATTTATAAATATTTTAGTACACACGAGGTTCAGTGTTTTATTCCCGAGGTAACTTGTAAATCATTACTCATGCAATATTTCCATAATTTTAAATCTAGCACTTACCTTGCATCCGCGGTCACCATAAAGTTCGGCAAGCAACAAGCAAAGGGACCTAGTTTTCTATATGGTGGGATTTTGAAATGCGGGGTTTTCGAAAAGCAAGGTTTTGGTTTAGCGGGAAAATAAATCAAGTTTTAGTTGTAATTCGAAAAAGTTCAAATTTTTAGTGAATTTTAAAATGATGTAAAAACACGGGTGTTACAATTGTTTTACTGCTCTCTTGTTCAAGTATAGCCGTTTGTTGTGAAACTATTGATGCTACATGCTATTTGTCGATCTTGTTCTTGTTTTCACCGAATCATGGAACTTTGCTTTTTACCTCATATAGACCAAATAAAGTCATCTTACACATATAATGATGAGATAGGACATACCTTTATTTTGGTCTCACAAAGACACATCCAGATTCTTTGCTGCGCCTAAGTGTGAGATGATCACCTACACGCTTCCCAACAAACTAAAAATTTCGCATCCTGGCTCAAGCACACTCTCAAACTTGCCAAAGCTGCGCAACCAGCACGGATCACCGCTGCTAGCACCTGCATATTTCATAAATCATAATGGTAGTTACTAGTTAGTACCGAGAACAAAGTGAATAAGCACGTATTTGAGATTACTAGTCGGGTAATAGCAGGCCTACTACGTGGTCAGCCCAAGGTACCTAATACTAAGACTAAGACGATTTAAGTTTCATTGAGGCACGTAGAGAACAAAGTTAATGGCATTAGCATCCGAATGTATCGTGTATCATAAAAGCCATTTTAGCACTCGATAAAGGTGCAAAAAAAGAAGAGTTGCGGTGAGATTACTAATCACAAATAGCAACTAGTCAAGGCATAATACACTAAATCAACTATTCTCCTTAGGCACATACTGAGAACAAGCGTCGTTTTCCTCAAAGCAAAGCGTAAAAAACTCCACGCAAAGTTGTGCACATAGGGAGAACCTCAGAGCACCGTAATGGTTCAATTCAAATTTTCTCCTAGGACACTCTAATCGAGATCAAGGATTCCTTGCCTCGAAAAAAAGCAAGACATGATCTAAACTTGTGCTTTCAATACATGAAAAAAAAGGCATCATAAAAAATCAATTGTTCACTTTAATCTTTTTTTGAGGGATTCACTTTAATCTTTTCATATTGTTTTGCGGTGTGTGCAAGTTCGCACAAACTTTGATTGAACAACCCTCCCCATTCATAAAGTTGCAGCCATGAACTCAAACTGTACTCGACCAGAGACATCTTAAAGTTATAGCCTCTCATTTATATTTATTAGTCTTTTCAATTCCAATGCTAGAATCTAACAGGTACAATAAAAAACACTTCAAGGGATGACATAGGCCACCAAAATGAAAGTATACCATATGGGAACTCGACAAAGCATGAAGTTTCAAAAATTAAAATCCTAGCCTTTTGCCTTTCTAATTTGACACCCGCATTATTCTTTGCATTCAGACACTAACATGTTATCCACCACCTCGTAATAGAAGTAGAAGTACCTTCTATAATGTCCAATATTATCGACATTTAATTCAGGGAAAGATGAACCTCGGGCTCACGCCACCCAGCCTTGTAGGTCATGTTGGAGCATCTCAAGCTCCGGCAAAATTCATCGGGCAGCCTTGTTATCTAAAAAGTTGAAGGAGATGTTTTAGGTCCTTCTCATTGAGAGAAGAGGCACGTAGATAGGCACACGTAACTATAATGTCTATGTGATGAAATATATACAGCCTAAACAATTTTAACAAAGAAAACAAGGGACAATAAACAAATGGCAATACAATCAACTTAATATCGCAGAACCCTACTATATAAATGTTGAGGGCCACAACCAACACTGTGATGCAATGTAGGATCAAGAGCAATCAAAATTTCAGATACCCATCACTAAAATTGCAGTTATCTATATTTGCAATTTACACTATTACAATTTGCACTCAAGAGGCATTCCTAACAAAGATAGCATATTTGTTTAAAGTAAGAAATGATACAAATTGATCGCACCCGATGACTAAATTAGCGGCGAGGAAGCTCAACAAAAAATCAGCGGTGTTAGTGGTACTCACTAATGACAAAGATGCTCCATTTCAATCTCCACAACATAGAAAGCACCACCTCGGTCAAGGAATCTGTACCATGACAAACAACAACACAACAAGGCCTCATCTCTAAAGTTAGGTGCTTAGTCATAAAACAATTCTTGGCTGCCAAAAGAAAATGTAGCATTGTACAATCAACAACAAGTTACTACCACAAAGGACAAAAACACAAGATAAAGACGAAGTGGGTAGAGAACAATCACTATGTAAAAAAGGCCTCTACATCGCGTTGAGGGCTTCTGATCACAGCCGCGTCGCCCATTAGGTCTCTAAATGTCTTACTTTACTGACTGTCCGTAGCGAAGCGTCCGCAATAAAGCTTTAATACGAGGCGGGATTTCGTGCGTCTCAAACTTCCCGTCGTAGTGAGCCCTTGTTACACACGCGCGCCGGGAACGCCTCGTGGTCCCGGGTTTTGCTCGACCGTGGTCTACGGTATCTGATTATAATTGTCTAAGATGACCGTACCTGCAGGAACGTCACGCACCCGCGGCATCGATGTCGACCGTCATCGCGTCCAAAAGTAGTGACGCCGCGGCCGCATGCCTTACGGCAATGCTGTTCAATGTGCGAGACGCCGTACACAAGAAGGCGTCTGCCGGTTAACGCAACGCGACGCGACGCCAGTATGCATCGCGCGCCTCTAATCGTTATCCATTCACAGACACCGATCACTATAAGGGTCTTCAAACCGTTATTCAAATACGCACTGCGTGTGGCCAGCCGACCGCGGATATCTTCGCACTTACGACGCCAGGTACACGTGTCCGTGTCGCCTCTGAGAGCCTGACGCAGCTAGATCGCCGATCGTAACTACACTCCGCTTCACGGGACGCTTGTTTTGTACTACCGCCCTGTGAACCTTAATGCACTTTCGACGCTTTAGTAGGGTCGCTCGACCAGAACTCGTCTCGAAACTACGCATGTTTAAACGATCGTCCGCAATGTGCCCCGTGTTACTGAGCGGTTGTTCGCAAATGGTGTCGAAGTAACACACGAGCTACGACGCGTTTTAGTAAGCTCGTCTGCGTTCCTTTCCGGCTATTACGACGCGTTTTTCGTAACCACGTCGTGGGATTTAGTCGTTTTTACGCACGACCGCTTTTTGATTCCCGCACGATAGAACGTTACGTATTTTTTTCAGGCGCTTGTTCGGTGTTTGAGACGTTTCTTCGGTTACTACGCACATTTAGTACGAAACCTACAAAGCGCCAAGATCGGTGAAATGGTCCGTACATAGATAACGTAACCGTTTCAACTATCGTGAAATTGAAAATGGTAGACACCGGCAAACACAAATATCTGAGATGGATAGGTCCGATCACAAACAAATGGCGGACGGCAAAAAGCATTGCAAATTCAGGTGTATCTCGGATTGTTCACACGGATGTACCCGGTTCTTGAGGCACGCCTACGCATTGTTCACAACACAAATAACACAGTTCACATGCATGTATCCGGCTTTTGATCGTCATGCGGCAAAGGGGAAACAATAACATAGTTCACATGCATGTATCCACCCGATCGTCATGCAAAAAGGGAAACAGAATCAACTCACGGTTTACTGAAACGAAATGCTCGCCTTTAGGGCTGATGACATGTTCCGTAAGAAACTTGGCCATCTTCTCTCTAATATCCTCCAAATTGATGGAATCTCCCATCAAGTCAAAATCCTAATACAAAGAAAGGTAGGCGTAAGTGTTTGTGTACACATGGTCTATATTGCCAAACAAAGGTAGGCACAAGATGGAGTCGCACTTCGAAGTTACCTCGTGACGATCCAAATGAACTTGTTTCATCGCGGCCATCAAGTGGTGCACCGTGTAGAACCCACATGTCTTGTTATCGGTTTACAAATGTACCGCAATCATATGAAGAAATTACGATAAATCTCAAAGGCCTAATATCCGTGTTCCCAATATATCCGCAAACATATATTCTCAAAAAAAAATATCTGCAAGCATACTGTAGATCTGAAGTTTACCTTCTTTTATGAGATGGGTTTAAGGTAGTGTTGGAGTCCAATAAAGTAGTTATGTCTAAGCATGGACAATTTATTGGTGAAGGCTATGGTTGCGGAGGTTTGTTTCGCCTAAGTTTGGCGATTTTTGTAATAAGTCGATGAATCAGATTTGTGACACAATTAATGATAATTCGAGTGTTTGGCATTCTCGTTTGTGTCATGTGAAGTTTGGTGTCACATCTATCTAGCTTGCAGTTAATTCTAGATGTGAATTTTGGTGAGCTTGCAGTTAATTCTAGATTTCACCATTACCAAAGGTTCTAAGTGTCATAATTGTGTGCAATCTAAGCAACCTCGAAAGCCTCACAAGGCAAGGAGGAGAGGCTCTTGGCACCTCTAGAACTCATACATTCCGATCTATGTGAGATGAATGGTGTGTGCAAAGAGATATTTCATGTCATTAATTGATGATGCTTCTAGATTTTGCTATATTTACTTGCCGAAAACTAAAGATGAGGCATTATTAGACTACTTTAAAATCTTTAAGGCTGAAGTTGAAAATTAACTAGAAAGAAAGAAAAATTAACCAACATGTCTTATTGTCACTTATCGGTTTGCAAAACCTTTGCAAACATATGAAACTCAGATTGTTCACACGGATGTACCCGGTTCTTCGGGGCACGCCACGCATTGTTCACAACACAAATAACACAGTTCACATGCATGTATCCAAATTTGATCGTCATGCGGCAAAGAAGGGAAACAAGAATTTCACATGCATGTATCCACCTGATCGTCATGCAGCAAGGGAAATAGAATCAACTCACGGTTTACTTAAACGAAATGCTCGCCTTCGAGGGCTGATGACATGTTCCATAAGAAACTTGGCCATCTTCTCTCTAATATCCTCCAAATTGATGGAATCTCCGTCAAGTTAAAATCCTAATACAAAGATAGGTAGGCGTAAGTGTTTGTGTACACATGGTCTATATTGCCAAACAAAGGTAGGCACAAGATGGAACGCACTTCGAGTTACCTCGTGATGATCCAAATGAACTTGTTTCATCGCAGCCCATCAAGTGGTGCACCGTGTAGAACCTACATGTCTTGTTATTAGTTTGCAATAGGCACTTGCAATCATATGAAGAAATTCTGATAAATCTCAAAGGCCCAATATCTCGTGTTCCCAATATCTCGCAAACATATATTCTAAAAAAAATCTGCAAACATACAAAGTAGATCTGAAGTTTACCTTCTTTCAAGAGATGGGTTTAAGGTAGTGTTGGAGTCCAAGAAAGTAGTTATGTCTAAGCATGGACAATTTATTGGTGAGAAAGGCTATGGTTGCGGAGGTTTGTTTCGCCTAAGTTTGGCGGATTTTTGTAATAAGTCGATGAATCAGATTTGTGACACAATTAATGATAATTCGAGTGTTTGGCATTCTCGTTTGTGTCATGTGAATTTTGGTGTCACATCTATCTAGCTTGCGTTTAATTCTAGATGTGAATTTTGGTGAGGTTGCGATTAATTCTAGGTTTCACCATTACCAAAGGTTCTAAGTGTCATAATTGTGTGCAATCTAAGCAACCTCGAAAGCCTCACAAGGCGTGGAGGAGAGGCTCTTGGCACCTCTAGAACTCATACATTCTGATCTATGTGAGATGAATGGTGTGTGCAAAGAGATATTTCATGTCATTAATTGATGATGCTTCTAGATTTTGTTATATTTACTTGCTGAAAACTAAAGATGAGGCATTATTAGACTACTTTAAAATCTTTAAGGCTGAAGTTGAAAATTAACTAGAAAGAAAGAAAAATTAACCAACATGTCTTGTTATCACTTTATCGGTTTGCAACAGGCACTTTGCAAACATATGAAACACATGCTAGAATTTATATATGATGAATAGTTCCCCTAAAATTCATATGAAGAAATTACGATAAATCTCAAAGGCCCAATAGTTTGTGTTCCCTAATGGGCTTTATTGTTTCAACCCATGAGTAAAGGTGCGAGGTGCGATATCAATTAGTATCATACTTTGGTTGATGTGGAGGTAGGGAGTTTTCCTCCCTATATATTTGTACCAAGCTTCTTTGGATTAGACACAACACCACAACTATAATTGGGAGTTTCAATTAGAAAATCTAAAGGGGCGTACCGGCCGTAGGCTCCCGCCTTCTTGGCGAGGTGCAGGGAAGAGTATTTTAGCGCCAAGCCTTACCCGTACCATGTGCAATATCGAGGTCGTTTGCTTGAACCGGGACCTTCCTACATCACGGTGATAGACCACTTGCACCACTTGCATTTGGCCACCCTTCCAATTAGAAAATCCTAAAGTAGTAAAAATAATATTTTCCTTTTCCCTCTACTGCACATAGTCTCTCCATCCCGTCCGTCGAATAAGGTTTTGGGAAGCGCTCTTCGCGTGACTGCTCCCAAATCTTCCACGGCAGTTTCTCTTCATCAGTGCGTCATCCCGTCGTCATAAGGCTTGCGGCGGGATCATCAACAAGGAACACTCATCGACTAAGCTTGCGCGATCGTCGTCGCATCAACACCACCGGGTACTTCTACATCGGCGGGTATTACATCGTGTTCTAATCTTATTGTTCATCATGTTCAATCATGCGGTGAACCGCTATGTTTACATCGATTGCCATGATCATGCTTTCTTATATACTATTGGATCATGTCATGCTTCGCTATATGCTTTTAGATCATGATATGCTTTGTTATACGATGCTAAGTCATGCTAGTATGATACACATGTTTACACTAGTTGTTATGATCATGTTATGCTATATGATGTTGAATCATGCTATGATCTTGATATGCTTTTGTGTTATGCTAGTATGCTTCACATGTTTAATCTAGGCTGCTTTCGGTTGAAAGGTCCTAATGGCTAGAGGGGGGTGAATAGCCTATTAAAAATTCTTGCAACAACACTAAACACACCGGTTAGATAACAAGATGGCGAAGCTAATATAAGCGATGCTACAAACTAGCTATGCAAGCCACAAGTCAATTCTATTGTCTCTAATCACAACAAGGGCTATGTCGCTAGTTTGCTCCTAGGTGAACAAGCAAGTCTAACTAATTTACCAACTAGGAGCTAACAAGACTAAGCAACCTAGCACACTACTCAAGCTAAGCACCCTAACAAGATATACTACCAAAGTAATGCAAAGAGGTGCTCGAATACAATACCACCGTTGTCGAGTAGAGGTTGTGGCCAATCACCGTGTACAAGAAATCTCCAACGAGCAAGAACAATGACACGATGATTTTTTACCGAGGTTCACGTGCTTGCCGGCACGCTAAGTCCTCGTTGTGGCGACACACTCACTTGACGTGTGCTAAGCAATGGCGGTGCCAAAACCCCTATGGGCGCTCAAGCAAACGATCACAAGAGAGGGTCCAACAAGCCACGAGCAATCCACTAGTGCTCCTTTCGCGAATCTCCCGCGGGGTAAGGAACGACCCCTCACAATCACCACCGGTGTGGCCTCAAACAAGCTCCACTTGAGCTCAACACCGCCTCTTGCTCCAAGCCGCTAGGGAACCGGGCAAATTCCCAAGAGAAACAAGAATCCGCGGCTTCTCCAAGGATGAAGTGCCTCTAGATGCAACCGATGATGCAATGCACTTCTATCACTCTCAATCTCACCAAGAATCCGAGTTAGTGGTGAAGAGATGAGTGGAGAGGGTATCAAATGCTCACTAGCAAGTTGGAAGCTTCAAATGTGCAAGAGAGAGCCTAAGGAACCAGCCAACCAAGTATATATATGGCTCCTCTCGAAATGGAGCCGTTGCTCCAAAAAATTTGCTCTCTGCGGGGTGACCGGCAAAAATGCCGCTGCAGGGCTCTCTGCCAGACGCACCCACCGGAGCCACCGGTGCGTGCGTCCGGTCGAGCCAGCGCGCGTCCGGTCACTTCGAAACAGCAGCAACTTCTTCTTTTTCTTTGCTCTTTGCTTCAAACTTGCTTCGCCTCTTGCCATAGGTTGCCAACACGTCCAAGATGACCACGTTATCACCAATGTTAGCACGTCGAGATGTTAGGCAAGATCGAAGTTAGTGCTCTCATGTCCTAAATGCAATATGCAAGTCAATTGGACCTAGAAGCACTTCATGCAAGGATTGTCGCGGCATCCCCTCTTGATAGTCGGCTATCTATCCTATAATGTGATCACACGCTCTATCGTGTCTTGATCACCGAAAGGAAAACCCTATCAAGATACCTTTGCCTTGATCTCCCAATTCCTCTCAAGCCGATCACCGAGCTTGACGATCCATCATGTCCACCATCATCGTCCATGTTCATGATCATCATGCTCCTTGTCATCCTTCTAATCCTATCTCAAATTCATCACTTAGAGTAAAGGATTAGTCCACAAGTGTGTCATCAATTTCCAAAACCAAACATGAGATTTCAATCTTCCCCTTTTTGGTAATTGATGACAACCAACACACAAAGATTTGAAATAAAATTCAATTGAACTTGAATTGCTTGCCCATAGCATTTTGATCATGAATCAAGGATTGGACAAACATTTCAAGGTTCGGTTTTTAGTAGTAGTAGCTCCCCTACATATGTGCTTCCATGTGTTTGGATCAATTTTTGGCACATATGTTGGATAGAAAAACTTGGGGAGAGGTACTAATACCAAAAAAGATGCTAAGGTTCTAGAAATTGGACCTTTGAAGCGTGAAACCATCGGAGTCCTTAGCATCAATGTAACTAGACAATCATCAAAACTCAACATACCCCATGAGATCAACATTATAGGCTAAAATGTGAGCTTTGTCTAGATACATCCTATGCATGCTAGTTGGCCAATACACCAATCAATTTTAGAAAACTAGCATACACCAAGCAATCATGAATATTGAATTTAGATTGCCAATGCAACATCACATTATGATCATGCACATACAAATGCACAAATAGTCTATGAGCTTGCTCCCCTATTTGTGTGATTCTTTCCAACATCTTTGTGACTTATTTCTCCCCCTTTGTCAACAATCACCAAAAGGTATAAATGAGAGAAATCAAGTCAATCAAAGTATCACATGTGGTCTCATCTAGATCACTTGCCTTTCCATGTATTCAAGTTTGAACCAAGGACAAGCTTTTTCACACCTCATTTGCATAAGGGTTATCTTGCACCATGTTAGAATACACATCAATAGCGCATTTTCTAGAGTTGACACTAGGATTGCAAGCACATAAACATGTCATATGCCACCACTAGTTCATAAAACCATTCAAAGCTATAGTGGTGCCACACATACATTGAAAACATTTTATTTTCCATGAATGAGCCTAGTAAGCATGCATGATGTCTAAATGCACTAACATGTCCTTAGCTATATATGAATGCCATGACAACCAACTTTTACCTTGGGGTTTGTCGAAGGAGAGGCATGTCATATAAGTGGGGTGCATCAACTCGAGTTGGAGAAGTCAATAATGTTCAGAATTCTCCCTTTAGCATGCAAAACCTCTTTTCATCAAGTGGCTTGGTGAATATGTCGGCTAGTTGATCTTTGGTGCCAATGCCCATGATACAAATGTCACCCTTTTGTTGATGATCTCTTATGAAGTGGTGCCTTATATCAATGTGCTTTGTTCTTGGATGTTGAACCGGATTTTGGGTCATCTTCCTTGCACTTTCATTGTCACAATACAATGGGACTTTATCAAATTGGAATCCAAAATCCTTCAATGTTGACCTCATCCAAAGCAATTGAGTGCAACAACTTCCCGCACTGATGTATTCGGCTTCGGCGGTTGAAAGAGCAACACTATTTTGCTTCTTTGAAGACCATGATACTAGTGATCTTCCAAGGAATTGACATGTGCCACTTGTGCTCATTCTATTGATCTTGCACCCTCCATAGTCGGAATCCGAATATCCAATCAAATCAAACTTGGATCCCTTTGGATACCATAGTCCAACATCTTGTGTGCCCTTCAAGTACCTCACAATTCTCTTTGTTGCTTTGAGGTGACTTTCTCTTGGATCGGATTGATATCTAGCACACATGCCCACACTAAATGCAATGTCCGGTCTTGATGCGGTTGCATAGAGCAAACTACCAATCATGGACCGATATTTCTTTTGCTCAACCATGTTGCCACTTGGATCGGGGTCTAGGCTTCCATTGGTTGCCATTGGTGTGGACATTGACTTGGCATCTTGAAGATCAAACTTCTTGATCATGTCTTTGATGTACTTGCCTTGACTAATGAATGTGCCATTCTTCAATTGCTTGATTTGGAGACCAAGAAAGAATGTGAGCTCTCCAAGCATTGACATTTCAAACTCATTGGCCATCATCTTTACAAACTCTTCACAAAACTCTTGGTTGGTTGACCCAAAGATAATGTCATCAACATATATTTGCAACACAAACAATTCTTTGCCAATCTTCTTGGTGAAGAGAGTGGTGTCCACCTTGCCCATCTTGAACCCTTTAGAGAGGAGAAAATCTCTCAATCTCTCATACCATGCTCTTGGTGCTTGCTTCAAGCCATACAAGGCCTTCTTCAACTTGTAGACATGGTTGGGATACTTTTCATCTTCAAAACCCGGTGGTTGCTCTACATACACCAACTCATTGATGAAGCCATTCAAGAATGCACTTTTCACATCCATTTGATAGAGCTTGATGTCATGAGCACATGCATAAGCAAGCAAGATTCTAATTGCTTCAAGTCTAGCAACCGGTGCATAGGTCTCTCCAAAGTCAAGACCCTCTACTTGAGTGTACCCTTGAGCTACTAGCCTTGCCTTGTTTCTCACAACAATTCCATCTTGATCTTGCTTGTTCTTGAAGACCCACTTGGTTCCAATCACATTATAGTCCTTTGGCCTTTCCACCAATTCCCATACATCATTTCTCTTGAAGTTGTTCAACTCTTCATGCATGGCATTGATCCAATCTTCCTTCTTGAGTGCATTCTCAATGTTCTCAGGTTCTTCTTGTGCTACAAAGGCATGGTGAGCACAAAAGGATGCTAATCTTCTTCTAGTAACCACTCCACTATTGATGTCACCGACAATTTGATCAATTGGGTGGTCTCTTGCAATGTTGGATGGTTGCATCACTTGCACTTGATGACTAGGATGAGTGGATGGACTAGCTTGATGCTCTTGTTGCTCTTGATCTTCACCTTGAGTACCACTAGTGCTAGCTTCATTTGCATTGATTTCAATGGTAGTAGTAGGCATTGGGGTGTCTTCATCATCATCAACTTGCCTTGGCCGAATATCATCAATATCCATGTTTCTCATGGCATTCTCCAAGTTGCAACCACTCACATCATCATGATTTTCAACTTCATTTTGAGAGCCTTGGGTTTCATCAAATTCAACATCATGAACTTCTTCAAGTTTGCCACTACCCAAGTTCCACACTCTATATGCTTTGCTTGTGGTTGAATATCCAACTAGGAACCCTTCATCACATTTCTTGTCAAACTTGCCCAATCTTGTGCCTTTCTTGAGAATGTAGCATTTGCATCCAAAGACTCTAAAGTAACCAATGTTGGGCTTCCTTCCATTTAACAATTCATAGGGTGTCTTGCCAAGCATTCCATGGCAATAGAGACGGTTGCTACAATAGCAAGCCGTGTTGATTGCTTCGGCCCAAAAGGAATGGCTAACATTGTACTCACTAAGCATTGATCTTGCCATTTCAATCAAGGTTCTATTCTTCCTTTCTACTACACCATTGGATTGAGGAGTGTAGGTTGGTGAGAATTGATGTCCAATTCCAAGCTCATCACACAACTCTTCAATTCTTGTGTTCTTGAATTCACTTCCATTGTCACTCCTAATCTTCTTGATGGATGTCTCAAATTCATTTTGAACCCTCTTGACAAATGTCTTGAAAAGCTCAAACACATCATTCTTGTCATGCAAAAAGAACACCCATGTGTATCTAGTGTAGTCATCAACTATGACAAAACCATACTTGTTGCCACCAATGCTAGAGTATGATGTTGGCCCAAACAAGTCCATGTGTAACAACTCAAATGCCTTGCTTGTATTCATTATGCTCTTGGTTGGATGTGCATTGCCATGTTGCTTGCCGGCTTGACATGCTCCACAAGGTTTGTCCTTCTCAAACTTCACATCATCCAAGCCTCTAACCAAGTTATGCTTCATCAACTTGTTCAATTGCTTCATCCCAACATGACCAAGCCTTCTATGCCACAACCACCCTTTGCTAGCCCTTGAGAGTAGACATGTTGTCAACTTGGCTTCTTTTGAGTTGAAATCAACAAGGTAGAGATCACCATATCTAAATCCCTTGAAGATCATGTTTGCACCATCACCACTAACCACTTCAACTTCTTGGCTTGTGAATATACATTTGTAGCCATGATCACAAAGTTGAGAGACCGACAATAGGTTGTAATTGAGATGATCAACTAGCAACACCTTTGATAGACTCTTCTCTTGAGTGATAGCAATCTTGCCTAGCCCCAACACATTGCCTTTCTTGTCATTGCCAAATGTGATGGATTCATATTCATCAATGCCCTTGATGCTAATTGACTTGAACATATGAGAATCCCTGGTCATGTGTTGAGTGCACCCACTATCCATTATCCAATGCTCTCCTCCGACACGGTAATTGACCTACAAAATAAGATCAATTCTTCTTAGGTACCCAATGTTGCTTGGGTCCTTCAAGGTTAGTCACCAAGGCCTTTGGTACCCAAATGGCTTTCTTCTTTGAGCCCATCCATGGTGTACCAATGTACCTAGCACGAACACCATTGTTCTTCTTCACAAGCATATAAGAATGATCAAGCTTGATAGAAGTAACATTGGTCCTCTTGTTCATGCACTTTTGCTCTAAGTGACCAACTTGCTTGTAAGCTTTGCAATAGCTACCATTGTTCTTCACAAAACGAGTTTTGTGAGTAACAAGAGCGGCCTTGCCTTTCTTGGAGATATAGCCTAAGCCCTCCTTGTATAAGGATGCCCTTTGGCTACCCAAGCACATAAGCAAGCGGTCCTCACCACCATAGGCCTTAGCCAAGGAGTGATTGAGTTCCTTTACTTCCCTCTTTAAACAAGCATTCTCATGAATAAGCATAGGGTTATCATTATCTTCACTAGAGATGGATATGCTAGTGATAGAGCTAGTGGAGGTCTCACACTTGGGGGTTGATTCATCAACTAGAATGTCACACATGATGCTTGCATTGGATGTATCAACATTTTCAACAACTAAGCACAACTTGTGCTCTTCAAGTAGAGAGGAATGAGCTTTCTCTAACTTAGATTGAGTTTTCTCAAGCTTCTTATGGTCTACCTTTAGACTCTCATAAGATGCCCGAAGCTCATCAAGTTCTTGCTTAAGGCTCTTTGTTTCCTTACGCAAGCCCTTGCATTCCTTTCTACTTTGCTTGAACATAACAATGCAATCATCAAGCATGCTTTGCAATTCTTCCCTAGTGAGTGTTTGCTCCTCATCATCACTATCACTATCACTATCATCATCATCATCACTAGTGATAGATTGTACCTTGGTGGCCTTAGCCATGAAGCATGAGGAAGGAGTGTCGAAGAGGGAGATCTTGTCATGCATAGCAAGGTGAGCTTGTCCCTTCTTCTTGCTCTTCTTCTCCTCTTCTTCATCACTTGAAGAGGATGAGCCATCACTATCCCACATAGCCACATGTGACTCATTCTTCTTCTTGGGCTTCTTCTCCTTCTCATTCTTGGCATCATTCTTCTTTCTTGCTTTCTTGATGCCCTTCTCATCATCACTATCATATGGGCACTCGGCAATCAAGTGACAATCATCATGACACCGAAAGCATGTCATGTTGCCTTCATTCTTGCCATCCTTGGTCTTCTTCTTGGATGATTGCTTCTTCTTGTTCTTGTTGATGTATGTCTTCTTCACATATTTGCCCAATCTTCTCACAAAGAGGGCCAATTGTTCATCAACTTCACTTCCACTCGTAGAGGTGCCATCCTCTTCATCACTTGATTCTTCTTTCCTCTTCTTGCCCTTGGATGATGAGCTAGCCTTGAGTGCCAAGCTCTTCTTGTCCTCTTTCTTTTCTTCATCCTTGACCTTCTTGTTTGCCTTATTGATGAGTTCTTGCTTCTTCTTGTCATCTCTATATGAATCATCGGTCATCGCCTCATCAAGCAATTGGTTGGGGAGTCAAATCCTTCAAGTTTGACCTCACTAGCACGGTGATGAACATCCCAAACCGCTCGGGCAAACATCTCAAGAACTTCATGTTGAAGGTCTTGTCCTTGATCTCTTCTCCTAGAGCATTGAGATCGTTCACCAACACTTGCATACGGTGAAACATCTCCGGCACGGTCTCATCTTCCTCCATCTTGAAGCTATTGAATTGCTCAAGCTTGATGTAGGCCTTTGCTTGCTTGACGCCTTCGGTGCCCTCATAGCACTCGTCTAGCTTCTTCCAAATCTCATGAGCAATGGTGAGTGACTTGACTTGCTCAAACACTCTATCATTGAATGCCTCATGAAAAGCACTCACGGCCACATCATTTGCATACAACTTCTTCTCTTCGGCGCGGTTGGCTCATTTGGTTTGGCCACCTCAAACTTGTTCTCGGTCACAAGCCACACTTCTCTATTGATTGACTTGAGGTGTGCGGTCATCTTCACCTTCCAATAGGCAAAGTTGGTGCCATCGAAGGTGGCGCCTTCTTAGTGTTGTTGACATGAAACATCATTGCCATTTTATCACCGTAGGATGTTAAGCCTCACAAATATGGTGCCTCGGCTCCGATACCACTTGAAAGGTCCTAATGGCTGGAGGGGGTGAATAGCCTATTAAAAATTCTTGCAACAACACTAAACACACCGGTTAGATAACAAGATGGCGAAGCTAATATAAGCGATGCTACAAACTAGCTATGCAAGCCACAAGTCAATTCTATTGTCTCTAATCACAACAAGGGCTATGTCGCTAGTTTGCTCCTAGGTGAACAAGCAAGTCTAACTAATTTACCAACTAGGAGCTAACAAGACTAAGCAACCTAGCACACTACTCAAGCTAAGCACCCTAACAAGATATACTACCAAAGTAATGCAAAGAGGTGCTCGAATACAATACTACCGTTGTCGAGTAGAGGTTGTGGCCAATCACCGTGTACAAGAAATCTCCAACGAGCAAGAACAATGACACGATGATTTTTTACCGAGGTTCACGTGCTTGCCGGCACGCTAAGTCCTCGTTGTGGCGACACACTCACTTGACGTGTGCTAAGCTTAATGGCCGGTGCCAAAACCCCTATGGGCGCTCAAGCAAACGATCACAAGAGAGGGTCCAACAAGCCACGAGCAATCCACTAGTGCTCCTTTCGCGAATCTCCCGCGGGGTAAGGAACGACCCCTCACAATCACCACCGGTGTGGCCTCAAACAAGCTCCACTTGAGCTCAACACCGCCTCTTGCTCCAAGCCGCTAGGGAACCGGGCAAATTCCCAAGAGAAACAAGAATCCCGCGGCTTCTCCAAGGATGAAGTGCCTCTAGATGCAACCGATGATGCAATGCACTTCTATCACTCTCAATCTCACCAAGAATCCGAGTTAGTGGTGAAGAGATGAGTGGAGAGGAGTATCAAATGCTCACTAGCAAGTTGGAAGCTTCAAATGTGCAAGAGAGAGCCTAAGGAACCAGCCAACCAAGTATATATATGGCTCCTCTCGAAATGGAGCCGTTGCTCCAAAAATTTGCTCTCTGCGGGGTGGCCGGCAAAAATGCGGCTGCGGGGCTCTGCGCGACCCACCCAGGAGCCACCGGTGCGTCGCGTCCGGTCGAAAGCTGGCCGGCGTAGCGTCCGGTCGCCGAAAACAAAGAAACAACTTCTTCTTTTCTTTGCTCTTTGCTTCAAACTTGCTTCGCCTCTTGCCATAGGTTGCCAACACGTCCAAGATGACCACGTTATCACCAATGTTAGCACGTCGAGATGTTAGGCAAGATCGAAGTTAGTGCTCTCATGTCCCTAAATGCAATATGCAAGTCAATTGGACCTAGAAGCACTTCATGCAAGGATTGTCGCGGCATCCCTCTTGATAGTCGGCTATCTATCCTATAATGTGATCACACGCTCTATCGTGTCTTGATCACGAAAGGAAAACCCTATCAAGATACCTTTGCCTTGATCTCCGGGTTCCTCTCAAGCCGATCACCGAGCTTGACGATCCATCATGTCCACCATCATCGTCCATGTTCATGATCATCATGCTCCTTGTCATCCTTCTAATCCTATCTCAAATTCATCACTTAGAGTAAAGGATTAGTGCACAAGTGTGTCATCAATTTCCAAAACCAAACATGAGATTTCATCAGTTCATCATGATTTTTTTTATGAAATTAATCTGGAAATTGCCTAATATCTCAACAATCCAAAAACCTTATTATAGCCTTTTTCTTGATTTAACTATGGCTTTTTTCACTGACGTGCTGAGGCTAGAAAAAATTTCTAGTGCAAATTTTAAGAGCGGCGGCGAGTTAAGGCCATGCTCTAGCTACGAGGCTAAAATGTTTTGGATTATTGTTGGCTTGCCCTGAGGAAATATCTCTGGAGAGAAGATTCGGGGGGGCAACACTATCGGCGAATGCAACCATCGAGATATATATTCTAAGTTGTGCATTATGGAGAGCTTTCATGACTACAAGATGGTTGCTAACCGATCTATAGTCAAGCAAGCTCATGAGGTTCAGCACATGGTAAAAGAACTTGAACTCCTTAAGTGTGTCATACCCAACGAGTTTGTAGCCGTATGCATTAATGCTAAGTTGCCTTCTTCATAGAAGAGCTAGAAAATATCAATTGAAAACCTGATAGCGTCGCTTGATGTTGAGGAAAAGATTCGGGCAAAGAACACTATTGAGAAGGGGGAACCCGAGCCATTCGGCACGAATTTGGTGCGGGGAAAACCCACATGGCAAGACCAAAGGTAGGAATAAATCTTCCAATGCCAAATTAACAACTACCACCGAAGAAGAAAAAAAACAATGATGATGTGCCTTGCTACACTAGTGGAGAGCTTGGTCACTTTTAAGAGTTGGGTTTAAGGTAGTGTTGGAGTCCAATAAAGTAGTTATGTCTAAGCATGGACAAATTATTGGTGAAGGCTATGGTTGCCTCATATGGTCTCGATCATTCATCAAATGGATGTGAAGACGGCTTTTCTTAATGGAGAGTTGGATGAGGAGATTTACATGGATCGGCGATGGGTTTGTAGTAAAAGGTGAAGAGCAAAAGGTGTGGAAGTGAGTGGGATTACTTTATCACAATCTCACTATGTTGAGAAGGTCTGAGCGATTTGGCTTTATGGATAGAAAGTCTTCTCCAACACCTTATGATCCTAGTGTGACATTGCAAAAGAATAAGAAGTGTACTAGAGATCAATGGAAGTTCGTGCTCACGAAATTGTTGGTCCACTCATGTATCTAGCTAGTGCAACCATTCACCGAGAAAAGGGCCTTATGCTATTTTAAAGGTACAATGAGTTATGGGATTCGATGATTCACTATTCCGGGCACCCGGGTGTGCTAGAGGGGATATAGTGATGCGGCCGGATTTCGATATTGATCAAATCTACGCCACTAGTGGGTATGTTTTTACTCTTGGGGGTGGCGCGGTGTCATGGAGGTCTTGTAAACAGGACTATTTTGACTAAATCAACCGTAGAGGCAGAACTTCTTTGCTTTGGATACAGCCCCACCGTTCCGCTTCAGGCGCTAGGCGGATTCTAGGGGGTGACCCGCGGCCTAGAGCCTAGTCGGGATTAAGCGAGCCTAGGCGTTTCTAGGCGTTTTTCTAAGCGGTGACTAATACATGCTTTTATACTTAACAAAAGAGCTAATATATGCTTTTTATACTTAATAAAAGAAAAAAAAAAAGGAGATAAGTGCTCAATGTTGGGGAGAAAAGAGGAGAAGAAGGCCCATTTAACGACCTTGACCCAAGTAACCCCCACAAAAACCTTATCCTCTCCCAACTTCCCCTCCACCTCTGTTCTCCCGACTCCTCTGCTCCCGACTCTTCCTGCGCTCGCGACTCCATGCGCCGCCTCCTTCCCGGCCGCGCCTCGCCTCCATCCCGCCCGCGCCTCCGCCTCCTTCCCCCCTGGATCCGCGCCCCGCCCGACGCCCGCCACTCGCCCCGCTCGCCGCCGCCTCTCCTCTCCCCCTGATTTCGCGCGCCGCCGCCGGCCGCCACCGGTGACCCGGCCCGCCTAGGGTTCCGCCCACCCCCTAGGCGGGTGGGGACCCTCGCGCCGGCGCAAAAGCGCGCCTAGGTGCAGCCTAAGCGCCGCCTAGCGAACAGGGGGATACTAACTATGCTACATTATATGATGCTAAGTCATGCTAGTATGATACAAATGTTTGCACTAGTTGTTATGATCATGTTATGCTATATGATGTTGAATCATCTTTGTGATCTTGATATGCTTTTGTGTTATGCTAGTACACATGCTTAATCTAGCTTCTCGGTTCGTCATGATTTACTTTTATGAAATTAATGGAAATTACCTAATATCTCAACAATACGGTGGTTATTCAGGAATGGAAACATAGCGCACAACTTCAATTGAAGCACTCTACTTACTTTTCGTATATTTGCGGTGAACCAAAAACTTTTGCGTCCTCGTCACCTCCTTAGCCGTGGGATTGAAAACACACTCGAGTAAGCCTACACATGAGTAAAATGTAAAATGTCATATTCTTTTTTTTTTTTTTTTTTTAGTAACATAATTAAGAAAAAAATGCATGGGTCAGTTGTAGGTTAGGAAACACTCAATTTGTTTTATTGCGGTTTTCAACGGGCGTGTCGACCTCAAGGCTGGGCGCGAGTCAACGAAATAAACCCTCCTCCACTTGATAGCAATGACAACGGCAATCCGGTGTCCACGGGGTTATGCGCAAACATGACAAAATCCTTGTCAAGATGTTTCCTTAGGCCCCATTCTAGATATGTAATGCCCAGTTTGCCGGGCCCACGGTCGACCCTTCGAAGGTCAATGGTTCGGGATCAAGAAAGCCAAGCGACAAAGACATGGCCCTAGCTTCCCGAGCGGGCATCTAGGAATAGAGGCATGCAAAGCAAATTTAGCAAGCAAATAGATGAAGAGGCATCCTAAGTGAGTGCGAGAATAGAAGAAATTATACTCACGGTGTCATGCGGCGAAGGATGGACACATCCAATACATCCGGTGCCATGAGGTCAAACAAATCGTCGAAACCCACATTGATCGCGGCCTCTTCGTGCGTGTCACGCCAAAAAACCTCTTTCGCGAACCTGCGATAAACGCCACATTTTGCCTGTTTGTGGTCGCTGCTGCATGTACCACTCATGAAGAGCAACACAAGAAGGCCCCCGCCTTTTGAAGATCTTCGGGTGATAGCATTGGAGATCCATCTTTGGTAGTTAGGGTTGGGCGGTGCGAGCGAAGGGCATTCGAAGCTACTCCCAAGCTGCAGGTCCCCTGAGCTCATCTATTGCAACTCCGGGCTCTGCTCTAAGCGCCCGGCTTCCAATTCCATCTCAAGCTGCAGCATCCGGTCGGCTGCATCAATGGCTAAAGGCGCGGCTGCTCTGCAGACCACCTACGGGGCTAGAGGTGTTGGCGGGCGTTGAGCGATGGCCTTGTAATTCCATCGCCTCCGGCTTAGCCCCGGCTCATCTATGCACATGTCGCGGCACCAAGGCTTCCAACCAACCGAATCTGTACATACCACCCACATGCCCGGATGCCGCCCCTCTGTAGTAACATCTCCGTAAGCCACCCTGTGGAACCATCATCTATCTTCCAATCAACCCATGTAGACATACCACGCGGAGCGCCACATGCGTTGCAGGGTGCCTGGGGCCCCCGTGAGCTCATATCTTTCCCTTACACCAATGACATCAGAAGGGCGGGCTGCCTTCTCTAAAACTATCTCGAGATAAAGACCGAGCCTCTTCCGCGAGGTCCAAACAATTTCAGCCTTGTCACGACAGCGGTATGCTCAATGCACGCAAAAAAGCCCGAGCAAGGTTACGTGGATATTTGTCCTAAGGATTACGGATTCCTTTGGCGGCCAATTCCACGTCCTCCTTCGCCCACTCTTTGGAGAGTGCCGCATAATCAACTATCCCAAGGCACCTCATTTAATAGGCGGCCCGAAAAATTCAGGCTACACCTTTGCATGCTCTGTCTCTTCCCGCTGATGATGTGTTGTCGTCAACTTTGTTGGATCGAAATCACTGAAGTAGCTTCAATGCTGAACATATTTGAAAATTTCAGTCGCTGAAAATTAGCAAGGCCCTAATATTATCTGAGTTCAATTACGTATTAAGCGGTCTATGAGGACTACACAAACCACGAAGCACGAGATCACAAAAAATGTGGTTCAGGAATAGAGGAATATGAACAAAGCGTAGTTTAGTAACAGTTCATTTAATAGGCACATTTTTGTAAGAAAAAGTAGTAGTAGTAGTAGTACTCTGAGCAATCGGTGTTCTTGAGCATGTATATTCATCTATAAAAAAAATATGAAACAGATGGTCGCGATTTCCTCGACCCATGTTTTAGATCGCATGCTATGAAATTTAGAGGCGACTGTTCTAGATGCTATTGCCGCTATAGCGGTCGCTATAAGCGGCGCTATGGTCGTGCTATAGCGCGCTATTTTACAACGCAATAACGTCGGCATGCATTTCACGCTATAGCGCTATTTGTTTCAAATAACGAGGAAATCGGGACAAGTATACAATTATAATTTGATAAGTGATAATGATAACCATATAATAAAGTTCTCATCCTCAAAACAAACAACCATGAAGGCAAACAACCATTAAGGCATCAAGTCAAGTACATAAGCAAACAATCATAAAGTTACTGAAATCACTCAATCACTAACAATTAAGCTAGAAGTGATCAATTTGCCAATAAGCGCCATAATAGCGCTATGACACTATTTGAGCTTAGTGCGCTATAAGCGCCAATAGCGCGAATAGCGCCAAAAAGTGCAATAACATAGCACGAGCTGCTCTATTGGCGCTACGACAATAAACAGCGATAGTAGCGATTTTCTATGACAAAAACACCCACAGATATCAACATTATACTCCCTCTGTCCCATGGAGTTTGTCGTTTTTGACTTTTGAACTTCATCTTTGACCATCCGTCTTATTCAAAATATTTATGCAAATCATAAAATAAAATAATCAATATTCAAGTATCTTTATTGATAAAATAAGTCATAACAAAATAAATTATATTTGTGCAAAAATTTGAATAAGACAAAGCATCGAAAAAGATGGCACGGAATCGGGGCGACAAACTCGGTGGGACGGAGGGGAGTAGTAGAAGTCAGGTGTACTGTTCAGTATCTACAACACCATATATCCATCTGAGGACAAAATCATCACCTTTTCCTCACTTACAGGCGACACTGTGTGCTCCTATCTCTTCCCGCCTGATGATGCGTTGATGCCTGCTGTTGGATGAAAATCACTGAAGTTGCTTCGTCGCCTGAACAGATTTGAAAATTTCAGTCACCTCGAAAATAGCAGGGCCTAATATTATACAGTTCAATTCTGTAATAGGCACTCTATGAGGACTACACAAACCACTGAGGCAGAGAACAACAAAATGAAGTTCAGGAATAGAGGAATATAAACAAAAGTACTTTAGTAACAGTTGTTTTAATAAGAACATTCTGTAAGGCAAGATAGTTGAAGAACTCTGAGCGATCATTGTTCTTGAGCACGTATATTCATGTATAAAAGAAAATAAGGAGCAGTATTTGCGGTTTCCTATGATAGAAACACACGAGATAACAACATTATAGTAGCACCTTTGTGGTGTCGGGTTCGAGTATCTACAACTCGACATATCCATCGAGGATAAAATTATGCAGTTCAATTCTGTAATAGGCGGTCTATGAGGACTAAACAAACCAAAGAGGCAGAGAACAAAAAAAAAAATGTAGTTTAGAAATAGAGGAATATAAACAAACTGTAGTTTAGCAACAGTTGGTTTAATAGGAATATTTTTGTAAGATAGTTGTACTCTACAAAGCGATCGTGTTTCTTGAGCACGCATATTCATCTATGAAGAGAACAAGCGGCGATAGTTGCGGTTTCCTATGACAAAAACACACGATAATAACATTATAGTAGCAAAAACACACGATAATAACATTATAGTAGCGGTCAGGTGTATTATTCAAGATCTACAACTCCATGTATCCATGTGAGGACAAAATTATCACCTTTCCTCATGTATAGGCGGCGAAAAATTCAGCCGACCTTTGCGTGCTCTCTATCTATCCACGATGATGCGTTGATGCCTGCATGTTGGATGGAAATCAACGAAGTAGCTTTATCGCTGAACATATTTGAAAATTTCAGTCGCCTGAAAATTAGCGGGGCCTAAATTATACAGTTCAATTTTGTAATAGGCAAGTCTATGAGGACTACACAAACCAACGAGGCGAAAAACAAAAAAAATGTAGTTCGAGGAATAGAGGAATATAATGAAAGCGTACTTTAGTAACTATTGTTTTAACAAGGACATTCGTGTAAGACAAGATAGTTTAAGTACTCTCGGGCAGTCATTGTTCTCGAGCACGTAGATTCATGTATAAAGAAAATTAAGCGGCAATATTTGCGGTTTCCTATGGCGACAAAAACACCGAGATAACTACATTATAGTAGCAGTCAGGTGTCAAGTTCAGTATCTACAAGTGCCCTGTAGTTCGGTAACCATTCATGTAATAGGCAATTTTTTAAGACAAGATAGTATTATAGATAGCTGTCATGTTTCTTGAGCACGCATAATCATCTATCAAGAAAATATGCAGCAGTAGTTGCAGTTTCCTACGACAAAAATACTAGATAACAACATTGTAGCGATCGGTGTCGGGGTTCGGTATGTACAACTCGGTATATCCATCTTAGGATAATTACGCAGATAAATTATGTAATAGGCAGTCTATGAGGACTAAACAAACCAAAGAGGCAGAGAACAAAAAAAATGTAGTTCAGAAATAGAGGAATAAACAAAGTGTAGTTCAGCATCCAACAAAATGTAGGCTAGGAGATCGAGGAGGAGGCCAGCGCTATTGGAGATGACGAAGCGGTGCTCCCGCTCGCTCGGGTGGAGGATGAAGCCGGCGTAGAAGGTGGCTGGCGGACCTGCGGTCTCCCCTAGAGATGGTGCCTCGTACCACGGTGGACTGAGTTGCGGGCGATGGGGGGAGGGCGGCCTCGTCGTAGCCGGTAGCAGATTATCCCGCGGATCGCGTCGCGGATGGATCGGAGGTGGGTTGGGCGGTGGTCACGCGCGGATGATGCGCTTGAAACCCGAGAATGGCGAGGGCGGTGGTTGGATGCTGGGCGGTGGTGGTTGTCAACGGCGGGCGGCGGCGGCTGTATACCCTAGAATCGCCTGTGAGGGGACGCGGATGAGGAGTGAAATGAATCGCTGTGAGGAGGCGGATAGGGTTTTGCATTTTGCGAATGGTGGGCGCGTAAATTTTTGGAAAAATTTTGGGGCGGGCACAAGGTAAACATCGCCACTTCAGGTGCATCCGGGAGAAGGCGCGTGGTGGGACCTTCCCCGTCGGCATGAAAAACTCGAGGAGGCGGGGTGAAGAGTGAAATGATTCGCTGTGTGGAAAACGAAAATGATAGTATTCTCAAAAGTGCGTATGAATACATATTTCTCTCAAAAAAAAACGAAAATGGTAGTTTCCGATTTTCCGTAGTCGTTTTCGAGTTTTTTTCGATTGTTGCCTAAATGGAAACGGAAGTGGTAACCACGAAAAAAATGAAAATGATAATGGTAAAAATAAATGAAAATGAAAGTGGAAACTTGATTTTGCCCTCTTCCTATCGTTTCGAAGATTCCCGTATTTAAGCGGTAATTTAACGTTGGTTACCGAATCAAGGGCACACACAACCAACATGCACATAAGGCAAATATTTTTTTTTGAAACTACCCTCCGTCCCAAAAAAGAATGACGTTTTTGACTTTTTAGACATCATGTTTGACCATCCGTCTTATTCAAAAAAAAGTTGTATAAGATCGTATCAATTTCGTTTTCTCTCTCATAGTAATTCTAAAATTGATGTTTTTCTTTCTAAAATGTTGTAAAATCATTCTCTATCAAGCTATTGTATTCTTACACAGCTTACGACTATTGTAAAATTTTATCAATAACATTACAGATTAAATTTTAAAAATTACAACTTTAAGCAACATTTTGGAGCACCTAATGATTTCAGCATGAGAAATCATGCATGAACATGAAAGTTTTGTATAACTTCTTATATATTAAGATGTATACATCTTTTGGTCATTTCTTCATCCGACGACGTCACAATAACATTGTTCACAAGATTTACACATGTCTCATATAGTTGATGAAACTACGAGCACGGCACACCCCGGTCATGGCACGGGGCAAAAGTGCGTGCTTGGGGCGACCCTCAAGCACGGGGCACGGCACGGCCCGACACGTTAAGAAAGGGGAGGCACGGTGAGGCTCGGTGGCAAATATAATGGTGATAATATTGTACATATACTTGGTATAATATTGTACATATTTGGTATATTAGTTCTGATATTAGCATCTTTGCATCGGCCGGTTTATCATCGAGGCCTACCAAATTTCGGTGTTAACACATGCCTCCTCAATTTTTGGGTAAAAGTACCTTTTGCTCCAAAATTGACCATAGTCCTCGAATCAACAACAAATTCTTTTTTTCGAATAAAAACCTGAACCAAACCTTCAATGGACCGGGGCATTTCAAGAAGAAATCAAGCCCACTTGAGCGGTTGTTCGAAACTTCAACGTGCCGTTCGGCATTCCAATCTGTTTTTCGGGATACGCGCCCGCGATCTCATTCATGGTTTCCCACGATCCCCTATTCGGCCCTACTGATAAATAAGGCGAAGCGCACCGGCTCTCTCCTTTACCTCAATCCGGTATACTCCTTCATCTCTGTCTCGCCTTCTTGCCCTCTGCTTCACTAAAATATCAAGCTCACCGATGGCTGGTCCAATACGCAACCTTGGCAAGTGCGGGCCGAGGAAGAGACGAGGAGGAAGCCGCGGTCCTCATCGCCGAGTTGGGTGAGTTTCATTACTTGATCTGCTTCTTGTTTTTTCTTGTAATCTGTTCTTAACGCAACCCTTCGCTTTTTGTTTAGAGATTCCTCGGCGGAGGAGGTAGAGGCGGGGGGCACGTACTTCACGATGTGAGGAAAACAGCTCCGCCCGGTCATCCGTGCGGGGGTGCAAACTCGGCCTCCTCCGATTCTTCATCCTCTTCATCGGGATCGGGTTGGGTATTCACGCTCCTACGTCGAGAGCATCCGCCGCGGAGATGCAGGCGGGTTCGAAATGAGTACTCGGGTAATCTCAAAAGATGTCCGAGAAGGAGCTGGAATGGGAGGAGCAGCGACGGCAATTCGTCGCGCGCATCGGTGGTTTGTCTTAAAAAACCACGATCTATCTCTGATTCAACACTTTGCTTTCCCCCTGGTAGAATTTGATCTTTCAATTGCGGCGCTATCTGCCGAAAAATGCCGGATGACGGCTATCGGCACCGTGATCGCGGACAAGGTGAACGCCAGCGGTGCGGCGGTGCGACCGCCTCGGCCGCGTAAGCGACCTCATCGATGATCTCGCTGCTCCACGGCCTCTTCGCCGGTGCGGGCATGGCGTGGCGGCGATGGCGGCGCGAGGCGGAGGAAGACCTCTCCCGCTACGCGACGGGCCGGCACCAATAACGGCGAACCCGACACTGATCGAGTCGTTGTTTGCCGAATATGGCGAGCACGCCGCCCGACATCGCGGAGCCATCCCTCTAGCAAAGGTCTTGAAAGGCTGTTCTAAAGCCTTTTAGTAATTTGCCACACTTGTTTTGCCTAAGAATCTTGCCACACTTCGATTTGAGACATGTGTGTTATTAGTTGTGATATATAGTACTACCTACATAATCCATGTGCTATATATTTATTTCTCAAATATGTGTGGATGTTTGCTCTTTTGAATGAGTGGCAGATTCTAATGAAATCTATCAAATTATCTCATCAATTTGAAAGCATATATTGAAAAAATAATTCACCATGTTGACTCTAAGACATCATGTTTGACCACTCGTCTTATTCAAATTATTTATACAATTTAGAAATAAATAAATTATTATTAAAGTATCTCTAATAATAAAAACTAAGTCACATCAAAATGAATGATATTTATATAAAAATTTGAATAAGACAATTTTGACATCTTAAAAGTCAACATGATGAATTATTTTGAGACGGAGGGAGTATGTTGCAAAATAATTAGGACAATTTTTACTCTAGCGGAGCAAATAAAAATAGGCATCTCTAGCTACTCCTATGAAGCATTTGAGGGCGTTTTCCTTTTATTTTCTATTGAAAAAATGAAACAAATTTTAAAAAAATAGAAATAGTCTGACGGGCTACATTGGCACTTTGGCACCGCCTCACCAAGCATGCAGGGAGAATCGAGGAATAGACAAATGTATGTATGAGGATCAACGAGGCGGACGGCGCTTGCCACCGCCTGCGGCGGGAATTCAACACTCGCCTGTCCTAGGTGGCATGCCTAGCGGAAGGGCGCGGTCGATCCACGCGGACGAGGCCGCGAGGCTCGCTCCGCCGCTTGAGAGCAAGTAATCTGACCCGACAAGCCCGGTATATCTCAGCCCTTCTCCTAGCCCCACCCATACGGTAGTTAGCTCTTTCTAATTAATATAGGACCCACTTGTCTATCTCACATATTGTTCTTGTGCCCAAGCCGGTGTAAGCTTTCTGACCCGCTTACGACCTACCATAATACTTGCTACGAAAGGCGGGCGTCTTCTGCGGTGGCGGAGTGCGATTACCGTATATCTGCGTGTCGAATGAGTACGTATCTCGATACCGACAAGCCAAATCGAAGGAAGTATTCGGGTAACGTCTGGGCTGGTCTGCATGCGAAGTAGGAGTACTAGGCGGAGTCGATCCTTCATCCTCGTCGGTGCCTCGCCGATGGAGACGGGCATCGGTATAATGATGACACCGCACCCGATGGCGGAACACTGAGCCGGCGAGAGATCGGCCTAAGCTACTCTACGCAAAAGGTATGCACGCAATCAAGGTGTAAATGTTAGAGACGCTCTATCAAAAGGCGTTGGCATTCATTACGCTGTAGTACTAGCACCCGGTCATGTCGTCGCGAGGCCTCACCGGTCGCGGCCCGCTCCCAAAAAAAAAAAAGCTCCCTCCGTCCCAAAATAAACGCAAATTTTTTTACTTTTACAAACAAAGTGTTACAATATTACTATCACCCTCCTATTCTTTTTCTTTCTTTTTTTCTCCTTTTTAATTTTCTTTTACTTTTCTTTTTTTTTCTATACCAACAGGTCCTACTTATAATTTTATCAAAATATATCCATGTGAGATCTTATTTTAAAGGTTTTATTAAAATAAATTTAATGGTGCAATCGAAATTTGATTTATTTTTTGGTTCAAGAGTTATAACCCTTTTATGCCCATAGACATGTGGGACATGTTGATGATGTGGCACAAGGAAGGGTTAGTGGGCTGGTGAGGTGGCATGTGTTAACACCAAAATTTGGTAAAAGCCCGGATGATAGATGGGCCGATACACGATGGTTCGGTAAGGGGTCATTCGGCTAGCGAAAGACAAGCGACAATCTTGTAGCATTCGGGAAGCCACGTTATTCGGCTAGGAGCCCGAGTCCGAGAAGGAGCTGAGCATGAGATGGTTCGGCAAGCGTCAAGGGGAGATATCCAAGGATGAGGGCCCACGCCACGTGCAGTTTCACGACTCCAAGAAGACTTGGAGGACAATGTATCTTAGCTAGATATTTTTCGTTATGTTTGTTCGTAATTAGTTAGGACTCGTCAAGCCTAGGGTATAAATATAAGACCCCCGTAATCGTAAACTATCTACCAAATCAAATACAACAAACCCGGCTCCGTGCCTTGGCTCCGGCCACCCTTCGAGTCCAGTCGTGTCGTCGATCTATCTGCGAGAGGGATTCATCGACCCGTCGACCTCCGTAAAATACCGGCAACCTTGCACCATGTCTAGTATCGTCAGCGGATTTAGATTATTGCAAGTAGTCTTGTTCATGCTAAGTATCGTCAAGCGGATTTAAGCTATCGGGGGGCAAGAGGGTTCTTTTGTCAATCATGAGCCATCCGGTGGGCTAAGATCCGCTAAGAGCTAGTTATCGACTTCATTAGATTTTGGCAAGATCTAATGAATTCATTAAGTTACCATGTGTTGCAATGCTTTTATTTATTATTTAATTATGTTTGCACACACTCTTTGCCCAATTTAGATTGAAAGGTCTCGGCTTTATCTTATCATAGATCTAGTTGCTTTTAGTGCTTTCATTGTTTATCTTATCAAGCTACTAGATCTATCTCGCTTTATCATAGCCGAGATAGATCAATCTAAGTTGTTACATGTTGTGGGTTCGTATACGTTTAGATCTTGACAGACTATATCATCCGGTGGATATAGATCTTTGGGTTACTCTAGAGCTAGTCATCCGGTGGACTAGAGATCGGTTTAATCGATAGGTTTTACGTAGGGGAGTTCCTTCTTCATGGACCCCCGATTCGGCAAGCTTGCCGAACACGGTTGCGCTTTCACGTGTAATAAGTATCAATAATGATATTTATGATTTACTTTTTTTTTATTTATCATGTTGTCAATTAATTCGATCTATGCAATAGAGCTTTTTACGATAGCATACCATGATGATCGACTTTATTTGTCCAAACATGTCTTTTATGATCATTCGGCAGAATCGTTATTGCATTACATCTTTATATATGCTTACCGAATGCATTCATTATCTATCGACGAGATAGCTCTCATAGCTATATGTCTTTACATCCGCCTTAGAGCCATACATGCGAACTCGTCTTGGTCTCACGGGCATGTTCCGTTTCATCTCACGCTTACCTCCTTGTCAATTAACAAAGTCAAATTGATCGGCACGCCTCAAGACGCTCGGGCAGCCGAGTAAAGCTAGCTATTCCGGCTTATCAGTGTGTGCGGCGCAGGGAGTAAGATTTTTGTGCCTACACACTTTTTGGCACGCCCGGTGGGACCACTCAAGATCAAAACACGATGCCTGACAACGTCGACAAGGATAATGTCATCCAGCTCCAGATGGGAGACCTGCTTCCCGACCAAGAGGCCATGGTGAGAGATATGTGCGCAGCCTTCGCGCAAAAGTGCATGTCATGCTTCTCCAAGCACAAGAGCGGCACAATCATCCAGAAGACAGATCTTCCAAAGATAGTGATGCCCGGTGACAAGGAATATGCTCAACAAGTTTTTGATGGAGAAGAGGGGGCAGGAAAGGAAGATGAGGAACCAAGTCCTGAAGAAATTCGTCGGATGGAAGAGATCGTTGCAGCTGCCGTTGGGAGAGCGATGACTAATCACAACACAGCATTCTTCAACACTTTTCGCGATATCATGAAGGCTAGCTTTGGACCCGAGTTTGATCAACACTTTGAGGCTCGGCTTGGTGAGCTTTCAGGGCCAAGATACATACATACGCCTAAGCCACCACCAAAGAAAGGAGCTACAAGTCAAGAGTCCGGGGAGAGAACAAGACACCGAAAAACCGGAGGGATCCGAGCCAAGACACATGGAGAAGCGGCGTTCGGTGCACTGGGAATCCTCCAAAGGTACAACACATACTCAATAGCTCCAATGGCCAGTGGGTTGCAGAGAAATCCCTTTGGCCCTGGTTACACGAGTTCGTTGACTACTCCACAATTCATGCTATGCCAAATCCACGGGTATAGGCCACCGGGCCGGTCGACAATCTCATGGACCACAAAATTCAAATATGGATATACTCCTAGCGAGGATGGCCGATATGATGCAACACCAATTTGGGATTAAACCCAAAAATCGGCCCTATGTGTATCAGTCACCATATCCCGATTGGTACAACAGTGGCGCTTCCTTCAAGATTGAAGCCTCCTACCGACTTGACCAAGTTCTCTGGACAAGATGACACCTCTACTACCAACACATCGGTCGGTATCCGATTCGATTGGGAGAGCTTGCCAATGATGAAGCATGGAGGATTCGCTTCTTCCCATCATCCCCTTACGGGGCCGGCTTTCACATGGTTTGCCACGTTGCCGGCCAATTCTATTGAACATGGTCCGAGCCGGAAGACAAATTCCATTCATACTTCTACAAATGGTTCCAATGAAAAAGAGCTCGTCGACTTGATGGGGTTGACACGAAATATAATGAGACACCACAGGGAGTTCTTACGCGGGTTCGGGGAGACAAAGAATTCTTGCTACTCTTTGAGCTTGCGGACCATCGATTCTTGCCTTTTGTGGCCATTCGGGGTATGCATCCGACCATCGGGAAAAGCTAACCGGCATGGAGTTTGATGACCTAGGACAACTCTCAAGGCGCTGTCACTCATGGCCAATCAGTTCAGCATCAAGAAGGACACCCGTTTTGAAAAGGGGGCAACGTGACTTATCGGACATACAACCACTTTACGGAAGGAGGAGAAGATGAAGATGATGGACAGGGAAGACATAGCAGCTGCCGAATTCGCTTGGGGCAAGGAGCCTATCCAGGTTAACCAGCGCTGGATGAAGACACTCAAGGGGGCATATGACTTTGACGTCTCCAAGTCGAAAAAGCTCTTTGAGTTCTTAGTCAAGGAAGGACGTATCAAGTTACCGTAAAATCATTCTATGAAGCATCCAAATTGGGTCAAGACTGGCAAGTATTGTGGCTTCCATGATATGATCACTCACAATATCACTTGGACCGAATCTTCAAGCGGCCAGATTCAAAGGGCTATACAAAGGCAGGCCTCCTCAAGTTCAACAACAACATGAAGGTGGATAAGGAGCCCTTCCCTGCAGCATGGTTGCTTTCGATACATGCATGGTTTCGCGCAAGATCCAAAGGGCAAAGCCCCAATGAAAGTGCTAACTTCTGAAAGGGCAAAGCAAAGTGGATCGGTTGAACCTAGTCGGCAAGTGTCCGATGTAGAGCTCCAACGGCGTCGTGTTCGGTTTCCAAATAGCCGAACAGAGAAAGGAGAAACCTCCAAATCAAGGGTGACATCTCGTATCTTCTTGAACAAGTGGCAAAGACAAAGAAGAGAAGCAAGATCGTAGAGATCGGCGAGCTTGCAAGGGAGCAGCAGAGATATGAAGAGGAGATGTACCATCGAGAATAGGAGGAGTACATGAAAGAACGAGAGGAGTCTCATTGGGACTGTCCTTTCTTTAGGCATTGCTGGAATGAAGGCTTGAAGCTGCCGCTAGGAATAATTGCCCTCAATGCAAAGAGCAATACCACGGGTACGTATGCATGAGTCAACCGCCGTCCCATCCAAGAAAGACTAGGGGCACGCTTCCCAGAGGATGATCGGCGCTTAAAAAATGAAGACAGCAAACCTCATGTCAGTAAAAGAATTGCAGATCAAGCTTGGGCTGATGTGGAGGATTCTGATGACGATCTGGACTCTCCTCAAGAGTATGTGTGGCAAAAAGGACAGTGGTGCCCTCCTGGTCTAAGGAAGAGCCAGAAGAGAAGAGTCCAACGTCTCAGGAACAAGGAGCTCAAAGAAGCAACAGCCAAACGCAAACAAGTGTGGCGCCCAAAGAAGAAAACTTAGGAAGCCGGTCATTCGGTAGAGGAGTATTCGGCAAGTGGGCGTTCGGCGGATGTTAGCATGGTCTTCTATATCCCTATAGAGTTTGCAGCCCCTACAGAGCAAGCCATTAATGATCCAGAGGAACAGGATGCTTATTCAGATGAAGAGGCTTATTCTGACTTTGACAACAAAGAGATGATTGATCTCCTAGGACAATTGGCTCTTTCATGACAAGCTGTGTTCGATAGGCCTAGGAAGCATAATCATTTGAAGCCTCTTTACCCGAAAGGATACGTGAATGGAAAACCTCGACTCATATGTTCGCCGATGGGGAGCGCAATCAATATCATGCCATACACAACTTTTTAGGAAGCCGAGGATGACTAAGGAGGATTTGCTCAAGACGGACATTGTGCTCGGGGACTTTCTTTGGAAATCCTTCGTGATACCCATGGAGCCGTTCACGTTGAGTTGATGATCGGCTCAAAGACTTTGATCACTACCTTCTTTGTGGTCGACGAAGGGGTCCTACAACTTTATTACTTGGAAAAGATTGGATCCATGCTAATCATTGCGCTTCCGTCCACCATGCATCAAGTCCTCATCCAATGGAATGGTGATGACGTTGAGATAGTGCGCCGATGATTCGGTAAGCATTGCGCCTCTTGAGCCGTCGTTCGGGAATATGAAGGCGTGGAGTGCTTCTCGGGAAGAGAATGGGAAGAAGGTCCTATCAATACTGAGTTACAAAGACCAACAAATGATCGAGATAGTCGGCTCTCACAAGAATTTCTAAGGAAAGATTTCGTGGGTCGGCTTTTAGAGGATCGCTTATTGCTAAATGTGATTGGCCGACACGTATGATTTAAAAATTTTGAGCAAAGAGATTTGTTCTATTCATGAGATATAGCCGACGTGTAAACCATCGCCTTTAGCGAAAAAATACTCCATAGAATTGGAGAGAACAACCACATAAATATTGTTATGTCGCCTTTAGTGCAAAAAATATAAAAATACATCAGTAGACAGATAGAAGAAGTCTTTATTCAGGAGCTTCAAAAGTTTGTTTCAAAAGGCATTGCCGAATACATCACAAAAGATTCCTACTTGGTCCTAATCCTAGATACTATTCGCACCATCCTCGGTCACGCGACTCTTCACTTCTTCTTCATGGCATCCTTGATCTTGTAGATCATCTCTTGGATGCGTGGCGCCGGTGGCTTCACCGGCATGTCGAAAGTGCTTGCACCAAACTTGACAACCGCTTCACGGAGACGCTTGTGGTGCTCGGACAGTTCGAATGATGAATAAGATAAAGAACAATCGATTCACCACGACGAAGAACATACGGACAGGTTAAGTTTTAACTTACCACCAATATGGACCTCGAGCCATACGACGTTCACGCTCTGCGGCATAAGGAGCCGTCGCATCGGATCTGCACGAAGCTCCCTATCTGCGGCGTTTCTCTTCGCGCTAGCTTTGAATTATGGAGAGTCTCGCATCGGCGGTGAATCATCATCGGAAAGAGTCGATGAGATGGGGGATTGGAATGCGCCAGGTGTGCCAAATAAGAAATCTGGGTGCATTGGCGGTGAGAAAAGCGGGAGGATTAGAATGCATCAAGATAAGAGGCGACTAAATCTGCAAAAATCCAATCTTACCCGAGCGAATGCGGAGCGTATAGTGGAGGACCTTGATCATTGATTCCTCGGCCAACTTCTTTGCCTTTATGTCGCCATTGGATTGCTTTGGTGCTAATGAAGAGTACTTGGCAAAGAGGAAGGAAATTGAAAGACAGAATTGCAATTTCAATTTCGCCATGCGTTTGGACATATAAGGCCGTACTTGATGGAAAGGAAGATGATTGGCCGAGATATTTTAAATATATATATTTTTCAGAGATTGCTTATTAAGGAAGCCATCTTTACTCATTCCATCTCCCCTCGGACTGACATTTTTTGCCCCCCGGTTGGTTTATTGGGAGAAGAGAAAGGCGAGGGCACATTTAATGATACAAAGGAACGGTGTCCACGAGCTTTACGAAACCGAGTTTCTTATATTATTTGAGGATTTGATTGATAATGACGTCGGTCAAGATTCTACCGCTTTGTTCAACAAAGATTTCATCCATATTTACAAGAACAGAGGGCCAACATGCAAGGGCAATCAATGTGAATAAAGAATTTCATTGATCATTCAAACTGTAAAAAACAGGGTCATGGAATTTGGTTCCTCTGTCTCGAGCATATTTTGTTATCATCAATGCCACTACCTACTGTTAATGCTTATCGGGTTTGAGATTTTCTTCAAAGAAGACAAGGGAGATTGACGGCAGAGCTTTCATAAGATTTATTCGGTTAAAAAGTTTGTTCGGTAGTAACATTCGGCATGGTGATGATTCGGTGTCAAGATTACTTGATTTAATTCAAAAGGACACAAAGATCACAGTCTGCGAAAGAAGAAAAGACTGATTCTTTATTGACAGAGGAAGGGAATACAAGTCCATTACATAGTGACTATTTTTTCCCTAATCTACAACAATGTTGTAGATGGTCTTCGAAGCCTATAGGCTTGCTGAATCCTCTGGATACGGTCAGGACTTGGAGGATCATCCTTTTCGAGCTCCCTGATTAGCCCGCCAGTAGCAAATTTCAGGCGGTGGAGCTTCGTTGCTAGGCCTGAGACATAACAGGGTTTGAGTGAGGGAGTTGTGATCAGAAAAACAGGAAAGGAATGCTCGAGTATGATGAGACTTACTATTGCTATGGTGCATCCGGGCTTCATTCTCTCTCCGATCGGGCGAGCCATGGCCTCCTCCGCATCCTTCGGTATCTAGAGTGTCACCCGGTGATCTTCCTTCTCCTGGAGGGCTGCTTGTACCGCCACCAGCTGACGACGGAGTTCAGCATTCTCATCATCGCTGAGAAATTCAAATGAAGAAAATCAGGATTAGTAAATGCACAATGAGATCGGAATGAGATGTACAAGACGCACTTACCTTGGCGCAGGCCTCTTCGGAGGGGCGTGGATCTGCCGAATCGGCCGGGCGCTTGCTCGAGCCCGCCATCCGGTGTTAATAAATCTTGAAGAGAATGGAGAAAAGATTGGAAGATGAGGATGAGATCTGGATGACTGCTACTAGCTAAGGGGTTCGCTTTGTATTTATACAAAGAGAAACCTAAGAGGTGCAATCCGAAAGGACTATTCGGTGCTTACCTTGAGAAGCGGAAGCGACCGGCTTGCCGATTCACATTGGTGGAGGTTTCGGTGACACGAGTTCCAAGGAGAAATTGAAGAGTTACACGGTGTCACGGGAAACTTCGGAAAATGGGGCCTCGGTAATTTTAGCCCGGTTAAAAGCTTGGCCTTGGATTTTAGCGGATCGTGGTCAATTCAGGCAAAAGGATCTTTACTCCGAAATTGTGGGGGCATATGTTAACACCAAAATTTGGTAAAGCCCGGATGATAGATGGGCGATACACGATGGTTCGGTAAGGGGTCATTCGCTAGCGAAAGACAAGCGACAATGCTTGTAGCATCGGGAAGCCGTTATTCGGCTAGGAGCCCGAGTCAGAGAAGGAGCCGAGCATGAGATGGTTCGCAAGCGTCAAGGGAGATATCCAAGGATGAGGGCCCTTGTCACGTGCGATTTCACGACTCACGAGAGGACTTGGAGGACAATGTATCTTAGCTAGATATTTTTCGTTATGTTTGTTCGTAATTAGTTAGGACTCGTCAAGCCCGGGGTATAAATATAAGACCCCTAAGAATCGTAAACTATCTACCAAATCAAATACAACAATCCCGCTCCGTGCCTTGGCTCCGCCACCCTTCGAGTCCGGTCGTGTCGTCGATCTACTGCGAGAGGATTCATCGACCCGTCGACCTCCGTGAAATACCGGCAACCTTGCACCATGTCTAGTATCGTCGGATTTTAGATTATTGCAAGTAGTCTTGTTCACGCTTAGTATCGTCGGGGCGGATTTAAGCTATCGGGGGCAAGAGGGTTCTTTTGTCAATCATGAGCCATCCGGTGGGCTAAGATCTGGCTAAGAGCTAGTTATCGGCTTCATTAGATTTTGGCAAGATCTAATGAATTCATTAAGTTACCATGTGTTGCAATGCTTTTATTTATTATTTAATTATGTTTGCACACACTCTTTGCCCAATTTAGATTGAAAGGTCTCGGCTTTATCTTATCATAGATCTAGTTGCTTTTAGTGCTTTCATTGTTTATCTTACTGTGCTACTAGATCTATCTGTTTATCATAGCCGAGATAGATCAATCTAAGTTGTTACATGTTGTGGGTTCGTATACGTTTAGATCTTGACAGGACTATATCATCCGGTGGATATAGATCTTTGGGTTACTCTAGAGCTAGTCATCCGGTGGACTAGAGATCGCTTTAATCGATAGGTTTTTTACGTAGGGAGTTCCTTCTTCATGGACCCCGATTCGGCAAGCTTGCCGAAACACGGTTGCGCTTTCACGTGTAATAAGTATCAATAATGATATTTATGATTTAGTTTCTTTTATTTATCATGTTGTCAATTAATTCGATCTATGCAATAGAGCTTTATGATAGCATACCATGATGATCGACTTTATTTGTCCAAACATGTCTTTTATGATCATTCGGCAAATTATTGCATTACATCTTTATATATGCTTACGAATGCATTCATTATCTATCGACGAGATAGCTCTCATAGCTATATGTCTTTACATTTGGCCTTAGAGCCATACATGCGAACCTGTCTTGGTCTCACCGGGCATGTTCCGTATCTCACGTTTACCTCCTTGTCAATTAACAGGTCAAATTGATAGGCACGCCTCAAGAGCGCTCGGGCGGCCGAGTAAAAGCTAGCTATTCCGGCTTGTCGGTGTGTGCGGCGCGAGGAGTAGGATTTTTGTGCCTACAGCATGCTAGTGGGGTGATAGTGGGGTGGTGAGGTGGCATTGTGTTACTCTAAATCATGTGTTGGATGGATGTTTGATTATTAAGGGCACTCACAATGCTAGAAACTATATCATGGTTTCTAAAGTCTTGGACCATTGTGTCAAGAAACTATATCCCACAATACAATTTTCTATCATGATGTCATATGGCCCACTTGTCACTCACAAATTATCTTGGTTTACGTGAAAACCTCTGGTTTCTTAGTTAGACTTGGTTTCTTGTGTTTTTCCTCTCTCTCTTCAATAAATATAGCGTCATATCAGCAAAAAGCAATAAATAGAGGGGTAATAAATGAGGATAGAAACCATGGTAGAGTCTGCATTGTGAGTGCTCTAATTGCACCCGAGATGATGAATGAACAGATCGATGGTATATTCATGTTTGCCGTGGTGTATAATTAAGATTCGTGAACAATCACTAGCATGGATGTCGGATGGGGAAACAACCAAATTGAGAATTAATTGTAGATCTTACTAAGTTATGAAACTTTCTAGTTTAAAACCTTTTGATTTGGCATTATCTTGTAATGGAAAACTAGGTCTCAATTTTTTTTAAATAAAGTAAAACAAATGAAATTTGGAAATTTAAATTTTTTGAATGACCTCAGACAAACTACCAATATAAAGATTAAAGACCGTAGTTCCCAAATATCCATGAAACTTTGTAGTTTACAAGCTTTTGATTTGAGATCATCTTGTCATGGATAAACATGCAACAGTTCGAGACATACAAATCGCGTATTGGGAAAGAGCGCGTCGTCCATTTACTTGCTTTGATGTGTTCAAGCGGGCCATGCATGTACGTCGTCGCTCGGCCGCTCCGCCGGAGTGCTCACCGGCCGGCCGGCTCCTCGAGCGACCGCATTATATATTGCGAACGCACCCGTATTGTTCTTTGCTCACCGGTGAGGGCCGGCTTCATTCACGTCGCCGCCCGGTGCTCAAAGCTCCAAGCAAAAAAGCCCCCACCGCAGGCACCGCTGCCTCTTGCCATGGAGAACCTTCCGCGGGAGTTGCTTGAGGACATTGCGCTTCACGTCGCCATGGCCGCGAGAGGATCTATGGAGGACCTCTACAATCTGCGGGCCACCCGTGCACGGACACGAGAAGCATGCTTGCGGCGTCATCTTTGGACCGGAGCATCCCACTAGGCCGGGTCTTTGCAACGACGGCGGCGGGTCGGCGTCGACGGGCGGCTACGTGCGCTCCGGGGGCGCTATACTACTCGCGCGAAGTATCGCGCGGAAGTCTCATCACCGAGCTCGCCGGGTCGGCAACCCGGAGGCGTGCTTGGAGCGGGCATGTGCGCCGTGTTCGTGGAAGGCGCGACACCGTCTCGCCGCCTCGACACAAGCTGAAACAAGCCGCCGACTCAAGGCATGCACTGCTCGCTATGTGCACGCCTTGCTAACGCTCTGAGGGCGAAATGCCGCCGCCGCCGATGACGACCATGCCCGAGAGGTGTTGCGGGAGATTGAGGAAGAAGATACGGCGAGGTGGCAAAAATGTTGGGGGAGCTTGAACTGCCGCTGCACTTCAACAATGCAATGGCGGTGGTGACGGACGCCATTGAAGGTAAGCGGCCGTCTTCCTCCTGCGGCCCAACCGGTGCCTCGCCATGACGGGCATCGGTGCGGATGGGAAGATGAGGCACACGGATGTTACTACGGCTGCGGCGGCATTGCGAACGATGAGTATAGTGCTAGGAGGATTTTATCCACAATGCCGTGCGAGTCACGGGGTGTCTTGCGGCGAGGAGTGTAGGATTCGCGGCGAGGTGTGATAGGTTAATCTCTACCGCAGAGCAGCTGGGCTCGATCTAGAGGATGATGATGCGGTCCGAAAAGAGCATCTGTTTGTGTGCATGCATACGCGCGGTGATGCATGTATGCATTGGTTGATGTTCGATCGATCCTCCGAGTAGCGATGATGAACCCCGAGATGTTTTAATTTGTTGTAATCCATGTGTTAAATTTATTTGCGATTCTCACCGCCCGCCACACGACCATGGCGGCCGCGAAAGCACCTCGCCGTGGCAGAGCTAGGCCGACTCGGGCCGGACTCTCACCCTTCTCGCTCATTCGATAGCATAGATAGCAACGCTCTAGGTTCCGGTGCGGTGGTAACCTCATCTCCGGTGACATCCACAAGACGCCGTGTGCTGCCCATGTCGGAGAACTTTTCAGGGCTCAAGAATTTTAATCGTGATCAAAAATCGTAACGAATGGTCAAACGGGGGATTGTAAATAAGACGAATGGTCAAACGGGGGACCGTAAAAGTCAAAACGGACTTTTATTTGTGGGACGGAGGGTGTATGTTACGCCCCGTGCTCGAAAAAAAAAAATAGCTGTTCGGCTGATTTTGGGCGATGGCTGATTGAATAGTATTACGTGAGAGAGAGAATAAGCTGAAATAAGATAAGCGAGTCTATATACTCGCGTCCGTCCTTCGATCCTCGTCCGCCCAATCGGTGCCTCGCCGATTGAGACAGCATCGATCTTGATGGAACTCAGCTAACGATGGCGGACGTGCGCCCTCTTGGCGAGAGGGTGTGTGGCATATGCAAAGGATACGCATGCAAGGTCATGGAAAAAAATTAATTTTGAAACCTATATTTGCTATACACACGCGCAACATGAATCTATTCTCCTCCACGTACACAAGGCAATCACTCCACACTATCGACTACTCCCACTACCGCCTTGCTACCCGAGAAATGAGTAGGTTGGGCTCTATAGCCCCCTATCGATCAAAATTACACGAGCCCTACCTAATAAGCCCCACCCTAAATTTTTATCCGTAATTACATAGATTAGGAGGGCTAAGATGTATTTGAGATTGATCGGCCCGTCCTATTTTTTTTTTTCCCCGGCCACATCGACATCACAAGCTTTCTGCCTTGCTACACGAGAAATGAGTAGCTTTCCTAGGTTTTTTTAACCCCATCGTGTAACCCATTATCCATATCTTCGAATATTGTACAAAAAATATATTGTGCGCATGGAGTTAGCGAGTGCACCTCGCCTCCTGCAATGTTTCTCTATTTACTTCCTCTATACATCTTGATCATCAAGATTTCCCTCCTTTATAGTACTTTCTTCCGCGCACTCACTTGATGTATCTCTATTTGCCTCGATCCTCTATATGGCCTATAGTCATCAAGATTCCTTCCTTTGACACTTTCTTCCGCACTCATGCCTCATTTATCTCTACTCTACACAACTACCATCAATGGGGCCCACTTATAATTTTATCTAAATACTAGCGGAATTCCCGCACATTCTTTGCTGGGTAGGAAAGGGTATTGTTAAAGGATTGAATTATTGTACTTGTTTAATCTAAAAAAAAAAATTGTAATCATTGTGAAATCGATCACACAATTAGCTATTGAGCGAAATTACTTTGCTTGTGCGGGTTAGAAACAAAGTTAGTAACGAAGAACTTAAATGTATGAAATAGAGTATATACTCATTTGCATAAAGATTATTTAATCTTATGTTTAAACTCCAAGCTGAACCAATATCGAATAGAAATATTTAGATATGTTGGACCGGTGACAACTTACGGTAATGTAATAAAACATATATAATAATTTATTTGAGGAAATCCTTGGTAGATGATTTAATCTCTTGAACTTCGTCCTTCACGCGTCATATCCCTCTCAGCGTTGTTGCCGTATGACCGAACGAAGTGCATGTGGATGAAGTATATGATCATACTAGACCATCCATGGTGGTATATATGTTAAGCATGTATTCATACGTTGAGTATATGGATATACTTTTTTATATATACGCCAGTAGTGGCATTTTATGTAATATATTAAAAAATATAGGTTCCTTCGAAATTTTTTTTGTAGTAAGATCTAGAGTATCTTAATGAGTATCTAAACATACTCAAACCGAATGTGATTTTTTGAATATGGGTGTAGGTGTATAGAAAGTGCACCGGGTATATATATATTTCTATTTTTCTTGTTTTCGAATCTACTCCAACTCACCACCACATACAGCCCACGAACCACTCACGAGTTAACCGACCCTTCTCCTTCACTTCCCACCGGGCCCAGCCTACCCCACCCAAGCCATATACACATGCCACCCAGTAGTCCACACGATTGCACTACCACCCGGCCCCACCCACATTCCACGCACACACCAACCAAAAATCAAACCCTCTCCCTCTATTCTGTCAAAAAAATCGCCCTCCCATACCAAGAAACCCGAGACCCGAAAAAGCGAAACCCCGTCATGGATGCGGCGATACGCAAAAGATACGCATGCAAGGTGTGTCATGTGTGGAACTGTGGATATGATTAGCACATCCCAAGTCATGTTTGTCACTTTCGACCATGCGCCCGGCCCGACGGCACCGATACCCGGTGTACTCGATAATAATCCCAACTCACTCTCGGTCGTTCGGCTGCCAGCGGTGCTTTTCTCTCACAAGTCACAACAAATCGGCACCGGCCGGAGAGCCGGTACTTTTTTTCGCCCTCCATCTCACATTATCGGCGAGAACACTGTTCATCTTCCTTTCCCGGACCCGAGGCGCGAGCTTTCGAGGAAAACCGTGCCGGCCGAGCCCCGAGCCATCTTTGCGGGGACCTTCGCGGGAGTTGCTTGAGGACGTTGCGCTCAGCGTCGCCATGGCCGCCACAGATCCTATGCGGGCCCTCTACAATCTCACGGGCCACCTGCACTGGACACAAAAAGCGTGCGGCCGGCGCCATCTTGGACCGGAGCATCCCACTAGACCGGGTCTTTGCGATCGTCACACCCAATTTTAAGGATAAAATGGGATGCATTAATCTCACGTGTGCCCAGGGAACCGTCACACACATGAGTCGACAAATTACAAGAGATAGTATCATCACTGTGCATATTACATAACGAACAATAAAGATAAACTTAGTCTTACACAATAACATAGTCTGGACATAACAATAACATAAGACAACCATATCTCGCTAGCGGGGCTCCATCACAGGGACGTCAACTGGTGAACTCAAGCCTAGAAGTCATCCGGGAAATCCTGATATCCTCCAACATCTGTTCCGCATTCCAAGGTTTTACCCAAACAAAATAGAAAGTAAAGCAAGGGTGAGTACTCCACGTACTCAACAAGTATAACATGGGTTATGAAGCTCAAAAGGCTGACACTGTCTTACTGCATTTAGCATTTTAGTAGGTCAAGTTTTAGCATTTAATAAGTATCAAGTTATGCTTAAGCTCCCAAACCCACATGATCATTATTGCTATAACATTATCATTAAAGCTCATCGGCATCATCTTGATCCCATGTCTCATCATCATGTCCACCTCCAAAGTAACCCGGCTATTATTCTGAGTTTTCCGGCCGCTCGTGGCCGCGAGAGCACGGCCGATATATCGGTTTGATCAAACTCTGCGGTGGTGTACACTTTCACCGTGGAGCCGTGAATTGCCCTTTTGCCCGAGGTGATCGGCCTCTTAACCCACTACCGAGGTAGGTTGGCGGGGTTCACTATGAAGCCTTTCACGATTCCGTCTAACAAGTTAGGGCCGCTAGGTTTCCTCGGCGAGGCAGATATAGAGAACCCTCTTTCACATGGCACACTCCCTCATGGCTATACACATATGAACAGAAGCATTACTATACCCAAAGTGTCAAGGCCCTTGACGCCTTATTCGAGGAACCTCTAACAGGGCTAGACAAGATCCTGGATACGAGCTAAAAAACGAGCCATGTAGCCCTCACACGGTTGTACGTTAAATCCCGGCTTTTGCCCTACGAGATAAGTCCTTAAGGAGGGCTAAGAGCACCATCGCTCCCTTGCCCTATAGTTCCGTTCTCATTATCATTCTTTATCATCTTTAGCATATCCATAGTCATCAATAAGATCATGTTCATTAAGGTTGAGCACTAGCAATCTACCCATATGCAAGTACCATAGGTGGCAAGGTATAAGTAGCAAATAATACTAGGATGTCCTTAGGGATATCAAGTTTAGACACATGCAACATGTTTAGATGTGTAAATAGTGAATAGGACATCAAGGAGGATCCATGCTATACTTGCCTTGGTCGGTGAACTCTTGCTGGTCCTGCTGTTCCTCGTAGTACTCCTGGCCACCAACGTACTCCTCACCGTCTGGACTCGACCAACAAGACAACAGCACGCAATCCAAGTGCAATCATACAAGACAAACATAACTATTATTAGAACAGTACACCAATCAACATGAAAACAATATAAAAAGTTTGTAAACAGATCCTACGTCTCGCTACGAACACATAGACGCGAAAATCACCAAAAACGGATTTGAAACGCGCAAGATATGATAAAAACGAGGTTTCCTACATATAGAAACTAACTAGATCTAAACTCAAATTTTATCAACTGAAACCCTACTGTACAGTATGACTAACACGTAGATAATTTCACTACGAATCTAACGCAAGTTGAACGGGTCGATTCGAGTTAAAATGAGCATTTTATAAGCATTTGAATTCGGTGGCGGTTTCATAAATAGACTGAATTTTAAATTGATTTAAAATAAATAAAGGGAATCGGATTTCCAACACAGTAGAGGACTAGACTTTGCGATTATCAAAAAGTGGAGGGTTTCTTTAGCAAAACAGCATGGCGAAGGGGTATCATATTGCTGTCGGCCGTTGATCAAGAGATCAGCGGTTCAGATTAGAAGCAAAGGGAGGGAGAGGGTGTCCCGGCCGGCTACAGCACCGACTCGGCGGCGCCGCTCTCTGCTCATGGCGAGCACCGCCCGGCGAAGGGGGGAAGCGGCCTGGAGGCCACGGTTTCGCGAGATAAAGGCATGGGGTGAGAGAGGGGTCAAGGCGAACTCGACAAGGCCCAAAACACGTCGGGAAAACGACGCGCGTGGCAACGACCATGGCCGGCGGCGCCGTAGCACTACGGCGCCTGGCGAACGGCCCTAGCGGCCATGTATTGTCGAATTGAAAGCATGGGGAGGGAAAGGTAGGTGAAGGGATGCTCACCACGAGAATAATCGGGCGAAGGTTCGTTGGGGGCGCCGGTTCACGCCGGTGACGGACGGCGGACAGCGGACGTCGACTCATGCCGCGATTTCGTCGGACGATGACCGCGTAAGAAAGAAATCCGACCAATTAAATACGCCGGTTGATTCACGATGCGAGGGATGTGCCAACACTCACCGAACGAGGCGAAGATGACACGAGGGCGAAGAATTGCCACGGGCGTCGGACGGTGGCGACGGTCCCCCTGGACGGCGGCAACGCAATGGTCGCCGTCGGCGGCGAGTGAGTGACGGTGGCGGCGACAAGGGAGAGGGAACGGTGCACGCTGGCATACCCGGTTCGGGCGCGATGCAGCGAACGGCGGCGTCCGTCGCGAAAGGGTCCGACGGGCCGGCCCGCGGCGGTTCTCGTGGGGCGAGAGCGAAAGGAGCGGGGAGGAGTGGATCGGAGCGGGGGCGAGTAGGCGGGCTGCGGTGCCTAAATCTTTGGCCGGGAGCGCGGAGACGCTCCCACGTCGATCGATCGTGGGCGCGGGCGGCGCTTGCACGGCGCGGCGCTGCGGTTGCGTCCTCGCGGCGTGAAGCGAGAGGGAAGAAAAAGAGGCGCCGACAAAGGGCCACCTCGTCGGCCGCGAGTGAAGGCAAGCTGCGGCGGCCAGTTCGCTGGCGCCGGTTGGGTCGGCCCAAAGAATCAAGGGCGAGGCGAGTTGGGCCAACAAGGCCAAAAGAAGAGAAAAGAGAGGTAGAGAAAAGAATAGGCTTTTCTTTTTAAATTCTAGACTTTTTGCAAATCATTTCAAATTGAAAATTGGACTCGATTCTAGTTTGATAAAAAACCAGTCATCACAATAAAATAAATGCAGCAAAGATGTATGCATCAACATGTATTAAACTTATATTGGATTTTAATTCACAAAAAGTATTATTTTCTAGTGTTTGGATGCACACATAAATGCATAAATAAATCAAATTTAACTATTTTAAAAGAAATGCAAATTTAGGGTGTTACAATTCTACCCCCTTAAAAGAATCTTGTCCTCAAGATTTCAGGTCATGCTTACTCAAACAACAATGGATAATTTTCTCTCAGATCTTCTTCTCTTTCCCATGTAGCTTCTTCCTCCGAATATCGATTCCATTGCACCTTGCACATTTTAATCACTGGGCTCCTTGTAACTCTTTTTCTCAGCGCTTCCCAAAATCTTTACAGATACTCTTCATATGTAAGATTTTCTTTAACAGTGAGCTCCTCCAAAGGAATCTGTTCTTCAGGAACACGCAAGCATTTCTTTAACTGAGACACATGGAACACATCATGGACACTTGACAAACTCTGTGGCAATTCCAGCTGATAAGCCACTTCTCCTCGTCTCTCTACAATCTTGAAAGGTCCAACATACCGTGGTGCCAACTTTCCTTTCATGTTGAATCTCTTCACATTTCTCATTGGCGACACCTTTAAATACACATAATCTCCTTCCTTGAATGACAGGTCCTTTCTTCGAGTGTCGGCATAACTCTTCTGTCTAGACTGTGCTACTCTCAGGTTATCTCTAATCACTCTTACTTGTTCCTCAGCATCTCTCAAGACATCTGGTCCGAACACTTGTGTTTCACACCCGCTCGATTCCAAAATAACGGTGTTCTACACTTTCGTCCATACAATGCTTCAAAAGGTGCCATTTTGAGACTTTTCTGGTGACTATTGTTGTATGAGAATTCAGCATAAGGCAAGCTCTTGTCCCAACTAGTGCCGTATTGTAGAGCACAAGCTCTCAACATGTCTTCCAAAATCTGGTTGGTCCTTTCGGTTTGTCCATCGGTCACGAGGATGATAGGCGTAACTAAAGTTCAACTTTTGTTCCCAAAGACTCATGTACTTGGTGCCAAAATGTGATGTGAACCGAGCACCTCCGACGACACAATCTTCTTGGGAACCCCATGTAGACTTACTATTCTCTCCATATACAACTCGCTAACCTTGCACCTGTATATGTGGTCTTCACAAAGCGAGAAAGTGAGCAACCTTAGTGAGTCGATCCACTATTACCCAAATTGAATCATAACCCCTCTCGAGTGCGAGGTAATCCAACAATGAAGTCCATACCAACTTCTTCCCATTTCCATTCAGGTATCTTCATTGGTTGTAGCAAACCCGCAGTGTCTCCGATGCTCGCCTTCACTCTCTCGACAAGTGTCACATATGGCTACATACTCGCTACATCTCTTTTCATTCCACACCACCAATACTTCTCTTTCGATCCAAATACATTTTGGTACTTCCAGGGTGTATGGAATAAGCGGACTCATGTGCTTCTTGCGAATGCATCACGAAGAGCCTTCACTTCGGCACACATATCCTCTTTCCAATCCATAGCGTACCATTCTCATCTAGATCGAATCCTCGGTGCCTTACCAAGCACAATGTTCTCTCGCAATCTCTTTGAGCTTCTCATCTTCTAGTTGTCCTTTACGTATCTCTTTGCTCCAAGGTAGGCTCAATGGTCAATTCCATGGTGTTATTAAGAAATCCCAAATTAAGATACTCCATTTCAAAGACACAACTCACCGACATAAGACTCACTGATAATCCATTGGCATAACTCTTCCTACTAAGCGCATCGGCCACTACATTGGCCTTACCAGGATGATAATGCACTTCTAGATCATAGTCCTTAATCAACTCTAGCCAACGGCGTTGTCTGAGATTAAGATCTGACTGAGTGAAGATATACTTTAAACTCTTGTGGTCGCTGTAAATATCACTCTTGTGTCCAATTAGATAGTGTCTCCCCGATCTTGAGAGCATGGACTACTGCCGCTAACTCCAAATCATGTGTAGGATAGTTCAACTCATGCTTTCTCAACTGTCTAGGTGCATATGCCACTACTTTTCCCTCTTGCATAAGTACACATCCAAGACCAAGGCGAGATGCATCACAGTAAATAGAGAAACTCTTACTCAGATCAGGCAATGTCAGCACTGGGGCTGTAGTCAACCTCTTCTTTAGTTCCTCAAAGTTCTGCTGGCACTTATCAGACCACTCAAACTTAGCACTCTTTTCTAACAGGGCTGTCATAGGCTTAGCAAGCTTGGAGAATCCTTCAATGAATCTCCTATAGTACCCAGCTAAACCTAAGAAGCTACGGATCTCAGTCACATTGGTTGGTGGCTTCCAATTCAAGACATCTCTCACCTTACTCGGATCCACTGCTATTCCTCCATTGGAGACGATGTGACCCAAGAAAGAGACTTCCTTCAACCAAAATTCACACTTGCTTCTCTTAGCATATAACTTGTGCTCTCTAAGCTTCTGCAAGACTAACCTTAGGTGTTCAAAGATGTTCTTCTTCTGTCTTGGAAAATACTAGTATATCATCAATAAATACTACCACAAACTTATCCAAGAATTCCATGAACACCTTGTTCATCATGTACATAAAGTATGCAGGTGCATTGGTCAATCCAAATGACATCACTGTATACTCATATAGACCATATCTAGTAGTAAAGGCTGTCTTAGGAATATCAGACGCTCTAATCTTCAACTGGTGGTAACCGGAACGAAGATCAATTTTTGAGAACACACAAGCACCTCTTAACTGATCAAATAGGTCATCAATTCTAGGCAAAGGGTACTTGTTCTTGATGGTTACTTCATTAAGTGACCTATAATCCACACACATTCTTCTGGTACCATCCTTCTTGTCAACAAAGATAACTGGTGCACCCCATGGTGATGAACTAGGACGAATAAAACCTTTCTCTTGCAATTCCTTAATTTGTTTCTTAAGTTCATCTAGTTCATTTACCCCCATCCTATATGGTCTTTTAGCTATGGGTGCAGTTCCAGGTAAAAGCTCAATAAGGAATTCAATGTCTCGGTCAGGTGGCATACCTGGCAAATCATCAGGGAACACATCAGGAAACTCATCCACTACGGGGTCCTCTTGTGTGTTGCCATCCTTCAACTGGTTCACAGAAGCTTTCTGACGTCCTTGCAATGCAACATCAACACTAACTATCTCTCCCTTTGGTGTCTTCGGTTCCACAACTTTCTCAGCACACTTAACATTAGCTTCATACTTCATCATCCAATTCATACCCAAGATGAGATCAATCCCGGATGTTCTCAACACTATAGGGTCCACTTCAAACACTACCCCCCTTAAAGAGAGCTGAACAGAGGGACAAAAGAGATTTGCTTGCATTTCCCCACCAGGTGAATTGACTAACATGGTGTTTTTAAGTGCTCGAAGGGGTGTACTATGTTGTCTAATGAATGAGTGTGCAATGAAACAATGCGAAGCACCTGAATCGAAAAGTACGGTAGCAGGGACTGAGTTGATGTAGAACGTACCAAGCATAACTCCTGGTGTCTCCTGGGCAGCTTCAGCTGACATCTGGTTGACCTTTGCAGTGTGGGGAGGGCGAGCATTGTTCCTCGGAGGGACTGTCTGGTTCTGCTTCTTGGGACAATGATAAGAGTAGTGTCCAACCTCTCCACATTCAAAACAAGCATTGCTCTTGTTGGAGGCGCCACTCTTCACATTGTTGGGTGCTCCCTGACGTGGTGCCTGGTAGCTAGACTGCTGCTGGAAAGGTGGGCGCTGGAAGTTCCGATTCTTCTAGAAGTTCCGACCACGATTCCACCGGGTTGGGCTGCCCTTGGCTCCTCTGCTGATATCCCTGCGGCTGGTTGAAGCGGGGACGAGAACCACTGCCTGAAGCCCTATCCTGAAACTTCCTCTTCTTCGCTTCAATACTCTTGCGCTCATTGTCTGTCACAATGGCGCGGTTCACTAGGGCTTGGAAGTTAGGGTAGGTGTTGGAGACTAACTGCAGGCGAAGATCATCATGCAGACCCTTCAGGAAGCGACGTTGCTTGTCAGAGTCTGTGGCCACATCTCCTGGAGAATAACATGACAGCCTGAATGAACTTGTCACGATTGCTCTCACCACGACATAGATCTCTCGCTGCAGTTGATCTAAACTCATCCTGCTTTAACTCCATGACCCCTTGAGGAATGTGGTTGGACCTGAAGTTATCGCAGAACTCCTGCCAGGTAATTGGGGGTGCATCATCAGGACGGCTAGCCGTGAAGGAATCCCACCAATCTTGAGCGGGCCCCTGAAGTTGACCAGAACCATAAAGGACTTTCTCCATGTCAGTGCATTGCGCGATGTTCAGCTGTTTCTCAGTTGTCCTCAGCCAGTCGTCAGCATCAAGAGGATCAGCAGCGTGTGTGAACACTGGAGGGTGTCCCTTCATGAATTCGCCACGCTTGTCCTTCACAATGACAGGTGGTGGTCCTCCTACAGGTTCATTGTCCATGCGCTGCATCATGGCTTGCATGAGTTGTCCTTGCATGGCCATCAGTTGCTCCATAGTGACGTGTGGGGGCGGTGGCGGGTTCTCTTGTGCACCGCGACCACGACCACGGCCTCTTCCTCTTGCAGGCATCTGTTATGTAACAAATGTGCACAAAGGTTAGAGAATAATCCAAAGTTATTTATCTTAAACAAGATAAAAAAAACGTTGCTGAAAACTCTGGGCATTGTTTCGGTAACAGCAGCTCAGTACTTCAAACATAATTCAGGCTACGGAATCCAAATGATACATAGCTTACATGGATGGAAAGCTTATGGAATTCTCTACAACTCATATTCACAAATTTTTCATAGATTCTGCCGTTATCTTAGTCAAAAACAGGGTTGGACAGATTCTGTTCAGGTTTTCAGACTGCACAGTAACGTCATGTTGCAACAACCGTATCTCTTAATTCAAAACTGATAAAATGGTGATTGTAGACTTGTTGGAAAGCTACAGAAGTGTAGTTGTTCCCATAAAAATTTCAGAATTTTTGACCATACGAGCTCAGAGTTATTCAACAAATGGCACAGGCTGTCCCAGTTTTCAGCACAGCAGTGATATAACAGTGACGAACTTAATAAACAAACCCGACCATAATTGATTCATAAGCAAATATAGGTTTTAAACAAGAGATATGTGGACATCCCCACAATATCCCAACAATCAAACAAAGATCCGAATCAAACAAGTTCAACATAACAAACAACTAGCAAAGAGGTTCACACACACACAACCCGACACAACACCGCTCTAACGACACAAATTAACGGCCTGGGCACGAAGGCATCTATGGGGCTGAATCCCTGATGGTGATCTTCTTGGCCTTCTTCTTGTAGATTGAGGGCTCTCCAAGCCTACCACGCAGCTCATCGATTTTCTTCTGAGGCGACGTTGAGCTTTCACTACGCTGCACGAAGCTCCGCCTTCATGTCAACCTTCTTCACATGCTGCGCAAACACATCATGTGCGGTGGCAGCAAGAGTGGGATCATCTTCCGGAGGGGCAGGGGCCTCCCAATCTCTATCGATGTTGACATGGGGAAGGAACCTGTGGCGATCTTCCCTTCCTCGGGCCTCGGTTTACGACCATGGTAGAAGAGATAGGCTTCCTCGCCGCATCATCCATGCCGTCAAATGCACCGCCCCTCTTGGTAGGGTGACCATGAATAGTATCGCCCTCATACCCATTGAGGTTATCATTCCAATAGTTAACAGTGATGATGGACTTCCAGTAATCCTCCTCCTCGGGGTGCTGGTACACAATGCACCGGTAACTCGTGGTTGCCCTCGAAACTCGCATAGTAGTGATCCAAAGATATCGCTTAACGACCGTGATAGTAGGTCGTCTCTCGAGGCCGCTTGGTGATGATCCCGTGGGTCCATCCTTTTCTTCAATCACGACTGGCCTAGTGGGAGCCGGCACAGCTGATGGCATCAGGGATGATGAAAATGGGGAGGTGATCTTGGGCACGGACACTTCCACTGGAGGTGATGTAGGGACAACTGGTGCAGGTGTGGGAGTGGGTAGCTCACTCGGGCTCTTCCTCACCGGATTCTTCATCGATTCTTCCATGGGCTCTACCTCTTCAGCATCATCGAAAGAGCGATGTCGTTGTAGCTTGGACCGCACCTCGCTCTTCCCCGCCGCAACCGGGCCGCCCCCGGGTTGCCCCCGTGGCCGGTTCTTGTGGCTGCCCCTCCCGTGCCGGTCCCCGTGGCCGTCGGGTTGTTGAACATGGCGAGGTAGGCCCCGAGTAGTCAAGCGAGGAGGATGGCCACGCCCAAAGGCGCTTTGGGGGAGTCTCACCTCGTTGCCATCTATAGAATTTTAAGACCAAAATACCATTAGACTCAACTCTTTTATAATAGAATAAGAGGTATAAGCATAATAACTTTTAGTAAAAATAACAAGACTGAAGAAGTAAGCAATAATATAAGGGGAGCAAAGGCACTAATTCGACCATTTCTATCTAGGCTTAAGCGCCCTACAATGACACGTGCTTTGATACCAATTTGTCACACCCAATTTTAAGGATAAAATGGATGCATTAATCTCACGTGTGCCTGTGGAACCGTCACACACATGAGTCGACAAATTACAAGAGATAGTATCATCACCGTGCATATTACATAACGAACAATAAAGATAAACTTAGTCTTACACAATAACATAGTCCGGACATAACAATAACATAAGACAACCATATCTCGCTAGCTGGCTCCATCACAGGGACGCCAACCGGTGAACTCAAGCCTAGAAGTCATCCGGGAAATCCCGATATCCTCCAACATCTGCTCCGCATTCCAAGGTTTTACCCAAACAAAATAGAAAGTAAAGCAAGGGTGAGTACTCCACGCACTCAACAAGTATAACATGGGTTATGAAGCTCAAAAGGCCGACACCGCCTTACCGCATTTAGCATTTTAGTAGGTCAAGTTTTTAGCATTTAATAAGTATCAAGTTATGCTTAAGCTCCCAAACCCACATGATCATTATTGCTATAACATTATCATTAAAGCTCATCAAAGATCATCTTGATCCCATGTCTCATCATCATGTCCACCTCCAAAGTAACCAGCTATTCTCGTGAGTTTTCCGGCCGCCGTGACCGTGAGCACGGGCTGATATATCGCTTGATCAAACTCGCCGCAGAGGTGTACACTTTCACCGTGAGTCGTGAATTGCCCTTTTGCCCGAGGTGATCGGCCTCTTAACCCACTACCGAGGTAGGTTGGCGGGGGTTCACTATGAAGCCTTTCACAGCCCGTCTAACAAGTTAGGGCCGCTAGGTTTCCTCGGCAGGCATATAGAGAACCCTCTTTCACATGGCACACTCCCTCATGGCTATACACATATGAACCTTGACGCCTTATTCGGGGAACCTCTAACAGGCTAGACAAGATCCTGGATACCGAGCTAAAACCAGCCATGTAGCCCTCACAGTTGTACGTTAAATCCCGGCTTTACCCTACGAGATAAGTCCTTAAGGAGGGCTAAGAGCACCATCGCTCCCTTGCCCTATAGTTCCGTTCTCATTATCATTCTTTATCATCTTTAGCATATCCATAGTCATCAATAAGATCATGTTCATTAAGGTTGAGCACTAGCAATCTACCCATACGCAAGTACCATAGGTGGCAAGGTATAAGTAGCAAATAATACTAGGATGTCCTTAGGGATATCAAGTTTAGACACATGCAACATGTTTAGATGTGTAAATAGTGAATAGGACATCAAGGAGGATCCATGCTATACTTGCCTTGGTCGGTGAACTCTTGCTGGTCCTGCTGTTCCTCGTAGTACTCCTGGCCACCAACGCATTCTCACACCGTCCGGACTCGACCAACAAGACAACAAAGACGCAATCCAAGTGCAATCATACAAGACAAACATAACTATTATTAGAACAGTACACCAATCAACATGAAAACAATATAAAAAGTTTGTAAACAGATCCTACGCCTCGCTTTAACACATAGACGCGAAAATCACCAAAAAACGGATTTGAAACGCGCAAGATATGATAAAAACGAGGTTTCCTACATATAGAAACTAACTAGATCTAAACTCAAATTTTATCAACTGAAACCCTACTGTACAGTATGACTAACACGTAGATAATTTCACTACGAATCTAACGCAAGTTGAACGGGTCGATTCGAGTTAAAATGAGCATTTTATAAGCATTTGAATTCAGTGGCAGTTTCGTAAATAGACTGAATTTTAAATCGATTTAAAATAAATAAAGGGAATCGGATTTCCAACACAGCCGAGGACTAGACTTGCGATTATCAAAAAGTGGAGGGTTTCTTTAGCAAAACAGCATGGCGAAGGGGTATCATGGGTCGTCGGCCGCTGATCAAGAGATCAGCGGTTCGATTAGAAGCAAAGGGAGGGGAGAGGGTGTCCCTGGCCGGGTTCAAAGACCGACTCGGCGGGCCGCCGCTCTCGCTCGCGGCGGAAAGCACCGCCGGCCGAGCGCGGAAGCGGCCCGGAGGCCACGGTTTCACGAGATAAAGGCATGGGGTGAGAGAGGGGTCAAGGCGAACTTCGACGAGGCCCAAAACACGTCGGGGAAAACGACGCCGCGTGGCAACAAATGCCATGGCCGGGCGGCGCCGAGCACTACTGGGCCAAGACGTAGAACGGCCCTAGCGGCCATGTATTGTCGAATTGAAAGCATGGGGAGGGAAAGGTAGGTGAAGGGATGCTCACCACGAGAATAATCGGGGCGGTTCGTTGGGGGGCGCCGGTTCACGCGCGGTGACGGACGGCGGACAGCGGACGTCGGCTACTCGCGATTTCGTCGACGATGACCGGCGTAGAAAGAACCGACCAATTAAATACGCCGGTTGATTCACGAGATGCGAGGGGATGTGCCAACACTCACCGAACGAGACAGAGATGACACGAGGATCGAAGAATTGCCACGGACGTCGGACGGTGGACGACGGTCCCCCTGGACGACGGCAACCCGCAATGGTCGCCGACGGCGAGTGAGTGACGGTGAGCGACGACAAGGGAGAGGGAAACGGTGCACGCCGGGCATACCGCCGCGGCGATGCAGCGAACGGCGGCGTCCCCGTGCGTGGTTCGGCGGCGGGCGAAGCCGCAGTTACGCGTGGGCGAGCGAAAGGAGCGGGGAGGAGTGGACTGAGCGGAGCGGGGGCGAGTAGAGGCGGGCTGCGGTGCCTAAATGCTGGCCGAGGAGCGCGGAGACGCTCCCACGCCGATCGATCGTGGGCGCTGGGCGGCCGATTCTGCGAGCGCGGCGCAGCGCTTGCGCCCCGCGAGCGTGAGCGTAGAGGAAGAAAAGAGGCGCCGACAGTGGGGCCACCTCGTCGCCCGCAGAGTGAAGGCAACTGCAGCGGTTAGCCGCTGGCGCCGGCTGGGTCGGCCCAGCAATCAAGGGCGAAGCTGAGTTGGGCCAACAAGGCCAAAAGAAGAGAAAAGAGAGGTAGAGAAAAGAATAGGCTTTTCTTTTTAAATTCTAGACTTTTGCAAATCATTTCAAATTGAAAATTGGACTCGCATTCTAGTTTGATAAAAACCAGTCATCACAATAAAATAAATGCAGCATGTATGCATCAACATGTATTAAACTTATATTGGATTTTAATTCACAAAAGTATTATTTTCTAGTGTTTGGATGCACATATAAATGCATAAATAAATCAAATTTAACTATTTTAAAAGAAATGCAAATTTAGGGTGTTACAAATGACGACGGGCGGCGGGTCGACGGCTACGTCATACCGGGCCAGACTACTTCGGCGAAAGTACCGCGCGAAGTCTCATCGGCAAGCTTCGCCCGGTCGGCAACCCGGAGGCGTGCTTTAGAGCGTGCATGTCTACCGTGTTCGTGGAAGGCCGCTGCACCGCCGCCCGCCGGCGGCCTGGCGGAACAAGCCGCCAACTCGGGGCATGCACTTCGCCGCGGTATGTGCATTCTCTTCGCTCTAGCGGAATGCCGCTGCCGCCGATGACGACCGCGCCCGGCGATGTTGCGGAGCTGGAGCACGACACGGCGGCGACGATGGCTGCACCCGGAGGGCCGCGAAATGCGCAGAACTCCGGCAACAAAAAGCGTGGAAGTGTTGCGTAACGACTTGTTGGTGGCGCCATATGCGAGAGGCGCATCTTCGTCTTCCTCTAGCACAACCGGTGCCTCGCCAGGGACGGGCATCGCACATGGGGAGACTCATCGCACCCGCTTGCGAATGGGGCACGGCCTATGGCATACAAACCCCCTCGCTCGCACCGAGGAGTGTAGGATCCGCGCCGAGTGTAGTAAGTTCTTTCTGTGTTGCATGATGGGCGGTGGAGTTGCATGAATCTATCTTACTTTTGGTACGTGATGGTTGATGTATATATGTGGTACTTCGTGTTATATTCACGTTTGCGATGATGGTGAGACCTTCGGGGCTCAAGAACCCTAATTTTTCTTTTTAATGCGGGTCAAAAGTTGTAACTAGTCTTTCTCCCTCATAGTAACTCCAAAAAATGATGGTTTTTCTTTCTAAATTTTTTTGTCAAATCATGCTCTTGTCATGTATCATCGATAACATTTCAATTTTAAATTTCAAAAATTACAACTCCGAACATCAATTTTGGACCACCTAGTGATTTTAACGAGAAGAAATCTTACGTGACGAGCCTTGGAATAGTACGCCGCTAGCTCGATAACGCCGCCGGAGTGCACCGCCCGCCCGCTCATAAAATCCCACGCCCGCACCGTGCTAATACGACCGCCACCAACCGCTGTTCAGCTCCCCGCCGCACAAAACATAGCTAGAGCGCGCTCAGAGCTTCCACCAAAAAAAGCCGCCGCCGCGCCGCCGCCTTGCGCCATGGAAAACCTTCCGCGTGACATGCTTGCACAGATTGCGATTCGAGTCGCCAAGGACGCCAAGCATCCCATGGGGACTCGCCACCCACGCCACCTGCTCGCGAGATGAAAGCGGCGTGCGGTGACCCCTCGGTGGGACGGAGCATCCGACTAGACCGTATGTTTCATTCCCGCCGGCGCAAGGGTGTCGCCGAGGATCGCGAGAGTCTTGTCACCAAGCTCGCCGTCGTCGGCAACCCGATGCGTGCTTCATAGCTGGCATGAATGTCGCCTATGTCGGCGTCGCTTCACCGCCACGCCGTCGCCGAGATGCCGCGCGCCGCCGCTGTCGCCGTGGCATGAAACCGCCAAGTATGTTCTTGCTCTTGTGCTCTACCACACGGCAGCGGTGCCGCGGACGACGGCTATGCCCGGCGGCCGCTGGGAGATCGAGGCACCGCCGCAATGGCCGGGACGTGGAAGAACATCAACTATACCGCCCCGCCGAATGGCATGGAGCAAGATGGTGGGCTGCTTACGGCATACCGTAAGAGTGCCGCCGTCCCTATAGCCCAAATGGTGCCTCGCCATGACGGCATCCGCGGCAAACGGGGGCCCGGTGCCGCCGTAGTGCCGCCCCGGGTGAGGGCTCTCGGGTGATGTGTGTTGCGTGTTCTGCAAATGAGGAGTGCAGATCCGCGATGAGTGTCGAGGTTCTTCACTCAACTTAATCTTTTTGCCGTGGTTGGTGATCTTCTTACGATCAAACTTTCTATTTCTAGTGCTCTAGATGGAGACCTCGATCGAACAAACTTAATTCCATAGCTTTTGGTGCGCACGTGATGCTTGATGTCGATCCCGTATGTATGTGCGCGTGATGGTGAGAAAACCGAGAACTTTTTATTAGTTGTGATTAATTGTGAATTTGTGATATACTTCCTCTCGCCCCATGGAGTTTGTCTTTTTTTGACTTTTGAATTTCATATGTTTGACCATCCGTCTTATTTAAAATATTTATATAAATCATAAAATAAATTAATCAATATTCAAGTATCAATATTGATAAAATAACAAAATAAATTATATTTATGTAAAAATGTGAATAAGACGACGATCGAAAAAGATGGCACGTAATCCAGTGGACGATGGCGACGTCACCGCGAGCTCTCCACGCAAAGGATACACCTACACACGCACGCACCGCAAAGGTTACGACGCGCTCTATCAAAAGGCGTTGGTATACATTGGCGCGCCTAGGCGTAACACTCTTTCGCGCTAATCAAAAACACGCCTAGGCGTGCTCTGAAAAAAAATTTTTGGCGCGGGTCGCGAAAATAAGCCGTACTAGATGAATTTTACGCGCGACGGCGCTGGTCTCAAAATAAGTCGTACACACCGGTCATGTCGCCGCAAGCCTCTCCGCCGCTCCCTAAAAACATGTGGCTGCACGGGAACGCACCCGCCCCGGCGCCACCCGTATTATTGCCGCTATTCACCTCCGCCCGCCGCGCTCAAAGTTTCCAGCAAAAAGCTCCCCACCGCGCCCATTTGCCGAGCCATGGAGAACCCGGACAACCTTCCGCTGGAGTTGCTTGAGGACATTGCGCCCGCTGGGCCGCCATGGCCGCAGAGGATCCTATGGAGGACCTCTACAATCACGGGCCACCCGCACTCCAGACACGAAGCGCGTCCGGCATTACATCGACCGGAGCATCCCACTAGACCGGTGCCGCAACGATGGCGGCGGGTCGACGCCGACCGCTACGTTCGGGCCGGGCCATTGTACCACTCGCTCGAAAGTACCGCACGAGTCTCATCAAGAAGCTCGCCGAGGTCGCAAGAACCCGGAGGCGTGCTTCGTGAGCGGGCATGTCCGCCGTGTTCGTGGAAGGTCGCCTCACCGTCGCCGCCCCTCGACAAGCCGAAACAAGCCGCCGACCGGGCATGTGCTCGCCCGGCGACGCACGCCTTCTGCTCTACAGCGAACGCCACCGCCGCCGATGACGACCATGCCCGAGGTGTTGGGAGATCCCCGACACGGCGGCGACGACGATGTCGCTTGACTCGAGTAACCGCCGCGAGCACTTCGCATTGTGCAATAGAAGTGTTGAACGACGTTGTGCCCCGCTATCAAGAGTGGCAAAGATCCTCCTCCTCCGCCCAACCGAGCCTCGCCAGACGGGCATGAGTGCATATTGGGAGACAACTCGCGCGCCCGGCGAATGGGGCCACCGCCATGGGGTGTACTGCAAATGAGGAGTGTAGGATCCGCGCCGAGTGTGGTATGTTCTTCATTTCTCGCAGCGTTGGTATGGGCAAAGCAGCCGGCCTATATATGTGTGTGTGTGTGTGTGTGTGTGTGTGTGTACATTTATCTATAGCTTAGCTCTCTAGCTACATGATCTAGACCGATCAAACAGACTTTTGCTAGCTTTTGGTTGTGTGCATGCATGGATTGGTTGATGTTCGATTCATTCTCGAGTAGCATGCAAAGGATGAACACCGGTGAGATGTTTTAATTCATTTGTAATCCTTGTGTTATATTTTAATTGTGTACTTGGGTATTGTGTTTGTGATTTAATATATGTGTTGTATTTCTAAATCATGTGTCTATGGGATGTTTGATTGCAGCTGAAATGATGAGTGAACAGAGCGACAATGGTGTATTCATGTGTTAAATTTATTTGCGATTCTCCGGCGTCTACCACGCAGCCATGGTCGCCGCGAGCACCTCGGCGTGGCTAGCTAGCCGCCTCGGCTAAACTCACACCGGTCACACCCTTCTCTACCTTGGAACCTCGAGGCTCGTTGGCTTGAGGTTATGCCGTCCCGCGCCGCGATTATCGGCTGCGTGTCCGCGGACCACGCGGCAATGGCCGCCGCGAGACACCTCGGCGTGCCTAGCCGCCTCCGATGAACTCGATCTTTGCCTTCTCTCTACCCTCGACCTCGAGGCTCGCCGGCTTGATGGTTATGCTTATCGCCAGCCGCTGTCATCATACGAACACGCCGTCCGCCGCCGCTCGCTCGATCGTTCTCCGCGACGGCAACCCCTCTCCGACCCGCCCCCGCCGACCGTGTGTTCAAAGGAATTTACGCTGCGGTGCCGGTGCTTTCCATAACGCCTATTTGACCTCGCTTGTCGCCATTGGCCGGAGCGCCGATCCCCCTCACTGCGCCACTGCGCCACCGCCGATTGTCGAGCCTCTAAGGAGACTAAACCCGCGCCATCCAATAGCGCATACTAGTAACGCTTAGGTTATGGGGATCACGGTGGTGGTCCTCCCGCCGCAAGAGACCTCATCTCTCGCTAACATCCGCGCACGCCGGTGTGCCGCCACGCCGGAGACCTTCGTGGCTCAAGAACCCTAATTTTTCTTTTTTAATGCGGGTCAAAACTTGTAACTAGTCTTTCTCCATCATAGTAACTCCAAAAATGATGGTCTTTCTTTCTAAATTTTTGTCAAATCATGCTCTATCGCATTGTATTCTTACTTCTATTACTCTTGTCATGTTTCATCGATAACATTTCAATTTTTAAATTTCAAAAATCACAACTCCAAACATCAATTTTGGAGCACCTAGTGATTTTAACGGAAATCTTACGATGACCGTTGGGATAGTACGTTTGAAAAATAAAGCCGCCCGCTTCATTCCATTGCAAAATGTTCCGCTGGTCATTTCTTGATCCGACGACGCCGCTGTAACATTGTTCACAGAGTTGCACATGTCTCGCTTTATGAAACTACGAGAGATTTCTACGATTTGTGAACAATGTCACTAGCACTATGTTGGATGGGGAAAACTAAAATAAGAATTGTAGATCTTGCTAAGTTTTGAAACTCGCTAGTTTAGAACTTTTGATTTGACATTATCTTGTAATGGAAAACTAGGTCTCAAATTCAAAAAATAAATAAATAAATGAAATTTAAATGTTTTAAGTGACGTCGGATAGACAAACCACCAACATACCGATTGTAGTTCTCAATTATGAAACTTTGTAGTTTACAACCTTTGATTTGAGATCATCTTGTTATGGAAAAAACATATACATTCGTCTCCACAAATAAAACTGCTTTTTTGACTTTTACAATCCCTATTTGACCATTCGTCTTATTTAATTTTTATGCAAATAATAAAATAAATAAATGATTATAAAAGTATTCTAACGATAAAATAAATCATAACAAAATATCTAAATTTTTAAAACATTTTGAATAAGACGAATGGTCAAACAAGGATTGTAGAAGTCAAACACGGACTTTTATTTGTGGGACGGAGGGTGTAGCGCTTTGAAAACATTTTGTAGTGCGTACTACTCCGTATCTTACGAGATGAGCATTGGGATAGTGCACCGCCGAAGCTCGCCATTACGCCCCGCACCAAATAAAGCACCCGCATTATTGCTGCTCACCAACCGGCGCCGGTACCGCTCAAACCTCACCGCCCGTGGCGACCATTCTTCGCCGCACAATTGCACAAACCATAGCTAGAGGGCGCCAGAGAGCTTCCACCAAAAGCCCCCGCCAGCGTCGCCGCCGCGCCATGGAAAACCTTCCGCGTGACATGCTTGCGGAAGATTGGCGATTCGAGTCGCCAAGGACGCCGCATCCCATGGGGCCCTCGCCAACTCTAGGGCCACATGTTCGCGGATAAAGCGCCCGTCTGTGGCGACCCCCCGTGACGGAGCATCCGACTAGACCTCGGTGTCAAGACCTGGTGGTCGGCGCGGGCTGGCCGTACTACTCAGCCAAGTATTGGAGAGTGCTTGCACCAGCCTCCTCGCCACGGCAACCCGGAGGCGCACCCGAGTCGGCATGTATGCCGCCTTCGCCTTAAGGTCACGCACCAAAGAAACCGTCACTCTCCCGATGCCGCAGCGCAACCGCCGCATGTAGGGCATGAAGCCACCGACTTATGTTCTTGCTCTTGTGCTCTACGGCTAACACCGTGCCGCCGACGGCGACTATGCCCGCCGGTGTTCGCGGATATCGAAGGTGACAACCCTACGACCACCGGGACGATGAAGAGCATCATGTACTACCCCGACATGCATGGAGTTTTAGGTTGGGCGACTTGGGGAGCATATACCGAAGAGTGGTACATCCCATCCTATAGCCCAAATGGTGCCTCGCCATGACGGGCATCGGTCAAGCAGCCTCGGCCAAAACGGTGCGGCCGTCCCTCGCTCTCGGGTGGTGTGGTGTGCTCGGTTCTGCGGCAAAGGGAGTGTAGGATCCGCGACGCAGTGTATGAGGTTCTTCGTCCGGCCAATCTTTTGCGGTGTAGATATCACCGGCAAGAGCACGGATATCATTCACGCTTGTCTCCAGGTTTGTGATCTTCACACAATCGAACTTTCTATTTGTAGTGCTAGGCGGGCACCGATTTATTGCTACCTCCTCTTTCTCCGATGGTGTTGTCGATCAAACAAACTGAATTGATAGCTTTTGGTGCGCACGTGATGGTTGATGTTCTTGATCGAACAGATTAATTTGATCGATCATATGCATGGTTTATGTTGAAAAAGATCCTGAGTAGGAGTATGCATGAAAACCGAGATATTTTATTAGTCGTAATCATGCAATGTGTTATATTTTTCCAAATTTGTGCCGTTTGGATGTCCTTCTCCTCTCTTCCTCCTCCCCTCCCCTCTCGTGAGTTGTTCTTCCCTATAGAAAGCTCTCGTGATATGTGATTCTCCTGTGGGGAAGCGGGTGCGGCCATGTGGGCGCTAGGGTTGGTCGGAGCTCGCTAGGGCCGGGCGGGTGGTGGCGGGTGGCGGGGAGCGAAAAAACGAGAGGGCGGCGAGACGAAAAAGATAAACGATGATCGCTATCCGCACTCGTGTTTCTCTATTTACTACTTCTTCTATATGGAGTAGTATGTACATCCTAGTCATCAAGATTCCCTTCTTTATCTCTACTCTAGACCAACTACAATCAGGTGGGGCCTACTTATAATTTTATCTAAATATATATTCATCGAGATCTAGTTTTGAAGGATTAATTGAAACGAATTCAATGGTGTAATCTAGTTTTTAAGGTACAAGAGTTTACATATTGGGCCCCGCCGGCGCATGCACTGCCTCCGCACTCTCTCGTGTGCCTTCTTTGCCGCTCATCCGACGTGGGCCCCCGTGGCGCATACACCACACCGGAACGCCCGGATTCCCCGGGCTAACTTGAGCCGGGGTTCATGGTGGCGAGGGTTCCCGCACTTCACACAGAAAGAAATTTTGACCGCTGCCTTATTCAAATTTTTTATATAAACATCATCCATTTTGATGTGACTTAGTTTATTATTAGAGATACTTTAATAATAATTTATTTATTTCTTAAATTGTATAAATAATTTGAATAAGACGAGCGTCAAACATGATGTCTTAGAGTCAATATGGTGAATTATTTTGAGACGGAGGGAGTACTGCACACTATTTTTTCAGCGCCTAAAATATAGCTTGAGCCGCCTCGCTGATTTAATAGTATTCTCGCGGAGAGAGAATAAGCTGAAATAAGCCGAAAAAAAGGAGCCTCGTAGGGAGTAGTAGGCGCCCTTGCGTGTTGTCGCTTCTCCCGCCGGTGCCTCGCTCGAGACCGCAGGTGCATGGCACCGCAACTAGGGAGCACGGCTCGCACTTCAAGGATTGACGAATGACAATGGCGACGCGGGCCCTATCCTACAAATGAGCCATACGCAAAGGATTCGCATGCAAGGCCGTTTGACATGGGCCCAATCCTACAGAGGTGTGTAGGATTACGCAGCGATTCGCATGCAAGGATTCGCATAAGGCCCTATACACGCTGCTCAGAAGTTAAGGAGCCGTGTGGTGGAAAAGGCTCTCGTGCTCTTACAAGAATACAAAGCCGCCAACGACGAGGTATTTTGATGATGATTTTTATATTCCCGAACCGCTTGACCAAAAACATCCTTAGTTTTATTGGGACTCGGCGCGCCGGCCGGCGGTTCATTATTGCTTCGGGGGCTGCGGTGGCGTAAGCCACGGTTTCCCGCGTGGCCGCAAAGGTGGAAGGGCAAGAGGCTGGCTACCCGTGAGGGCAAGGAGGGCAGAGCGAGGAAGATGAAGGGCAAGAGGTCGCAACACCGCTTAGACGCGATGGCGGCAGATGCCGTGATCGACGTATTTCCTCGCCGCAGCGCCGGAGGAACCCGCCAGGGCAACAGATCCTCCGGGGCCACATCATACAGAGGACAAGAAACTTCCGAAGGAACGCATCAAGGCCTTCGACTCGCCCGCCGCAGTTCCGCAATACACACGGACACCGAGGAGGCGCATCCAACTCGCGTCGCCTCGCCGGATTCGCTACCGCGCCGCAATACACAAAGTTTCCCTCGGGCTTCCGCAGTGGGCGCTTCTTCGAGGCCAATCGTCCGGAGGCCATATGCTACGAGGGATGGTGAGGATGACGACGCGCCGTGATCCCAAGGGGCGGAGTTCCTCGTCCGCTAATGCCGCGGACTTCGGGCGCGGGCTTACTTCATGGCGATGCCGTTAAAACCGTCGAACCCCGCGACCAAGAAGCGCCGGCGCCGCTTCCATGAAATCAGCGGTGGCCCGCAGCCCGACGGCCGGCGGGCGAACCATAACCGCCGGCGCCAAGCTATTGGGCCCGGGAGGACCTCATCGAGGTCGCTACCGCAACCCAACCTTGGTTGATCCCGACGGTACGGAGAGCGGCCCACCGTCGCCGATCCCCACGCCTCGCGTATGGCCGGAAGGATGCAAGCGCTGCGGCGCCACCACTACCGTGGCGGAGGAACCGCCATCCTCAGACAGCCGCTTCCGGTGCCGCATCGATCTTGAGTTCGTATCCGTTTCCGTCCATACCGAATTGGATGTCGCAAATGATGCACGCCTTCAGCCAGATGTGTGTCCGTCCCCAAAACTAGCTATATTTATTTTGTTTTTATTTGTGTCCGAGATGAGTTAGAATATCACTACTCCCCTCCGTCCTCAAGGGGTTTGTTGTTTTTAACTTTTGAACTTCATGTTTGACCATCCGCTCTCATGGAGTTTGTCCCTTTTTACCATTCTCTTTTTTTACTTTTAATCTATACTACCAACTATCATCAAGTACCAACTATAATTTTATCGAAATATATCCATATGAGATCTTGTTTTGCAGATTTATTAAAAGGAATTCAATGGTGTAATCAGAATTTAATTTGATTTTTTGGTTTGTGAGTTATAACATTTTTTAGTTAGTTCAAACAAGAGGGGCTCCTCCAATCGGATATCATGGTGAGGCTGCCGAAAGTGTATGGGGATTAAGTATATGATCATACTAGACTATCTAGGTAGGTGGATACGTAGAATATGTGGATATACTTTGTTTATATACAGCAGTAGTGATATATTTGTATATATGAAAAAATATGGGTTCCTTCAAAAAATTTTCGCGTAGTAAAATCTAGATCAAAGCAATATGAGTATCCGAACATACTAAACCGATAAAAAACCACGACCGGGGGACGACGCCCCACCGGTATCTCATCAAACCCGATAAACAAGTATAAACACATGTGCAACGTGGTTTATTGAGGCGGGAGTAACTACTCTTGGGAGTACGTAAACGATAAACGCAGATTCGAATAGGTCTACCCTTTGAAACCATACATATGACCAATGAAACCAAAATAAAAAAAGTAATAGTCACATCGGCCGACAAAAATAACCATCAAATGGTACAAGACACGCTAAAGACATGCATATGACTATCATTCATCTCATGCATGCAGATGAACACTTATGATAAGAAATCAAACTCGCATCAACATTGAAGCATATAGGCAAACATAATATTTACAATATTCCATAAAGGTAGATTAGGACATTATATATATATATATATATATATATATATATATATATATATATATATATATATATATATACTATATAATATAAAGAAAGAGACGAACACCAACATATACTATACCTGGGCAACAGACACACGTAACACATCGCTCACACAATCTAAATAAGTCATAATACATTCTCCTCCTGATGCTAGTATTTTGAGGACGGAAGAGCTGTCCTCGTTTGACTTCACAACCGGGCGCTTACCATTATTGTCCGTGGTAGATCTTGAAAGAGTGGGAGACAGCTTTGTGTCCTTTCGCCGAACCAACACTTCAAGTGCAAAGGAATATAAAATAGGTGCCCCCGGGTCCATCATGTCCGTGTCTAACCCCGTCCCGCACCGTCTTCACTACTAGTTCACCCTCTCCACTCGCCACTCGTGTTATTATCCCCACAACGCGCACCGCTGCCACTCCTCCGCCTCGCCGCCCCCAAGGCGGCGAAGGAGAAGAGGCCGGGCGATGGCGCAGATGCCGTGACGACATGCTTGCCGCTGCAGCCGAGGACCTCGCCGGAGCTGTGAGATCCCGCCGCCTTCCGCCAGGCGGAACAAGTTGCCGATGCAATGTACATGGAGTTCGCCGGCTCGCGGCAAGTTCCCGGCAGCATAATCGACACCAAGGAGGCGATCCGGCCGCGGTCGCCTCGCGATTCGTCACGCTACGCTCGCCAAAACAAAGAGTTCCCCTGGGAGCTCGCGGGACGGGCGCTTCAAGGCCGAGCATCCGGAGGCCATATGCTACGAGGGATGGTGAAGATGACGGGCGGCGCCGTGGGATCCCTGGCGGGCCGGAGCTCTCGTGAGAGCCGCATGCTAGGGACTCGCGTGTGGCTTACTTCTGGGCGATGCCGCTGTATGGTCGGAACCCCACTGGACCAAGAAGCGCCGGGCGCCGCTCCATGGAATCAGCGCGGCTCGCGAACCCCGACGGCAGTGGGCGAACCATCTCCCCGCCGAAAAGCCCGTGATTTTGGGCCCGTGTGGACCTCAACGCGGTTGTGTGCCTCAACCCAATCTTGATTCGCGGTCCCTACCGCCTCGACGGTGTAGAGTCAGCAAGGCCGACGCACAAACACGCCTCGCGGTACTACGAAGAATGCATGACCCACGCAGGGCTTAGGAGCGATCGTGGATGTCTCTTTAGTGTTACCACCAAAGGACCGATACACCTAAGTATGGCAACGTAAACCCAAGGGCACTTACCGACGGGTCAGTAGCTTTCACCGTGAGTATTCCGTGTATCGATTTCCATCACCAGGAACGAAGTGAACTAACAAAGAATCAAGACTCGTCCTATGATGACACAAGGTGTGTATTTGGTAGTTGAGTTGAGAGGTTTTCTATAGCTATGATATCCGGATAGGGCTAGGTAGCTAAACGTGGGTTTTATCGTACCGACACTTGAGGCAAGTAGGTGATAACTGTGAATAAAGTCACCACTACCAAACTAATACTATTTTATCGAGCCTTACCCTTTTAAGAACCTGCCAAAACACGGTGTGATCTTATATACGTAGACCCTATGGGTCGCCACTACCCACCGCTATCACAATCCATCCGCAAGTACAAGTGCCAGATATTACATCGTAAGGTATATAGCCTAGACACCACGCTTATGCTAACCTTACTATTCTAACCCCTCGCACTTAGCTAGGCTAGAACACTCTACTAAA